>FR989942.1:12341941-12941941 GCA_905404155.3 Plebejus argus | reverse complement strand
GGCAACTACTCCCAAGAAGCCAACCTAACGCGTAAGAGGTATGCGGAGAGAACTGCTCGAACTGCCGCCTTGGCGCGTTCAGCTCTTTCCATGGCCAGGAGAGACGTGTACCGGTGCAACCCTGACAACCATGTAGCTGGTGAGTTAACCGAGGCCAGACAACCCTGAAAGCTGCTCTTTCGGTCTAACTCAGGCCCATGAATCATAATAGAGACTGAGGACCTCAGATATCATGAACTGACAGATGTTCAATACGACAAAGACACAGCGCCGCTTGGTGATAGATGTATAGTGTTGATTTTTTTTTATTTAAACAACACTTATCCAGACGACTCTTCGTGTCAAATCCTGCCCATCGCAGCAGAAAAATATCATAGAATCCAAAAACAAAACCATAAATT
Source organism: Plebejus argus (assembly GCA_905404155.3). Classification (NCBI taxonomy): domain Eukaryota; kingdom Metazoa; phylum Arthropoda; class Insecta; order Lepidoptera; family Lycaenidae; genus Plebejus; species Plebejus argus. Next base: position 12,941,540 of record FR989942.1, on the reverse strand, counting down.
AACTTTTCTCACATCCTATCTCTTTCTCTTTTTTCAGGTGAGACGTACGCCGAAGTGACCCGTCTCCTGCAGGGCTACATCGAGAACGAAGTGGATCTAAACGGGGATGGAACTTGCAAGGAGAACTGCCCATACTACACTGTAGCCGCCAGCCATAGCTGCTACGACCCGCACGGCTACTGCAACGTCCAGAGGCGCTGCACGGGCCGCATCGTCAACTGCCAGTACATAGACTCTGACATGTGGGTCTGCCCTGCCGTGAGTGATTTCTTATGATAAACACGTTGCTGTCTGTAATTTAGCCATGACGTAGTAACTTCTGTGCCTCGTGACGTCTATTTTTGTTATGAAATTAATTAGATACTAAATTAAAAGCATAAGCGATTTTGAACTTTATATGTGATATTATACTATAATATTATGTGATTTTTAAAACAAAGGATTATAAAACTTTGAGAATATTAGACAATAATGTTTCCAAGAATCCTGTGCGTTGAATTGATATAATATTATTATTGTACTATGATTGTTTACATTTGTGGACGCATGCACGTATGCTAAATCAGCATTTGCGTTTGCAGTTAGTAAATATTGTGAATCATATCCTCATTTACATATTTAATGAACTAAATAACTTTATAATGACACATGTAAATAAAACGTGAGCAAAAGAGATAATATATTATTATAATGGTTTTAGCAATTAAACAGAATTTTAGTTTAAACGAGCTTTTGCCCGCGGCTTCGCTCACGCTAAGAAGTATTATATACAAACATTCATCCCCTATTTGAACCCCTTGGGGTGGGAATTTATCAAAATCCTTTCTTAGCGGATGCTTACGTCATAACATCTACCTGCATGCCAAGTTTCAGCCCGATCCGATATATATAGATGTGTTCTAAAAGAATTTAAAATTAAATTATTTTTTTTAATTCCAGAGCCGAAGCAGTACCCGCAGATACGAGTTCATAGAATACGAAAACGGCCGCGTCCTCGGCAAACCGGGACACTGTAGACTTGGTACCACAAAGGTAATAAAAAACTACTCGAATTGACAGATACCTAAAAAAGAGAACGTAAAGAAAAATAACTGGTTCAAAAATACAAAAATTTTGAAAGAATGTTCGGCTGAATTCATGAAATGATGCACAAGGGGGTCTTATTTCAATTGCAGCTTAACCTAAAAGCATTCACGTAGGCTGAAACAAAATATGACCAAAGTATGTCACATTTGGGGTCAACTGCCAAGTGTTAGGACAGTTAATACAATATGTGAGGTGCGCAGGTGGACTCCTGGTGGCGCTGGGTATTCTGGCACTGCTCCTACTGCATGTGCCTCTGCGACGAGCCCGGCCCGACCTCCGACCGCTACTTCAGCCTATGGTCCTCCACCTCCGACGTCAAAAACAACAAGTCAGTGTCCCCAATTCGGGACACTCACACATGTTTAGAGAATGCCGGATTGCCTGGTTAGGGCATCGATATAGGATTCTACAGATTCTACATACAAGTCTTTCATCACAAAATTTATCCTACTCCTTTCTTCTGATAAATTTCGTTGCAGATCTTAACATAGTTTTTGCATCGGGCTCTCTGAGATCATATCAAAGGGTTTTCGTGGCTACCGCTGTCGATCCTGGCTTAAACTGTACAGGATGGGCGGTGACCCAATGCCTATCAAAAAAGAACTAGAGCCGTTTCTCAGTGTCAAAAGATTTTAACCATCAAAACATGCAATTTAATACAATATTCTCTCCAAAGGTGGACTCGTGGTGGAGAGTCGTATACCATTGCTCGTACTGTTTCTGCCTTTGCGAGGAGACGGTGGGGCACGAGAGAACCTTCAGCCTGAGGGAAGCGGGGGCTGATATTGACAACAACAAGTCAGTAAACCGCCCATAGCTGAGGGAGCGGAGCTTTAAATGTGCTTGGGATTCTTAAGCCGGGTTTATTTCAACAGAGCTTTTTTAGTATTCTAAAGCTTACTTTGGTGCTAAATTGTCGTTAACCGGGAGTACAAAAAAGGTTTTAACTTTCAATGCTTAGATGGGTATCTGTTGCTTTATTTATTTTGTAATGGGCTTTAACCAGGCGTATATTTATGACTTATGTACCTTAATCAAGGCAGTTTCTAACATTTGTGGGTGTTTATAACTTAAGTGCGTCAAACCTATCTGACTTATTATGGTTATTGAATAATTTAATTGGATCATACATTTGTCATGTTTTAGATTTTCAAATCATTACATAAGTCAGACAGGTTGCCACTATAGGTTAAGTTTAGCTTATATCTTGATTTGTTTATAATTTTTACTCTTACTGCTTTTTATAAATTAAACGGGTTTTATATCATTTTAAGAGGGTGTAGTGTGCGTTATAATTCTTGGTAATTGCATATTATTGTAAAGTCAGCTATATTTGTGGCGTGGCGATATAACTCCTGCGAGAGTCAGTCGTCTGCCATGATGCCCATGGTATTATAGATATTTGCATGTGGCGAAATTGTAATAAAAATAAAAACATGATTCTTTTAAAAGGTACACCAGTCACCAACCCTGTATTCCAGGGTTGTCACCTCCACATGTTAACTCTCTTTTCTCCATCCAGGGTCGTCACTGGCGTACGTCTGGTGAAGCACGGCCAGGTGTTCCACCTGCAAGTAAGCGAGGGACACCTGGGGCCGCGGGGCAACGTGACCCCCGGGGGCTGGGTGCCGGTGCAGCGGTTCGCGATCACCGACAAGGGAGTGAGGGAAGGCGAGGACTACCACACGCTGACGTATGAGCGACGAGCCATTGATCTGGATGAACTGGAGGCGCCTGTTGGACGTGTGCTCACGGGAGTCAGGTCAGGGCAGATCTTAAGCAATTATTATTATTTTTTTTATTACCTATTTTAAATCTCTCTAACAAAGCTTCTGGAAGACAATCTAACAAATATTTTAAAGAATATTGACGATTAAAGATGACTTAAAGTTAGACAGAATAGGCCTATGCACGGCAGCTTCTTATAAATCATCTATGGGGGAGCGGAAGCGTCCTAGGATGGCGGCAGAGCGCCCTATGTACGGACATAGGGGCGGCAAAATTAAATATACTCATAAAAAATATAAATCCGGCCCTGCTTGTTGATGTCGATTACGATGTTTTCAGGTTCCGTATGATCGGCGCGCACCTGCACTTCGAGATCCGCGCGACGATGTTCAACTACACGACCGGCCGCCTCGCGCCGCTGCACAGCGAATGGATATCCAACGACAACACAGACGCTGGTGACAAACCACGGTAGGAATAACCTGTATAATAGTATTTCTAGGCTCAACATAAGATTTAAGAGTAAATAATTCTCTATAATAGAGTTATTTAAGGACCTTTGCAGTTTTTCAGGAAAGAAGACGATTTTGCGTATGCTAGAAACACCAGTAATTGTAATCCTGATATTTGATAAGCAATTACGCCATTTTAAACTACTAAAATTATATTAAAAAATGTCGTCCATACAAACAGCACGACAGAAAATACAATATATTGACTAGCACTTTTCTTTCCTTTGACTTTTCAGTAAGAAGCTCGAACTCATCCGTCCGGACATACCGACGCGCGGCAACGTGCCGCTACAGATAGACTCAGCGCACGACCAGTTCGTGGAGTTCACACATAGCGACCTGGACGCTGATGCTGCACAGAGCACCGTGCCGTTCTTGGACGTGCAGCCCGTACAGCCGGCGAGAGGTGAGTTACTTTAGACAGGTTTAGGGATGAAGTCGTTTATGTTTCATAGAGAAAGAGAGAAAAAGTATGCGAATTTGAGATAGAAAGAGATATAAGTTGCAAACAGGTAAGTTAGTCATCTATGTAAGTTAAAATAACAACGAAAACCAACCTACAACTAAATGCATTCCTACGATTGGAGACTGATTAGGTTCTTGATACAGTAGAAGTGGTCCAATGAAGATATCTGATGTGATTTTAACGTATAGGCCTTTTAATGACGTAAAAGTTACTTGTAGTTTTATTTAATGTTACAAAATTGTATGCAAAAAGTTAATGATTGTAATTTTTGTAACCAGGGTAAGAATAACATAACTACTTTGTAATCAACAAATATTTTCAGGCGCAGGCCTGCTGACCGGCGCGGGAGTATACCATCGCGGCGCACTTCACAGCGGTGGGTTCCTCGGCCTCAAGGTGATAAGCTACGACATGACACGGCACATCCGCGCCGACCCGCCACCCGCGGAATACGATGATGATGATGAGGAGAGTAACATACTCCCATCCGATGCGCAGTGAGCGTATACGCAGTCTGCGTGCGCACCGTGCGTACGTATACGCGGTTGCGTGTCCGAGTTGCGTGCGCGAAGCTTGGGTGATTGCGTGAGCGTTGCTTTAGTTTCACCGATGTTAGAATATACGAACATTAAAATTAAGTAGGTTGTCTTGAGTAATTATTTGATTGAAGTTTAAGTGCTACTCCGATGTGATTTAATTTAAACGGGGTATTATACTCATTTAGTGTTAATTACTTTAATATTTTAAAATAAATTTGTAAAGTGTAATCGCTTTTTTATTTCAACACCTTAAACCGTTTCAAGGAGTAGAAGAGTAGAGTAGTCAACTAGACTTCTTATTGAACCTACACATAGTACCAGCTGGCCGCTAAAAAGATGCCATAAAATAATTCTTAAGTAATTATGGTAGTAGTAAGCTATGCCGGTTGCCAGTTGCTACAATGTGTATTTTCACCTTCATATAAAAGGAACGTTCACTAACCTGTACTCGGAGCGGATGGTAGGCGAGCGCGATGAGGGCGCGCGGCGGCGGCAGCAGGTCGGCGGCGCGCAGGCCCAGTGAGCGCGTCGCGGCGCACATGAACGCCGCCAGGTACCGGTGCAGCGGGAAGTGGAAGCTGGCGTGCGCGGGTGGGGGCGGGGCGAGCGCGGGCGCGGGGGCGGGGTCATAGCCTACCGCCCGCAGCCACGCGCGCAGCCGCCGCAGCGCCGCGCACACCACGCCACGCGCTAGCCCGCCCTGCGCCGGCTCGCTGAGGTGCGCCAGCACGGACCACATCGGGTACGCGGCAGCCTCCAGCTCGCACGAGAACGCCGCGTAGTAGGAGGACGGCTCGAACTCGATGTGGCCACCCGTCTCGCGCACGTTCACGTTCATGCCCTGCAGCATCGCGAGGAACTCGAACCACATGTCGACGAGCGCCTCGTCCGCGAGGAACAGCAGCGCGACGCTGCGGTGCGACAGCACGTTGTTGAAGTCGGACACGAGCGGCCAGTAGCAGTGCTCCTTCATGACGCGGCGCGTGCAGTCGATGACGCGGTGGCGGTTGCGGGCGGGGTCGTGGAGGGTGTGGCGCACGAGGATCTTGCCCATCATCAGCCGGAGGGAGAGCACCATGACGTGGAGGAGGCGGAGGTCGGTGACGCAGCGCAGGGCGAGTGCCTCGTTGGAGAACAGCTGGACGGACATGTGGACGACGCGGTTGGAGAGAGTCTCGGGGTCGGAGGAGCCCTCGAGCACGAGCGGCATGCGGGCGTAGTGCAGCACGAAGGTGCGCGTCAGGTGCTCCTTGTAGTCCTGGTCGGGCAGCATGTTCAGCAGGAAGCAGACCACGTTCTGCGGGAACTCGTACTTGAACGTCCAGAACAGGAACTCGTCCAGGAGCGTGTTGTGCGTCAGCCGCGGCGCCAGCGCCGGCAGATCCCGGTATCTGTTATAAAAAATAACCAGTTATTTAGGAAACTCGTATTTATAAATGTCAATGAAAAGTATGTTAATTTAAAGTCGAAGAAGTTATTTACTGTACCTATAGTCTATACTAATAAAGTAATAACTATTCAATCCAGTTTTGTCTTAAGTTTTAGCGTTATAAAGTCCACATGCCCAAATCATTAATTTAATATATCATTCTTTGAAAGGCATCAACTTAAGGCTGGCGCGAATCCCTCATCAGTGACAAATCCAACTCACTCGTCGGGCGGCTCGGGCGCGGGGAAGGACTCGATGGCCTTCTCGTACATGTTGTTGGACTCGCACATGTAGTGGCCGTACTCCGTGTCCGGGAATGGCGGCTCCACCAGGTTGCGGTACATCTGGAACAGTTACAGTTCTTTATAAACTACCGGACATACAAACTATACTACATAGTATACTCTAGCTAAGATATGTTAAAAATGTTAAGGGAGCATTTTTGGTCACAGCGTGCAGCATTGTGTCTAGTGCCCGGTTTCTGAAGTTTTTTGACAGTAGTTTATCTTTTCACTAGCGTTGTTGATTGGTTAATTTTTTGACGCTAGCCAACCAAAAGCAATAGTGAAAAGATAAACTTCGGTTAAAAAAACTCAGAAACTGGGCATAAGTCTTGTGTTTGTGAATGAAGTTGATTTTTGCTTTGTTTATTAATTGAATTAACATATAAACGAACAAAGCATTTTACATAGCATGTAAAATGCAAATGTAGCATTTTACATAATATAATCCAAAATGTTCATTTTACCGTGTTTGTAATTTTACATTAGCCCTAAAAAGTAAAAACTTGTACTCAACATTAAAACATAATACATAACTCATAAGTAAATACTAATAAGTGACATTATCTAAAGTATTAAAGTAGCAAAAATTAATTGCTAAATCTTTCAAATATTATATTGCGTGTACGCAGCACGCAAGCATGCACGCATTTTTATCGTACGCTTTTTAGTGCCGCTTTCGCAACGAAACGTGTACTTTGTATAATAAACAAAAAGCTATTTTGGTAACTGAATGGCTTATTTAATCCGTCGATCGCGGATTCTTGGAAATCTATTGATCTATTGTTATCGCGGCTCACTTGGGCCGTTTGGGGGTTAATGGGTTAAAACGGATTTTCACAACGTTTCAGAGTAACCCCAAGTAGTATGTAATTATTTTTTCTCACCTCCGGGCGGAAAACGTCAACTTTCTTCCCGCTGCGCTTACCGATTTTGCAGTTTCCAGCCTCCGTCGAGGAGAAAAATATACGCACCTAGGGCAGGAAAATAAGAAATGTCTCAGATCACATGTAATTGTTGGCCGTCAACAAACATGTGATCTGAGGCTTTCTTATTTACTGCCCATGGTGCGTATGATATTTTCTTAATAGCAAAAATAGTAATATTTTTGCTATTTAGTATATTTTGCCAGCCAGCTACATACCTGTGGGTTAATAAGCGCTTTGGTCATAGCGCCTCGCATAAGGTCTCCCATATTGTTGAACTCCATCAGCATCTGCACGTAGCCCTCGCACTCCTGGATCGCCACGCGGTAGTTGTCTGAGCTGGTTAACGTGCTGGAACATTATACAACAAGGTTATTAACTAAGTAAAAAGTGTTGATAGTAGATGACAGTTTAGCCACAGAGTTCTTCTAGATCCATACTTAATATTATAAATGCGAAAGTGAGTCTGTCTGTCTGTTACCTCTTCACGCCTAAACCGCTGAGCTGATTTTGATGAAATTTGGTATGGAAACACTTTAGAGTCCTGGGATAGGACTTTTAAGTTTTAATATCCCGGAAAAATGTATGGTTCCCGCGAGATGAACGAATTTTGCCGCAACGAAGTTGCAGACGTCATCTAGTTGGTGATAAATAAAGGTGTAGGGTATATGGGCAATAGCAGTAGTAGCAGCCTATAAACAAACTAAGAGTAAGATTTGTTTTTGAAACCATTTTCCTGTTTTGTCTTACATTATTTGGGCATGCCGCATAGCCATGTGACAGTCAGTAAGGATTAGTAAATAAGTTCTGACTCCTGTCTTCATTTACAAATAAGGTAGTGAGTTGTTTTACTTGTTTATTATGTTTTGGCAAGTATAATACATTATGTAACCTAGTTCTAAATTAGGAATAACTTCTATTAGAATTGCTTCATTTCCTAAATAGAGATAAACTTCGCAAAAGGCCTAATGCGTACATCTCATTCACTCGCGCACAAAACACTATCTTGCTTCGACGTAAAGTCAGTCAGTCTGGCATCAATACAGTCCATCAGTATGATCCAGATGATGACGGGACATGACGGGAGAAAGATCGTATTAACCGTTTGATTGACGGACTAATTATTTTTTATTACGCACTAGCTGTCCCGGTGAACTTCGTGACACTTTAAAACCTTCCCTGGACTTCTACGAATATTTTAAGCCTAAAATCAGCCCAATCCGTTCAGCCGTTTTCGAGTTTTAGCGCGACTAACACATTTGAAAATCCATTTTTATAATTTTATTATATAAGATAAGATACCCGAGGAAATCGATTCCTAGGCAGTAGACAGGCCTACGACGTTTGGTCGGCTTATGTCAATTCAATGTTAGAGATAAACTACGATAACATGGCGCGCCCCTCCAAATTACTGTTTCAATGTGTGTAGTCATATCCTTATGAAAGAGTTTGTATGTAGTAAGTATTCGACCAATCATAATATTTCACTTAATGTCACTTATTACCAAGATTTGCTGGTCAACTAATCATAACTAGCCGAGCCGCAAGACATTAGCTCTTCAAAGGTTTTGACAACGCACTTCAAACATTTTGAATTTTGGAGGGGCGCGCCATATTATCGTAGTTTATCTCTAGCTGTGATCGGTCGGATGGGTTTGACTTAACGCGACCAAATTACTGTCCGCCATCTGCATAGGAATCAACTTCTTTGATAGTACTTTCCGTTCATCTTTCTGGCGTCAGACTCAGACGGATGGACAGAACCAGACTGACCGTGTAACATATGTCTTAGATGACATCATATAAATGTCAATACACACCTGTTCTCACGAAAGTGTTGCAGCAGGCGCAGCACGAGTCGAGGCATCATGGCCTCCGCGACGCACATGAGTTCCGCGGGCGCGGTGCCCGGCCTCGGACACTTGTTGCCGTGGTTGCTGCAGAACCTGGAAACGGAAACCAGAGGGGTTAGTCTTGAAACCAGCAACAGAGCAAAACCAGCAAACGAAGGATAATTGTAACGCAATAGCCAGCGTCTAGGAACAAAACAACAACTAGCAGGGTTAGCACAGAAAAAATGCGAGTGATTCTCTTTGCCATCACTCACTTTGTTCAATCTACCGAAAAAAACTCTTTCTATTTGACCATATCAAAATATGATGAAATTGTTTTCTGAGAAGTGGTATCTCTTAAGCGACCATTTTTGCTATTACTAAGCTAGCCTTTGTTTTTAAATTACGTCTTTAATAATACTATATCAAAACAGGTTTATAATTTTCTATATAGCTATTCCCATGTTCACACAAATATAATAATTAATATTATATATTCCGCACTATATGGCTATCGCTGAATATACTTTAAAAGGCGTTGTCCAGTTTAGTAATACAAATTATTTAATTGAATATCTATTCATAAATAACACGAATATGGTGGCAATGCGAACAAGTTATCAAGGTGTCCCACGCTACAAAGTTGTGTGATAAATAGAAGGTTGTGGACGGAACAGGGGTATATTTAGTTTATGTGAAGTTATTTTTCACTTAGATGGTGATTATAGGAAATATATGGGCCTGAAGAGGGACCACATACGAAGACACTTCATCAGCTAAGACCGGAAATATGGACCTTATTAAAAATGGACCTTATACAACATCTTACATCACTCATGAATGTTTAGTAGTCTCCTAGAGGTCTGCTAAAGTCGCCATTATAGTCTTGTTGACGATCGATGATAGGGATGGGAAAAATGCTCATTTCCATAAATGCCAAAAGCGCTTGTGCCTTTTCCTATGCATTTAGACAAAGAATAGTGCCGGCAAGTGGCAACGCACCTGTAACTCTTCTGATTTTGCCAATTATTGCCAATGCCCTTGGTCGACGGTAGTTGTTTTCTATCAGGTTTGTTCGTTTGCACACTAATTTTACAAAAAAAGAAACAAAGACACGCAAAGTGCCTCGACATTTCCTCATCTACATCCACATCACAAACCACCAATAACCAGAAGAAATGGAAACAGTTAAAATAAAAATATATACACAGCCTCCTCATGTTTTGGAAGTCGGTGAAAATAATAGCTATCATCATGGCCTTGTGTACTTTCGCAACTCTTCCTGACGTATGGCTAGGAGTGCGGCCAAGTCGCTGTTCGGCGTAGGCGGATGACGTCACACCGCGGTACCAGTGGGCGACGCGTAAATGGACATTAATCGAATTCGCCACACGAGCTGCCCAGCGATTATGGGGTGATGTGACCTTTGTACAGTCATAAGTCTATGTTATGCTAAGTCCTCACATTCAGCATTGCTCGATAGTTTTACTCCAAATCGAAGGAAATGACATATTTGACATAATATTTAATTCCATCGAGCCGGCTCGAAGCGAGCCTTCGAGCTGTCAGTTTTGCGGTCCACACGGTGGTTATTGGAGTAAAACTATCGAACAAAACCGTATATATGTGAGTACTTAACATAAGAAGACGTATTGTTGAATGGAGCTAGCAAAGTAACAGCCAGATCACAGATTACTAAATAGTTACTACGTAAGCCAGATTGTCTGATGGTAAGCGGTAACCGCGGCAAATAAATCTGGACCTCAAAATTTTAATGTCCTAAATATTTGAAAGTTGGTTGGTTTGGTTGCTTATTCTGCTTAGAATAATCAACGGGATTATATATTTTGTACATTGCATCCAGAAACAGAACCCACATGAAGAAAGAGTGATTTTGTGATTTGTGATTTGTCTACACTACTATTATAAAGAGGAAAGATTTGATTTTTTGTTTGTTTGTTTGTTTGTTTGTTTGTTTGTTTGTTTGAGTCGAATAGGCTCCGAAACTACTGGACCGATTTGAAAAATTCTTTTGCTATTGGAATCTTACATTATTTCTGCTGAACATAGGCTACATTTTATTTTGGAAAAAAGTAGGGTTCCGTAAGATATTTGAGTTTTTCGGACGCAAGGTGTAAAAAATCAGCTAGAAAAGTTACTTATTTTGCGTACGCTGCCTAAACTATAAAAGATAGAACCATAAAATGTTCTAAGTAATTGTAGATCTTATAAATATCTACAAAAAAGTCCGCGACACACTATACCTATCTATGTCGAGTGAGGCACAATAACCATTTATTTATTTAAAAATCCTGAATTTTTTTTGGACTACATTTAAACGGAAATATTTTACTCACGCTATTAATCCTTATCAAAATAAATTATTTTATCACTAAGTACAGTTTATGTAGATAATATTTGGTCTTTGAATGATTAAAATTGGACGTTTGGTTTTGAAATTATGGCGAAATTAAAATATTTACGATAGTGGGCGTCACCAAAGCGCGTGCGGGAGGAAGACAATATTCTGTTGTAGAAATGAAAATTCTGTACATAAAAGATATGAAATGACACCCGAAATTACACCTTTGTCACTACATCGCTATAGAAGCCAAAAATGTGGTTAGTTTTTTGTCTGTCTGTCTGTCTGTCACTCTTTCTGTCTGTCTGTATGTTTGTTCCAGCATCACACGAAAAATACTGATCCGATTTGAATGTGGTTTTCGCAGATATATTTATCTTCTTCCAACTTAACATCTGGTGTATAAAATTTTTTCCCCCCACCCCTCTAAGGGGACAAAAGAGGGGGTCAGATTTTGTATCAAACTTTTTTCTTTAACACGAAAACTACTGATCCGATTTGCATACGGTTTTCACAGATTTGCATACGGTTTTCACAGATATATTATATTTGTCTTCTTCCAACTCAACATCTGGTGTATAAAAATCCTCCCCCCCCTCCCCTCTCAACCCTCTCTGGGGACCAAAGAGGGGTCAGATTTTGTATACAACTTTTTTCTTTAGTGGACTTACTTCATATTAGGTATTAACTGTTTTTCAACTTAATATCTGGTGTATGACCTTCCCCCCCCCCACACCCTCTTAGAGGACAAAAGAGGGGGTAAAACATGTATCAACTGATGATGTAGAAAATATACTTTAAATGGCAAAACAACGTTTGCCGGGACAGCTAGTATATTATATGTAGTTGAAACTCTGTCCTCACGACGCAATGTCATGCTGACAGTTATGCTGCGGTCGCACATGATGCGTCTATCGTCACGAGGCTTCGTGCTATGAGACGACACTATTGCAATTGGACGATACACGCAGATCGTGTAAGTAAGGGAGGACCATATGGACGATACACGTAACTAAACTTACCCATCCTCCTTCATCACGGAGTTGTCCCCGCAGTCGCAAGCCCCGCCAGCCTGCGACAGGAACATGTTGAAGTCGTGTGTGGAGTGGTCGCCGCGGTGGAAGCACTCCCGGCATATGCTCATGCAGGGCGATATCCCGCAAGTCCGGCACCGGTACGCGACCACGCGAGGGATCCACACCAGACCGCATTTGTCGTGCTTGTCGTAGCTGCGCACTGGAATAGAGAGATGGAGGATCAATTTGTGCTAACCCTTAAAGATATAGGATCAATTTATACCACACCTCAAAGACAGAAATCAATAATTTATATTATATGCTATCCCTAAGAGATGGAAGATCAATTATTTGTGCTATTGTTTAGACTTTAGAGGTACTGAATCAACTTATGTCATCCCCTGCGCAGAGGTAGAGAAAGAGGGTTTTCAAAATTTCGTGTTGTTGACGTTGTTGTCAACAAAATGGCACAGTTAGTGATGAACGAGATAGTGTGGAAAAGAGGCTTTGGGTCTAACCAGTTTTAGCCCAACAACACTGTTAAACAGGTAAACCTACCAAAAACCCTTAGGAATCGGGCATCAATCAATCAAAATATTTGCAAATCTCCACTCGATGGCCACGATCACAGTGGGCGTCTCACGATGTCCATCCATTCTCGGATCACGCGTGAATCACTCGCGGATGACGGATGCTTAGCCGTCGGATGCAAGTCATCGTTTGAGACCGAGACGCGGTCAAACACTTTGCAAACATTACACTGCCTGTATTTTATTTAGGCACAGAATAATCAAAGTGATTAAATACGGTCTACGGGTCACTGAATATCCCTATTACGGGTCACTGAATATCCCTATTCCTTACTAATATTATAAATGCGAAAGTGTGTCTGTCTGTCTGTCTGTCTGTCTATCTGACTGTCTGTTACCTCTTCTGCTGAAATTTGGTATGGAGATTATTTGAGTCCCAGAAAAGGACAAGGGATACTTTTTATTCCGAAAAATATGTAACGGATCCTGCGCGATCAAAGAATTTTGGCGCAACGGAGTTGCGGGCGTCGTCACATCTAGTATTTAAAATATATTTGTGCTGTGTTTATGTGGTTGAAATGACTGAATTTCGTATCAGTTTATATAGGACTAGACATTATATTGATACACGCCAGTCTGCGGATATCATTTAATGGCATGTACTGTTATGTTTTACGACGTGCTGTCCGCTATTGCTAAAATTGAGGACACCTGACCGGTTGTTGATGTATTTTGTTATAAGTTATAAATTACTTATAAGTTATAATATTATTATAACTAACTGATAGAAAGTTATACAAGACTAGATGACGCCCGCAGGCCGCAACTCCGCTGCGCCAAAATTAATTTATCGCGCAGGAACCGTACATTTTTCTGGGATAAAAAGTATCCCATGTCCTTTTCCGGGATTCCAAGTATCTCTATACCAAATTTCAGCAAAAACGGTTTAGCGATTTGGGCGCAAAGAGGTAACAGACAGACAGACCTGACATACTTTCGCATTTATAATATTACTATAATATAGTATAGATCTTTTACTTTTCAAACAGTGAGGTTGGTAAATCGATGAGCTGATATTTCTGATATAGTCTATTTTCAAAATTAGGTCGTTTTCCATTTAGGTACAGAATACCTTTAAAAATACATTTTTGTTTTAGCTCCGACTATTAAATTCGATTAATGTGGTGTTCTTCTTTTGAACAGAAAGCTCCATAGATTTGAGCAGTTATTTCTGGGCATCTATTTCCAAAATTGGATTTCCATTTACAGTTTTACAGTTGGAGTCTTTCCATTTACAGAAATCTCATTAAATACATTTGTTTTAACTTTGATCTTCAGTATGACTATACGATTAAACTATTAAAGAATACATATTTCCCATTTTCCGTGGGGCCAATTACGCAGATTCAAGTTAAATTTTACCATGAGTAGCATACCATGTTATATCTCTTTCATAATAATTAAGAAGATCTCCCGAGACCCCTAACTTCAACCCAGTAGGCTGTCCAAACCGAACATCACAATCACGTGAGTATACTGGCGAGCCGCAGATTATAAATATATAAATTAGTAATCGTGCGCGCGATTAAAAGAGAAGTCGATGCGCGGGCGCCAACAATGTGCCATCGGTAATTATAGGTCGCGTGCGCCGCGACCGCTCTCGTGGTTGTTGAACCCCACAGGGCTGACACCGCAGGGAATGGGCTGAAATACTGGATTAGAAGCCCTGATGTACTGGCTTCGCAGCCCTGAAATCACCGACAAGCGGGCTGATTCACGATTTCCATTCGACTCGAATTCGGAAACTTTACGTACAATCATTGGACAATGCTTAGCGCGGAGAGCGTTTTGAATGGGTATCGCGTGGTGAAGTTTTCGAATTCGAGTCGAATTGCTCATCGTGAATCAGGGCCTAGGTAACCCTAGTAACCCTGAGATGTTGACTAGGCAGTCAGGACTCAGGATGTATACTGGTTTTGGTAAAGTTGTGGTGGGTTGATCGTGCCCGTTACTTTGCCTAAGCGGGGAGTGGAGCACCATGGGGTTTTAGTGGGTAGTTCCTCGGAGTGTCCTACATACCCCGGCCGATGTCCCCAATTCGCCAGGGATGCGTAAAGCATTTCCCCATGTAAAAAAAAAGAATGTATACTGGCTAGGCAACACTGATACACTGGTTAGGATGCCTAGAAATTGCCGATTAGGCAGCCATGACATTATTTTGGTTACAAAAGCCTCAGATATCGACTAGGCAGCCCTGAGATACTGAATAGGCAACCCTGATCCGCTGATCAGGCAGTCTTGACTCCTGACATAACACGCTTAGAAAAGCTTTTTGACGGTAGACTGTAGAATAGACAACGTGACAATCTGTGTCTTATAGTGTTTAGAATAGTGATAGTGATTCTATCTTTGACATTATTTTCTGTTGCCATGGTCCTGTATTATGAAAATCGTATTTTGTTAAGCATATAATATCTGCTAGATATCTGATGGACGAGCTCGTACAAGATTAGTTTACAATTTTGGGGACTGGGAGAAAAGAAAGCAAGAAATGAAAAAATATAAATGATGAAACGACTAAACGACAGCCCTACAGGCCACCTACCACCGCGGAATTGACACTCGCTATCCAATTTCACTCGTTAGTCGTTACTGAAACGAGTTGCACACGCCGTTCAATTTTATATTACCTCTCACAAGGGCTTTAAGCTAAGGAGCATAAGGTTCATAAGGCTCACCCAAGGTAAAACATCTCTATACGGGTCGTACAGACAGGTGCTCTGCGCAACAAGAGGAAATGTCACGCTACTGTCACAGTAGAAGACGGGGGCTAGACTATAATGGGTTCAGGGCTGTTTATTTCAGTTTAATACATGACTACAAGGTATCTATTTTAACACACACAATAAAAAACGTACTATCAGAGAAGTTGATTCATAGGCAGGCGTCTCAACATACCGTAACCTTGTTCTTTCATAATTCAGAAATGATAAAGACATCTCGTAAAGCAGAGTCTGCGCCAAAACACTCTGATACCTACCGGAGACTCACAAAGGAGCCAATAATAATAAAGAAGAACTGCCTATCAATCAATTTCTTCAATGGTACATCATATAAACTGTATACTTCGGGACCGTACATTTTCCGAAATAAAATACTACCCTATGTCCTTTTCTAGGATAAGCTTACTACGAAACCGTTTTGAGACTCAAACAATCGGACGAGAATGCCGCGTCCTGCTCTAACAACGTCATTTCACGTTTGTTAGAGTAGGACGCAACATTCTAGTGCGATTGTTTAAGTCTCAAAACCGTTTCGTGGTACGGGCTAAGAGTAATTCACGAAAAACGGTTCAGCGGTTTAAGGAACAGATCTGAGACACACTTTCGCATTTATCATTATGACAGCCTTTGATATAAAATTATGTCAGAGCTAAAACATTTCCACAATCAGTCAGTGTGTAAGAAAAAGGAATCCCAAGGACCCCGGGGATTCACTAAAAAGTAACCCTCTTTTTCTGTAGGACTCAAGAAACTTGCGTGCTTATGATTCAAGCTAAAACCATCTCCATACATTCGTTTTCAAGAAAATCTAATAAATAAAGAGTTCATCGCCTTTACTATAAAGCTAACATAAGTGATAAGACAAACGGACAGACATAAAAATTATCCGAAGCAGTGCAGTGATAAAATTCCATCCTCGTCCGCACGGAAGATAGTAGGATAAGGTAATAACGTAAATATTCCCAGTAAACGCGACACACGGCAGTGAGAACACAAAAACACCTTCATTGTAATTATATTATGTTCTAATGATAATGTTCCTTGCAACGGCTCGCCTGACCAATTACGGCATGGCCATAAACTTACGACCGCGACGACTGCGACCGCACCGACGCGAGCGTCTTCGAGGTTCAAACGTTCAAAAATCAAGCTAAGAAAAAATGTGACGTGATATGGAAAGTGTTTCGAAAACAATACAACCAGCATGCAGATCAAAAATATTGTTCCTCATTATGAAAACAGAATATAAAGGAGGAATGAGAGAAATTTTATAATGTAATGCAATTCAAGGAGTCGCGCAGCGCGCTGCACTTTTTATTAAGTAGTAAAGGAAACGCGCTGCTGACGCACTTTTTGCAACCTAATGTGAAGGCACCCTTATATATATATATGTCGCAGTCATCTAGTTCAATCTGCGGTTCGATTGAATGACTAGCGCATTCATTGAATGACTCCATTCAATTGAATGACTCGGCCGAACGTCGACTGAACGATCGTCCCTCAACGTTCAACTAGTTAGCGATTTTCAACATAGCCCTTTGAAGAGAGCGGATATGAAATCAGTCAGGCAATTGAATGTATTTATTTTTAACGGAATAGGAAATTATAAGAACAGTATATAATTCTTAGGTAATTAATAGCAATGTAGGCATTACTCCGTCTCTCCAATACGATTGGATTTGGTTAGGTTAGATGGCAAGGCGGGAGCGTAGCGCAGCGAAGCTCCCGCCTTAGCCATCGTGGTTATTTTTTTGTAAACCATCCAGAAGTAGCCGTCGCCTCATAATTGAAGCCAGTTTCTAGATTAACCTATTATAACGCCACCAACAAATACTTAAAAAAAATCATAGCATTCCATTTAACGACTTCACTATGATGACGTTTAGTCAAGACGTTAAACGTTACAGTCAGCGTCTTGACTAATTGTCCTTCAGTCATTCAATAGAACGGTGTCATTCAATGAATAAGCTAGTCATTCAATCGAATCACAGATTGAACCAGATGACTGCGACATATATACTAGCTGTTTCCCGCGACTTCGTCCGCGTTAGCATAGTATAGTAATTAATAACGGAGATAGATAATTTTTTCACCCCCTTGGGGGTAGAATTTACAAAAACGCATAAATATGTATCCATTTATTTTTCATCAGTAGCCCAAAAATAAAGTTTCATGTTTCTAACTCAAGAAATGACGGACTTTCATTCAAACTTTCAACCCAAATTTCACCCCCTTGGGGGTAGAATTTCCAAAAACGCTTAAACACGTATCCATTCATTTTTAATTAGTAGCCCAAAATTAAAGTTTCATGTTTGTAACTCAAGAAATGACGGACTTTCATTCAAACTTTCAACCCCAATTTCACCCCCTTGGGGGTAGAATTTCCAAAAACGCTTAGATAAATATTTATTTATTTTTATTCAGTAGCTCAAAAATAAAGTTTTATGTTTCTAACTTAAGAAATGACGGACTTTCATACAAACTTTCAACCCCTTTTTCACCCCCTTCGGGGTAAAATTTCCAAAATTCCTTCCTTAGTGGGTGTCTACTTTACAAAACAATCCTACTCACCAAATTTCGTGTCTATAACTTTAACAGTTTTTGCTCGGCGATGATGAATCAGTCAGTCAGTCAGGACTTGCAATTATATATATATAGATAGAAGACGTTACAGAGATGATGTTTTTTATAACGATAAAAATTTACCATCTCGAAGATCGACGTTTGAATCAAAAAGAGCATTTTTTTAATTAATAGAGATTATAGGACCATTTACTTACATATTATATTGTATTACTAGCGGATGGGGCATTACCGTATCTCTAACTGCTAACAAACAGAATTAATGTACGAATTAATTTAGACTTTAGAAGTTTAGACCAACTAATTACTTTAGATTTTACATAATATTCCTTGGACCTTGACGCATTACCGACGCAGCCACCAGCCGCTCGTCGCTGCGATTGCCGATTCCATTTCATGGCCACACCGCGACTTCTTGCAGACGCCGTCAGCTTACATAATCCCGACTCCCGATTTGGCGACTCCGTATTGCCTTATATGAAGTGTATTGTGGATGTTCGATAATAATTGTTACGGCAAAATCCACATGTATGAGGTAAGAAGCAGATCGCGTTAAGAAGGCATAATTCACGAGCCAGCTAAAATAAACAACGCGTAAGATTTTTATGTCGGTCCTGTTTCTGAGATTTTATTGACTGGAGTTTATCTATTCACTAAAACCCTTGATTGGCTAACGTCAAAATAACCAACAACGTTATTGCAGTGGCGAAGGCAGTGGCCAATCAATTTGAAATTTTTTCTTTAAGGCGCTTAATTATGTGAAAATACCATTTTGCCCGCCGAGTTTTCCTTTATAGTTCATTCAAATGTAAAGAGACAACTCAATAAAAAATACGTAATGATAGCTAATTTATTGACCTTCATTTTCACCGGACAGAATCTAATTTAGAAGTATAGTTTACGAGAAAAAAAATAAATACGAACGCAATAATTTTCTAAAAATATTGTTTCAACTCCGTTGTTTCAAAAAATATTGCCAGAAATTTTGGCTCAAATTATGAGTATTTATGTCATTTACAAATTTGAGTTTCAACATTTTTATTTAATGCAATATTTTATAAGATATGACAGTTTATAGCTGTTTTTGAGCAGAGGGGACGGCTGCGGGGGTCGGGGTTCATTCGGCCGCGAGCCTTCGGACGGGGAACACGTATCGCTGCGCTTCGCTCTGCACACGATTTAAATTACGTAAAATCAGGCACGCCCGCACGCCATCTGTCAGAATCATTCAGAACTACAATGAAGTTGTCTTTGCTGTAGCACATATACGCGCCGCGAATAGACGCCCACGTATGTTGGCGGCGTGGGCGTGCCCGATGTCAATTTTTTAATAATAATATATAATAATAATAATATATTAATATTATTATGTAATGAATACGTGCTAAATATTTATCTGTACAGATTAATAAAATTGGAGTAAATCATCGATTTATATGGATAATTTAAATATTACAAACGAACATAATATTTTGTAATATTTATATACTTACTTACTTTATTATATTGTAGGTATATATTTTATAAATTATACATACCTATTACATGCATAGTAAAAACAGTTATTTCAATATTACAAATTACAATTTACAAACGTCTATTGACTCTTTTATTACTTAAATTTGTATTTTGTACAGAATGGTACAGATAAATATACACGTATTCTTTACATCCTATTTAAAAAAAATGCAAACAGACAAAAATTGTAAAAAAATAATATATTATTATGATTTATGTACTAGATGACGCCCGCAACTCCGTTGCGCCAAAACTCGTTTATCGCGCGGGAACCGTACATTTTCCCGGGACTCAAAGTAATCTCCATGCCATCGATTTAGCAGTTTGGGCGTGAAGAGGTAACAGACAGATAGACAGACACACTTTCGCATTTATAATATTATATTAGTATGGAAGTACCTAAGTATTTTGAAAATATATTATTTAATTATTAATAAAAATAAAAGTCTAGCGGCCGCGATTTCTCATGCCATACTATGTAATATGTTACATTATAGTAATGAAAATAAAGTTTAAAATCATTTATGTTTATGACACTGAATTCGTGTTCCGTCGGCGGGATTTGAACCCGCGACCCCCAGCCAACGCGCTCATGATCTCATCCAATGAGCCACAGAAATCGTCAAACACCGTGCGGAACTCGGACTGACAACGTCGCAACTCGCACCGACCGTCCATCACAGCGATGCGGTGCGGGCGGCGGCGCGCGGCGCGGCGCGCGCGACGTTGTCGCCAAAGTCCAAACAGCGCCTTCGAGCGAACGCAATTATAATACTTTGTAGTTTGTGTAAGTTTATAGGACTGAGCACACTGAGACGGGCCTTGCCGTGGCTCAGCGTGTCGGGGCTCATTGAATAAATCCGCCTCTATACAACTCTGCCAGGAGTCGGGTAAAAATATACAGGGTGTAACAAAAATAAGTGATAATACTTTAGGGAATAGGGTGTGTACGTGTTCCTTGTAGAGAGTTCACTGTGAAAGTAGCAGCGCTGAAAAATGATTTTTTTTCACTTTTTTATGGGCAAGAGCCTGAGCGTCACGAGTCACGACTCACGAGTTTCCCCATGCAAAAGTGGAAAAAAATGGTCTTTCAGCCCTGCTACTTTCACAGTGAACTCTCTACAAGGAACACTTACACACCCTAAAGTATTAATATCACTAATTATTTTTGTTACACCCGGTATATATTATACAAAGTTACAGAATATAATAAGTTATAATATTTTTCACAATAGACCTATGGTGCCGAAACATAGTTTTATGACCCATCCATCACGTAGGTCACAAACTGACCATCGAACTTGGTGGTTGGAAAATGGAAACAGGAGCCATACCACAGTGTAATAAATAGATATCTATTTATTACACTACTATCTATTTATTACACTGTGGCCGTACCACCACTGAACCGTTTTGAGCCGAGTGAGCCGAGTGCCGACCAAGTAGCCGATTCATAATATTATAAACAAGTCTATGTTATAAACATAAAACGAGGCTCGCTAAAACGAATCCGCGAGCGGATTCGTTTTATATACTTTATTATATTGTAGGTATATATTTTATAAATTATACATATTACATACATAGGTAGTAAAAACAGTTATTTCAATATTACAAATAACAATTTAAAAACGTCTATTGATATTTGACTCTTTTATTACTTATATTTATATTTTGTACAGAATGGTACAGATAAATATTTTTATTACTTATACACGTATTCTTTACATAATATTTAAAAAAATACAAACAGAGAAAAAATGTAAAAAAATATATAATATCTATTATGATTTATGTACTTACTAGATGACGCCTGCAACTCCGTTGCGCCATAACTCGTTTATCGCGCGGGAACCGTACATTTTCCCGGGACTCAAATTTCACCAAAATCGGTTCAGCAGTTTGGCCGTGAAGACAGACAGACAGACACACTTTCGCATTTATAATATTAGTATGGAAGTACCTAAGTATTTTGAAAAATTTATTATTTAATTATTAATAAAAGTCTAGCGGCCGCGATTTCTCATGCCATACGCCATATTAATGAAGATAAAGTTTAAAATCATATTATTAGAGATGCGCCGAATATTCGTTTGGTATTCGGTATTCGGCGTATTCGGCATCTTTTCCACTATTCGTATTCGGCCGAATTATTCGGCTCAGTTACCGAATATATTCGGTTTTTTTTATTCAAAATATTAAAAACTAGACCCGCCCCGGCTTCGCTCGTGGGATATACATAGCCTATGTCACTCAGGGCTCAGCTACTTAGTATCATGTAACACAACATTAGGCACTAGGCAGCAAAATTAAAGTCCAATAATATTGATGAATATAAGTACATTTTAATATTTAATATTTACAATATTGATATTTAAAACATCGCGATGAAAAACTAATAAAGAAATTAATATTATGCATAAGAGGTTTGAGCACCTCCATTGTGGGTGTCGCAGACGCCACACACAATAGATTTTCAATTGTTATGCGGCAGCCGGCTGCCGCTGGAGGAGCGGCCCTGCAGCCCTGCTACTTTCACAATGAACTCTCTACAAGGAACACTTACACAACCTAAAGTATTGTCACTTATTTTTGTTACACCCGGTATATAATATTATGTCACCGTAAGATTGTAAATACCGTTAGATTATAATCTATCTCGCGAAATTGTGAACGGTCGAAAGATTGCAAACCCCAACACACTGCTTACAATTTAACGTATTATTATTCAGTAGATTGTAATCTATAGAAGGGAAACCGTCAAATTGTGAAACGGAACGCACCTCGGGCGCTGATTGGTTGGACAGTATATGCTCCGTGCCGCCTTATTCGTTTGTTGTTAATTAATGTCCAATGACCTTTTTCATTCCCATTATATGACCAATCAGGGACAGCCTTCGGACAGTTGACAATTTGATAATTTTAAGATTGTGATTTGACGGTTTCACTTCGATAGACTACAATTAGTGATGCGCCGAATAGTGATTTGGCCGAATAACCGAATACCGAATATTATTCGGTTTAGCCTTTACCGAACCGAATATTCGGCCGAATTCATCGGTTTACCATTATTTTATTTTGCCGCGTAAACAGGTTCTATCGTGTACTCTACGTGCCGCTGCTGGCTAGCTCGGAGCGAGCCTTCTCTCGCGAGCGTAATGCAATCGTAATTATTGCGCAATAATTGATTCAAAGTCGCAGTTTCATATCACATAACAGCCAAAAAAATACGATAGCAACCGAGCGACAGTACTCCCTCTGCCGAATAATCAAGGAACTATAATTGCATTTAAATCGCTAAGAGCGACCGCAGACTTACAATTTCAAGTTGTACAACTACAGTCAACTACAATTTTTAAATGAAAAAAAATAATATGAGAACTTTATTAATTCGAGATAAAAATGTGCAAGGTGACAATATTTAAAATGTAATAAGCGTTCTCTGTAAAAATACAAAGAAAACAATACGCCTTTTAAGCGTGATTACGTTTAGAAAATTTTCCCGCCTGTAATGACTTTCTTGACAGACTGTAGTTGTACAACTTGAAATTGTAAGTCTGCGGTCGCTCTAAATCTCCATACTTAGACCGATAGCACTAGGTTTTTTGGTTTCAAAAATTATTCTAAAGTTTCTGATTTTTTGCGTATAGGTTTGGGACCACTAGGTAAACCTAAAAAATGATTTTGTGTCATTTTGGTCGACAGCTTCCAGAGATATTTAGGTATTTTGCTTTTTGGTCGCTACAGGTCGAAAAAAATATTAAAGTTTAAAATTTAGCATTTGTGATATTAGCAATACCACAAAAGCTAAATATTAAACTCTCGGGCAGTAACTAATATGCAGACACGTTTTGTGTCAGATTCATCCACGGGTGCCCAGTAATTTAGCAAATATTAGAAACGTCGCCTAATTGCGTCGAAAAGATATTAGAGTTTGTAAAAATGGTGTAATATGGTTTATTAATATATTGATGTCTGCTACTTTTAAAGTTTTGTGTCATATTCATCCACGGGTTTTGAAAAAAATTATATTTTTGCTATCACTATTTGCTATACTGTTGCATTTATTTCGTATCACCTAAGCTTTTGACAGCAATGCGATGGCAATCGGCGAGCAATTTGAACTGTTAAATAGCGATCACAACAAAAGTGATTTTTTCCGATTGCTTGTTTATCGCTGAGTGGTTAGTGGTGTTTTACGTAAAATTTTAAACTATAAAACGTATTTTTATAACATTGGTGCACACAGTGCTCGTATTAGAAGCCATTCCTGAAGAAGAAACAAGAGATGACAAGATTTCTGGCTAGAAATACAGCTAAATAAGACCTCGCAATCGCAACCGAGCCCAGGCACTGGAACTGTCTGACTCTGAGTTTAAAGCCCATTACAAGGGTTGAATAAGAAGCTGTTTGTAGATATCTGTGACGAGTTTAACACATTGACAAGAAAAACAACAATTAACACCTGTGCAGTATTGCGAAACATTTGCAACAACCATCGCCTGCCAGTAACGACGATTTCCAAGTGCTTCAACAAGTTTAGATTAGAACCACACTTTAGCCATTTCAGGGTGTCATAGTTTCTTTGAAAAAGTGAGAACCAGGTTTTAGTGAGTGGCAGACCGCAAAGAACTTGCAGAGGTTGTGATCTTTATTGTCGTTTGAAATAAAACTAAGTTTTACAAATATAACAGAGCGCAGTTTATTCCGAGAGATTTTTACAAATGGAAGACTCAAGACAATATGGAGCCCGGATATGGAAATTGACTTGTCTGTGGTCATAGACTAAAAATGTTTCTTTTTTTATGTGAAAAAGCAATAAGCTAAGGTTCAAATTTCTATTACAACATTAATGAAGTGAAAAATAAAGCAGTAAAACAGTGTTATTTGTTTCATTTACATGTAGATTACTATTAACTATTAAGTTATTGTTATTTGTCTTCATGTAAGTAGAATTAAATGGAATACATACCTTTAATACTAAAATACATAAGAAACAAGGTTTATTTTAAATAGTAAAACATTTTCTTTAAATGACTAATGATTTTATGCACAATCTCCAATATATCCAATATAATGAACTGTGCAACAACAAGTAAAAGATTTCATGTATTATTTAATAATAACAGAAATATATTAAAACCAATGTTAAAAAGATTTATTAAAATCAGAATACTGCTTAAAACCCATCAATCCTCCAGCGGCAGCCGGCTGCCGCATAACAATTGGAAATCGATTGTATTGCGACACCCACAATGGAGGTGCTCAAACCTCTTATGCATAATATTATTTTTTTAGTTTTTCATCGCGATGTTTTAAATATAGTAAATATTAAAATGTACTTATATTCATCAATATTATTGGACTTTAATTTTGCTGCCTAGTGCCTAATGTTGTGTTACATGATATTAAGGAGCTGAGCCCTGAGTGACATAGGCTATGTATGTCCCACGGGCGAAGCCTAGCCGGGGCGGGTCTAGTTTTTAATATTTTGAAAAAAAAAACCGAATATATTCGGTAACTGAGCCGAATAATTCGGCCGAATACGAATAGTGGAGAAGATGCCGAATACGCCGAATACCGAATACCAAACGAATATTCGGCGCATCTCTAATTACAATCTACTGAATAATATTACGTTAAATTATTGTAAGCAGTATGTTGCGGTTCACAATCTTTCGACCGTTCACAATCTCGCGAGATACCCTATCGTTCATTATACACTAGATGTCCCGTGCGGCTTCGCCCGTGTAAATTAGGAATTTTACGAAAACCGTACATTTTCCCGCAAAAAATACCGAGTGTTGTCCCTTCACGTGGTTTATTCTATATCTGTGAGTTGTGACAAATAATATCAAAAATGCTCTAGTACTTCGTGAGATAAACCCTTTCTAGTTTCTAATAATTTTCCCGGGTTTTTCCACATTTTCTTCTGATTCTTCGGTCATATATATTTTAGTCTTAGCGTAAGTAATAATAAATAGCCTTCCTCGATAAATAAGCTATTTAACACTGATTTTTTTTTAAATCGAACCAGAAAGTACTTCCTGAGATAAGCGTGTTCGAGCAAACAAACAAACTCTTCAGGTTTTAAATAATATTAGTAGATATACATTTTTTTTTAAATCGATTGACAAACTCGAGTCTCGATCTAAAAGACTATGAAACGTATCATGGGACGATACCGTGGGAGAGCCATGCTTCGGCACGAATGGGCCGGCTCGACCGGAGAAATACCACGGGCTCACAGAAAACCGGCGTGAAACAGCGCTTGCGCTGTGTTTCGCCGAGTGGTGAGTTGACCGGAGGTTCGCGTAGTGTATAATTATTTTCTTTGCCGGAGGCCCAATCTCCTACCCTTTTCCCTTCCCTACCCTCCTTTATTTCCTTCCCTACCCTCCCCTATTCCCTTCCCTATCCTCCCCTACCCTATTACGCTATTCCCTCGTAAAAGGCCGGCAACGCACCTGCAGCTCTTCTGATGCTGCGAGTGTCCATGGGCGACGGAAGTTGCTTTTCATCAGGTGACCCGTTTGCTCGTTTGCCTCCTTTTTTAAATTGGGATAATGCCTTATACACCAAAAGAAAAATTTTGAAAATCGGTTCACAAACGGCGGAGTAATCGTTGAGTATAAAAAACTAACATAACACCTCCTCCATTTTGAAAGTCGGTTAAAATTATAGCCTATGTGTTATTCTGATATATAAGCTATATTATTGTAAAGTTTCATTAAAATCCGTTCAGTAGTTTTTGCGTGAAAGAGTAACAAACATCCATACATCCATACATCCAAACTTTCGCCTTTATAATATTAGTAGGATGTGTTATTCTGATATATATAAGCTATATTATTGTAAAGTTTCATTAAAATCCGTTCAGTAGTTTTTGCGTGAAAGAGTAACAAACATCCATACATCCATACATCCAAACTTTCGCCTTTATAATATTAGTAGGATTATTGTAAAGTTTCATTAAAATCCGTTCAGTAGTTTTTGCGTGAAAGAGTAACAAACATCCATACATCCATACATCCAAACTTTCGCCTTTATAATATTAGTAGGATTAGTCATTACGTATATTTTTTTTGAGTTCTCTAGTTACATTTTAATGTGCTTCACATTTTAACCATAGGGATTTTAAAACAGCAATTTGAATAAATAACATTTTGAAGAAAAAAAATTTTTACCCAATTAATAATAAATTATTATTCCAAAAAAATGTAAAAAATATAATAATAATAAAAAAAATTCTAAGCGTAGCGAACCTGAGACGCCGATATATTGAGTATAGAACAATCGTGCTAATAACCATTGCGCTACCATGACTCGCAATGATTTGGTGAAAAAGGCAAACTATCTATAATAGTTTTTCTCTTTACAATATACTGATATCGGTATCTTACTGATATCGGCACTAGATGTCGTTATTGCGGAGTGCCACTCCGGCAATAACGACATCTAGTGGCCATATCGAACAATCAACAATATTGTTCGTTGGCACTAGATGTCGGTATTGCGAATGGCGCGGGGGTGAGGTATGGAAGTGGGGTGTGGAAACACTCGTTTGCCCAAGGTCATTCGCGTATTTAAGCCCCTTAACGCTCAAGCCCTCGCAAACTACTAACTCTAGAATACCAAAAGAACATTCTAAAATATAATTTCAATTATGAAAAAAATGAAAATAGATAGAAAAATACTTGTTATTACAAATATTTTGAATGGCGATTGGCGCGGCATTACATTTTATTACCATGGCGGCGCGTGCGCAACAGCCATAAATAACCTCGCTGAGAACTAAAATAAAATCATCACATAAAAGTTAATTGGGGCCGCTATTTATTGTACAATTAACCTAGCATCGGACCCCGCCCATCAGCTAATCCCAGCATAAATACTAAGCTAAAACATTGCTGCTTCAGCGAGTTGAAACTAAAAAATGGCCCAAGTGCGAGTTAGGCTCTCGCACGAAGGGTTCCGTACTAATAATAGAACAAAAGTTGTGTTTTTCTATGGGATTTCCTATTTGTTTTATTTTAATTTTGCCATAAATTATTAGTACAAATTAGAGATGCGCCGAATATTCGTTTCGTATTCGGTATTCGGCGTATTCGGCATGTTTTTCACTATTCGTATTCGGCCGAATTATTCGGCTCAGTTACCGAATATATTCGGTTTTATTTTTTTCAAAATATTAAAAACTAGACCCGCCCCGGCTTCGCCCGTAGGACATACATAGCCTATGTCACTCAGGGCTCAGCTCCTTAGTATCATGTAACACAACATTAGGCACTAGGCAGCAAAATTAAAGTCCAATAATATTGATGAATATACATTTTAATATTTACGATATTGATATTTAAAACATCGCGATGAAAAACTAATAAAGAAATTAATATTATGCACAAGAGGTTTGAGCATCTCCATTGTGGGTGTCGCAGACGCCACACACAATAAATTTTCGATTGTTATGCGGCAGCCGGCTGCCGCTGGAGGATTGATGGGTTTTAAGCAGTATTCTGATTTTAATAAATCTTTTTAACATTGGTTTTAATATATTTCTGTTATTATTAAATAATACATGAAATCTTTTATTTATTGTTGCACAGTTCATTATATTGAAAATGTTTTACTACTTAAAATAAACCTTGTTTCTTATGTATTTTAGTATTAAAGGTATGTATTCCATTTAATTCTACTTACATGAAGACAAAATATAACAATAACTTAATAGTAATCTACATGCAAATGAAACAAATAACACTGTTTTACTGCTTTATTTTTCACTTCATAAAATTTTGTAATAGAAATTTGAACCTTAGCTTATTGCTTTTTCACATAAAAAAGAAACATTTTTAGTCTATGACTACAGACAAGTCAATTTCCTTATCCGGACTCCATATTTTCTTGAGTCTTCTATTTGTAAAAATCTCTCGGAATAAACTGCGCTCTGTTATGTTTACAAAACTTAGTTTTATTTAAAACGACAATAAAGATCACAATCTCTGCAAGTTCTTTGCGGTCTGCCACTCACTAAAACCTGGTTCTCACTTTTTCAAAGAAACTGTGACATCCTGAAATGGCTAAAATGTGATTCTAAACAAGTTTAGAAGCATTTGGAAATCGTCGTTACTGGCAGGCGATGGTTGTTGCAAATGTTTCGCAACACTGCACAGGTGTTAATTGTTGTTTTTCTTGTCAATGTGTTAAACTCGTCACAGATATCTACAAACAGCTTCTTATTCAACCCTTGTAATGGGTTTTAAATTCAGAGTCAGACAGTCCCAGTGCCTGGGCTCGGTTGCGATTGCGAGGTCTTATTTAGCTGTATTTCTGGCTGCATCTCTTGTTTCTTCTTCAGGAATGGCTTCTAATACGAGCACTGTGTGCACCAATGTTATAAAAATACGTTTTATAGTTTAAAATTTTACGTAAAACACCACTAACCACTCAGCGATTTTAAATAAGCAATCGGAAAAAATCACTTTTGTTGTGATCGCTATTTATCAGTTCAAATTGCTCGCCGATTGCCATCGCATTGCTGTCAAAAGCTTAGGTGATACGAAATAAATGCAACAGTATAGCAAATAGTGATAGCAAAAATAAAAATTTCTTCAAAACCCATGGATGAATATGACACAAAAATTTTACAGTAGCAGACATCAATAAAATAAACCATATTACACCATTTTTAAAAACTCTAATATTTTTTCGACGCAATTAGGCGACGTTTCTAATATTTGCTAAATTACTGGGAAACCCGTAGATGAATCTGACACAAAACGTGTCTGCACATTAGTTACTGCCCGAGAGTTTAAAATTTAGCTTTTGTGATATTGCTAATATCACAAAAGCTAAATTTTAAACTTTAATATTTTTTTCGGCCTATATTTTTTTCACAGTAATACACACTTTTCCATGCACTTTTTCCACATTTATTAATTTAATTTACTACAATTATATCTCACACGACCGGTTTCATTAACATCATCCAAATCTATATTTTTTTAATGGGCTTTGGCCCACCACACACTCCCACCACTGTATCTCCTGTGTCGCCAGGATCGACAGCGGTATGCAACCACGAAAACCCTTTGATATGATCTCAGGAAGCCCGAAGGACATGCTAAAACTGTCTTGGGACCCGCAACGAAATTAATCAGAAGAAGAATAGGAGGAGTAGGAAGAATTCAAGATTCCCTCCCCATACAAAGCGGGAGACAGCACAAAGTTACAATGACCGAAAGTCAAAGAACTGAAGGGGAAGCACCACGGGAATAAAAGTGAATAATTTGACTACTACGCTATAGCTAAATTAATATTGGATTTTGTTGTGTTAGATTGTTGCCAATAATAATTGTGGCAAAAACGCTTGAAGGCACGGAAGTTCCTAGCGCTGTCCACGAGATCACCGCAGTATGCGACTCCAGATGTACAGAGTAGGTTGTTTAGCATTGTAGTTCTTTCATCCTGCCAGAGACCATACTCCCAGAGAACATAATGAGCGGTTTGTTCAAACATGTTGCCTTCGGTCGAGCACTCGCACATAGGTGATGCTACTAGTTTAAATCCATAAAGTTTAGCCTTAAAATTTCCATGACCGGTCAGGAATTGAGAAACGCAGTGGTCAATATCCATCCAATGTTTGGATAGCCGGTCTCGAATATTAGGGAAAAGTTATATAGATGTCGCCCTTTGGTGGAACAGCCCCATCGCGTCTGCCATTCGGAGATGAGGTTCTGCACAGAGTCATCTAAATTCTAAAGGTTCAAACAATCTTACTATTTTAATTTTATCGCGAGCGCTTAAAAAGAACGGGTTGTCAATGTTTTTGTTATGATAATATATAGTCGCACGGCGCTGTATCTCAAGGTCAACGGGTAAAACTCCGGCTAACACGGGCAAGGCTTCAGTGCTTGTGTTCCTGTAAGCTTTGCATAAGAATATGAGTGCCAGCCGTTGGCTTTGCAGTAGCTTGCGACGAGCCGCGCGGGTAATTGCTCTGTCGGCCCACACGGGGGCTCCGTAGCAAATGCTGCCTAGGTAAGTCGCGGTATAAATCAATTTAAGAGTTTTAAATGAGAGGCCCCATGTCGAAGTAGATATTCTAGTAAACGAGTAAAAATTACGTTTGGCTTTCTCACCGGTTTGAATTATATGTTCCAAAAATGTAAATTTATTATCCAAATGAAAACCAATATAACATAGTGACTGTTTGCGTTTAACGTTTATATTGTCCAGTTTAATGCTAGGGGAAGAAATAAGGAAACCTTTTAAAAGAATTTGGTAAGTTTTATGCGCGGCGAAATTCAGACGATTACGCTTACCCCAGTCAGATATTAAATTAAGACAACTGTTGACTTTAGACTCAATTTCGGAACGCGAGTTTGCTTGAACGATAAGAAAACCGTCATCGGCGTAACCAACTAGTGTACAAAGCAGTGGAAGTGGAAGACTTAACAAATCGTCGAATCCGATGTTCCATAATTTAGGCGAGATTATCGATCCTTGAGGGCAGCCGCACGTTAAATCTTTGGCGTGTGTACAATGTCCAAGACGGAGCTTAGTTTGACCGTTAGAAAAGTAAGAATGTATTATGGAATAAATATTACAGTAACACCCTCGATTCTTTAGTTTTAATAGTACCATCGGCCACCAAGCATGGTCGAAGGCCCCGGATATGTCTAATGAAATGGCAACCACGTATTTAGTTTCCGATAAATTAACTATTTTTCTTACTTCTAACGCCGCGTCAACAGTCGATTTCCCGGCGGTGAAACCGTACTGTTGACTATGAAATTTAGTACCACCGGGTAGCAGGCGAGGCACAATAAGGCGTTCTAGTAGTTTAACTAAGCAATGCAAATGTAACTAAGCACGACAGTAACGTTATCGGACGGTAAGATTTTGGGTCGTCGGGGGGTTTGTTTCCCGCTTTAGGTATTAATTTTAAGCAGCCGGTACGCCAGATTTTTGGAAATATACCTTCTGCAATACATCTATTAAAAACATGAATTGGCCGCTAAACACGCTTGCTTTATCATAATATTCGATATTTTATCCTCGCAGGGCAGATTTTTTAGTAGGCAATTGGTTCACTATTTTAGTAAACTCCTCAGAAGTTGGTAAATCTGAGGCCGGCGTATGAATGAGGTCTAACATTCTACTCCTAATGTCGCGGTGGTGTTCATCATCCAAGGAGGGCTCGTCGTCTGGAATGAGAACGTTTAAATATGCCTTCGCCGTTTCCTTTTTCGGCCTATAGCGACCAAAAAGCAAAATACCTAAATATCTCTGGAAGCTGTCGACCAAAATGACACTAAATCATTTTTTAGGTTTACCTAGTGGTCCCAAACCTATACGCAAAAAAATCAGAAACTTTAGAATTTTTTAAACCAAAAAACCTAGCGCTATCGGTCTAAGTATGGAGATTTAGCGATTTAAATGCAATTATAATAGTTCCTTGATTATTCGGCAGAGGGAGTACTGTCGCTCGATTGCTATCGTATTTTTTGGCTGTTATGTGATACGAAACTGCGATTTTGGAGCAATTATTGCGCAATAATTGCGGTTGCATTGCGCTCGCGAGAGAAGGCTCGCTCCGAGCTAGCCAGCAGCGGCACGTAGAGTACACGATAGAACCTGTTTACGCGGCAAAATAAAATAATGGTAAACCGAATAATTCGGCCGAATATTCGGTTCGGTAAAGGCAAAACCGAATAATATTCGGTATTCGGTTATTCGGTCAAATCACTATTCGGCGCATCACTAGTACAAATACAACTGAGTATTTTATGAACAATTTAAGCAACAGGGAGGTGCCATTATTGATACCGAGCAAAAAATGGCAAAAATCACGTTTGTTGTTTGGAAGCATATTATGTATTAAATATTAACATAATTTATTTTGTTTTCACTTTTCAGTATTGTTTTGGCGAAACAGAAACCCATAATCGGTATAAATTTCAACTCTCTAGCTACATATTTACTGACCGTTCTTGAGGTAAATCCTGGAGACAGACAGACGGACAGACATCGAAGTCTCAGTAAGAGGGTCCCGACTCCCGACTTTAACCGTTGGGTACGGAACCCTAAACGAAATGATAGAGTCCGAGTCAATTACTCATACACGCAAAAATACTAGTTTCTTCAACTGGGGAGGGTTCGCACTTCGCACGTGGTTAGATCAGCTGTTGGGGTCGTCGCCCGGCAGCACCGCGCGGGCGGGGAGGCAGCCGAGTCAACGCACTACAGTGAAACCTCGCCGCTTCTCAATTCGGCCGGGTTGGCCGCTGACGTCACTGGAGGTCAGGTGCGGGAGTCGGGAGAGGGTATGACTCGCCAAACGGGTTTACAAGGGAGCGCGTATCCTGCTTATTTATTCACAGTTGTAAAATAGAGGAAAAACAAAAGCGCCATAAAACTTCGGTTTCGTCTTACAAATTACAGTAGCATTGACTTCTGTCTTTCAATAACGTGGTATTAAATAAGCGCCATAAATGATAAACCCTTAAAACTACACGAAACACGGACTCCTTGACTGATGAAAATATCCACTCCGTTCTACACATAGATAATATATTATAGGGACCGTGCAGAAACTATAGAGGGCGTCGTAATTCGACAGCAGCGCCACGATGCGAGTAAAAGACGTAACTTGTGAGTGACTTTGACTTCGCATTCTCCTTGACCCTGGCTAGTTTATAAGTGTTTTTTTATGTTTTACACTATAAAATGATTCAATACTTACACTCCCAAGTGGCCACATGCGGCCGCGAGAACAACGACAGATTTCCAAGAATTCGCGATCGAAGTATTAAAGTTAAAGACTAGATGACGCCCGCAACTCCGTTGCGCCAAAAATCATTTATCGCGCGAGAACCGTACATTTTCCCGGGATAAAAAGTATCCTATGTCCTTTCCCGGGGCTCAAAATAAATCCGTACAGAATTTCAGCAAAATTGGTTTAGCGGTTTGGGCGTGAAGTGCTAACAGACAGACACACTTTCGCATTTATAATATTAAGTATATTTTTAAAATATTAAGTATAATATTAAGGGTTTCTACTTTCTACCCGTAAACAAAGAACGGAAGAGTGAATAAAAATGTATAAAGCTTATCTAGTTAACTAAGTTAATATATGAAAAAGTAATTAATAGCATCCATCAGCATAGAAAGTAAAAACTTGATAAATATTGCAATAAAATAATAAAGCTATGCAAAAATACTTATAATCTTACTGAAAATGCTTGTGGATTAATAAAATAAAACAAGTTCACTAAAATAAATGCTTTTATTTCATCAACCTTCTGCGATTCGATCGATACCATCTTCACAAATTTTGTCTGTCACTATTTTTAACTAATTTCAGTCTGGACCTCATCAGTGCAAACACCATTTATGTATTCTTAAATAACACACAAAGACTGCACTACTAATCTTTTTCCTACTTGAAGAATCATCCTTTTGAGAACCAACACTTTGACAAGATGGTTCAAGTTCAATACTATCCTGTGTTGAATTCCTGGCAGGACTTCTCCAAATTATCCTTACTTTTGATGCAACTTTATGCCAATTAAATAAGCGGTGCCTATGTTACATGTATATCAATTTAGATGGAAGCCAGTTTGGATGTTTACTGAAAGAAGCAACGGTTATAGGTTATGTTAATAAAAAATGAATTTACGGTTATAATCTACAAAATTCAGTGTTTTTACGAGTCTACACATAACATTCATGGAACTTTTTAAATACTTACGTATGTTTTTACTGCCTTTTATCCATTTCTTTCGTTTTTCAATAAGCAAAGGCATGTGAATACTTTGGCAGAAAAATAGTAAAATTTTACATCGTTCGATTTGCCTTTATATTTCTTGTATGTCCGGGAATACAACAATGCATTTCAATTCTTGAAAATACTAAAATTTTTCAAGAAATCTTATAATTTTCCGTAGCTTGAATAAAGCTTGACAATAAAATTTTCGTAAAAGTTTCGGCTATTCGCCACTTGTGGCAGTGTCGTCGCTCTGCACGGTCCCTATTATGTAACAATTTGAACGCCTCCGTGGTCCAGTGGTTCAGAGCGTCGCTCTTGACTCGAAGGTCGTGGGTTCGATTCCCGCGTTGGAAACATGTTATATTTTCTAAGTTTGGTAATAGGATAATGCAGGCTGATCACCTGATTGTCTGATAAGTGAGATGATCTATGCGTGATGCGTCGGATGGGCATGTAAAAAGTCGGTCCTGCGCCGGATCTTTCGCCGGTCGTGACTCGTGTCGGACTGCCGCGCCGACCCACTAGGTTTAAATGAGTTATGCTTATGACTTATGAGTTATAAGAGAGGAATAGAGAGTGCTCTTGTGTACTGCGCGCACACTTGGGCACTATAAAATTACTCCTGCGTAGCTGACCTGGTTTCAATGAAACCGGCCACCGTCACCGAAACCGATGTGGGAGCTATTATACTTACTGAAAAGAAGTATGACTATAAAATCTGATAAAACGATTAGAAATATATTTACATCCATTATCCATAGAAACGAAATTTTAGCTTCGTAATACACAATCAACAAAGATATTGTGTAGATTATAGCTAAGACACAACAGAAGCCATTCACATGTGAGGATTCAGCAAAAAAAGATATATAATACTTGAACTCTGTACAGTCAGGCAGGAAAATAGGATAATATAATAGTAGTGTAGATGTAACATGTTATTAAAGATTTTTATTACATCATACACAAATTTAATACACATCCTGGATGACCCAGGAACTTTGAAAACGTTTTGTTCCGTCGCGTCGGCGGGATTAGATTAATTTAGAACCCGCGACCCCCATAATTATTTTAGCAATGCAAAAGTGTGACTGTCTGTTATCTTTACACGCTCAAACCGCTGAACCGAAAATTTTGCTGGGTATATATATATAATAGATACTTTGAGTCCCAGGAAAGAACATAAGATACTTTTTATCCCGGAAAAATGTACGGAGTTGCGGGCGTCATCTAGTGATCTTGTCACCAGTGCTGCAGTGGCATCAAATGTCAAGTCTCATTTTCTCGAAGCCCAAGTGACAAAGTTGGTAGCCTACAAACACACTATCAAGTTGTTTCTATTTCGATCTAGATCTTATCGTATTTCGATCGGGCCACGATCTAAATTACTATAGAGCCCATTGACATGCATGTGATATTGCTAAATGCACTTGGTAAAGGTACGGAGTACTATTATAATATATTCTGTGGTAAAGGTTCGGAATGCTATCCCAAAATTGATGGGGAGCGGGGGTGAGGGTGGAGGGGGAAGAGGGGTAAACACCCCCCGTACCAAATCCACACTGAGAAACCCCCCAGTTTTGGAGCTTTGAAATTTTCGGAATTCTGTGAGGCTACATCATATTTCACTCTCGGCAATTTGCATAGTGTTTTTAAACGCCTTTAACCTAACCTACAGCTTGTTTTATGACGGTTGCCGGCTGCTGTTGCAGCACAGTCACAGTTCTAACCTAATCTACTTTTGAACTTTCTGGATTGTGTTTGTTTTTGTTTTGGCGGGGGTCCCAATTTCTAAAATATCCTATTCTCTTGTAACTAAAGATAATAATAAATAAAAGAACTTACAAAGTTGTAAAACAGACTTCGAATATAATATAATTTATACATAAAGGAAGGTTACAGATAATAATCAGTGTCAACTTTTTATAACAATAAATTGTTGGTACTGATGGCATTGTGACAAATTGAATTAAGAGGTTCAAACGTAATACCAGAATACTGTGTCAAGGTAATTACAACAATTATTAATAATATTGTTTTTTGCCAGTTGTATTACGAGTAACATAGTTCTTTTATCAACAAGAAAAAGAGGTTACATGATATGAGATTAACAGCTTGTTAAACTTTAGCAGGTTTCTACCAAATCTACTGCAGACTTGGCAGTCTGTCCCAAAATTTTTTTGAGTTAATACCCAAAAGGTATTTTAAATGTTAATGTAAAATTACATTTAAGAGCGTTTACACTTTATTTCAATACAAACCTGCGGCGGATTACTTGAATTGCTTTGCGCGCAGCGATTAAATAGTAGTTTTAAAATATTTGTAGAAAAAAATAACAAAAGATTTATTGATATTTAAAAACAATTTTTTAAATTAAAGTGTTCTTCTATGATATGAAGCTATTATTATATTAAATTATGTTAAATAAATAGGTAAATAAAACCGGCCAAGTGCGTGTCGGGCCACGCGTGGCCTGGTTCCAATGAAACCGGTCACCGTCACCGAAACCTAAGTTCTTCTATAAATCGTATTTTTTTCTCTGCTAACTATATAGACAGTGAAATTTCCTATAAAATAAGTTACCAACATTTTTATAAAGATAAGTGGTTGATGATTTTTTCAAGTTTGAAAAGTACAGTTTTAAGCCAAATTGAGCGTGAAAGGTGTAAACGCTCTTAATACATATTAATTGTAAAATTTTGTATTTTTAAATAGCTAGATAGTTATTTGAAACAAATATTTTCAGAAGGTCTACTTCACTCTTTTTTTTATCCTAGGCCAGGGATGGTGAACCATAATGGCACGCATGCTACTAGTGGCGAGCCACTAGTCCCAAAACTAGTATCGAAATTATTTTAATCCTCCTCTGCATAGTGGGCACTAAATGACCTCACTGAAGATTTTTCAGAAAAAGGGCACATCAATACGAAAAGGTTTGCCATCCCTGCCATAGGCCCTTTGGGCTTGATCTAAGCGGCGGTCCTAGATAGCCCACTTAGTATGGTTCTCTCCGTAGAGCTGCTGCAGCTGTAAGAAATCTCTATTAGAGATAAGCAATCCTGTTTTGTTGTCTTTCTTTTTGTGTATTATATTTTCAAGTAAAAATTTTGCAACAAACTGATAAATAAAAAATAGGGTGAGCTTGCTTTTTTATAATGCACCAAATATTTAGAAACATAATATTTGCTGATCAAAAGCTTATCAAAATATTTGTCAACACAAAAATAAACCTCATACTTATCTGTATCAAGATGTAACATCATAATATCTTTAACATGTATTATTTAGCTTTGTGATAAAGAATGAACTGAGTATGCACTGAAGACAAAGGAAAGTTAGTCATTTAGAAATGACACTGGATATAAAACATTTTGTGAATGATTTTGTAAACTGTTAGGCATCCATTATGTATGCTCATACAAACGTCAGTCAATTCCATCAATCATGAATTATTATGTTTGACTGATGGTGACTGATGGACTGACGAATGTATTCAGATTTTCGTCAATCAGCTTCACGCAACCGTCAGTCATACTCTTAGAGAGAGCGCACATCTGAGACACGACTGAAGTTAGACAATCTTGTTTCACATAGACAAGTCAGTCTAACTACAGTCTAAAGACAGTTGTGTCTATCATGTGGCGCACACCTAAGTCAAGACTGTCTTGACTACGATGACGCAATGTATACAATTGTATATTCATTCAGTAGCAGAATGGAGTTCACCGAAGCTGCTGTGATAAACATCCTAGTAATGCGTGCAAAACGGCGCAGACTACGGAAATATTGGGTACACCCCATATACAGTGAAAGATTGTTAAAAGGAAAGTTCTATTTATTGTTTGATCAACTAAGGTTTTACACCCCATATACAGTGAAAGATTGTTAAAAGGAAAGTTCTATTTATTGTTTGATCAACTAAGGTTTTATCCCCGAAAGTTTTTCAAGTACTTTCGAATGAATGTGTCTACCTTTGATAATTTGTTGAAATTGTTGCAACCTTACATTACTTAAGTATCACATCATACACTCATTTTCGCAAAGCTATACCGACTTCTGAACGACTAGCATTGACGTGAAATCTTTTTTTAAGTTTGTTAAAAAGCACAAAAAATGTTGTATTACGTAATACTTACTGAAAAATATATTTTGCGTCTATTGCGAGCAGTTCTGAAAGATTTTATAGATATAGATAGAAAAGTTCTCATTTGGATAAAAATAACTTCAAAAATAAACGGGAAAGACTCGACGGGAAAGATAGTATAGTATAATACTTGGGTCGCTGGTCGAGTTCCTCTTTTTGGTCGTATTATTGTTTATGTTTTGACACATGTGATTAAAATTGTCAGAATCTAATTTTGAAATCTAGAAGTATTTAAAAATTAATTATGTCAGCCAGCTCGAGGCACATTCCATTCATAATCTTAGTGAAACCCGACGAATTTGATATAATATATTGAAACCTGTCCCGTCCGTCTCTTTGCTTTGCAGTTGAACTACTGGTAGTTATGTCTATTGTGGTTAGACAGTTTTGTCGTAGATGTGCGCGCTTGCATACATTTCAAAGGGAAGCCGACAGTCGTTAGTCAGACTTGTCGCGACTCGCATTAGTCAACTTTGTCTATTAGACGTCTTGTCTCAGATGTGCGCATCTAGTGCATTTTGCTATGCGATAGTCTGTCTAACTACAGTCGTGTCTCAGGTGTGCGGTCGCACTTACACGGTAGGTTAGCCATCAGTCACAGTCATGACTGTGGTAAAACTGACAGCAAAACCTACCGTCTAATGGATGCCTTAAAATCCAAAATATTGATTAACAGAAAGTGTATCTTGAGAACCTCCTAGCTAGTAGCTGTTGAGTTTTTAACTATAAATGTTTTAAAAGCCTGTTTCACCACTTTTTGATAAAGTGCCTAATAGACTATTCACAACTTTTTTGACAGATTCTCCATACTTCATCAGTCAAGTTAAGAGGTAAGTGGTGGATAGCCTATTCAGTACTTATCAGGAAACGAAAATAAAATGAAACAGACCCTAAATCTAAATCATATTATCAGGATGTTAAGATAACATTTTTCGTCTTACCCCAATCTATAAAGTCCTTATATGATTCACCGTCCGACAAGGTCGTCTTGCATCTGGTGTGACATTGACAGTGCATAAATGGACAGAGGTGAATGCTAATGTTTACAAACATCATCACCTCTGTCAACATTAGGTAGGGCTACCATCCATCCGGATTACCCTAGATTTGTGCTAGTTTTACAGGTGAAAAATACTCATAACTACT
Source organism: Plebejus argus (assembly GCA_905404155.3). Classification (NCBI taxonomy): domain Eukaryota; kingdom Metazoa; phylum Arthropoda; class Insecta; order Lepidoptera; family Lycaenidae; genus Plebejus; species Plebejus argus. The sequence goes on along the minus strand of FR989942.1, from coordinate 12,901,886 downwards.
TTCTAAGAAGTGTCCAAGAAAATAACAATATTTTGGCCAAATGTCTGGGGGTTATTTTGTGCTTATCTGGCAATTGCAATTTAGGTGATGGCTACCCTAAAATTAGTCCACATCATGCAGTCTAGATGTTTAGAGATTGGCTCCCACTTTGGAGGTTTCATCCCTGCATTTCAAGTTAAATTTTTTGATACCTCGATCATTATGCGAGAGCCGGCTGCCGTTTGGGGATTGATAAGTTAAATGCTACAATTATAAGCATTTTAATAACACGCTCAGTGTGTAAACTCAAACAAACAAATTTTGTAGAACAAAAATAGTAAAGTATGGTTATGAAACTAGGATTGGTAAGAGCTTAATATAGTCTTTCATATTAGAAATTCAAGCAAATTATATATAAACAAAGATTAACATTTAACCAAGGTTGGGTAACCAACACAAGGTTGTTGACAAAATACTTAAATTGTACTTTCTGGATAACTTTTATTTCTGCATGTAAATTGCATAACTTATGTCACATTAAAATTGCTGATCTTGGTATTAGCATAATATTAAAATTCAACTGAAAATTATTATTTTTTATACCTGTTCAAATAATATTTAATACTTACACTGAGTTGACAAGTGTTCCTAACCTGACTCTTGAATATATTTCCAGTTACAACTGATATTATGGCGAGATATAGAATATCGTAACTGCATTATTTCTCATAACCTAGAAAAGTATGACATACAACAATAATTATAAAGTACAGTTATAGTGCTCTAGCTTACCGATAGCCGCGAATTCGTCGGGGGTTCTGCCGCCCGCCAGGAGCCACCGACACCAGTCGATGGTCTCCCACTCGTCTATCGCCTTGCTGGGGTTCAGCAGGACATCCAGCAGGGGACCCAGGTGCTGCGGCGAGCCTCCAGCGCAGTCCGCGTGTATGTACGCCGCGGCACCCCTCTTCCCCTTTTTCATCAACACTTGAGCCGTCGTGTTGGACATTTTCACGATTTTACAACTCACATCCACCGTTTCACTGTACACATAAGTCACTGTATATTTCGGTCACTCACGGTCCACTCACGGAAGAAACACCATTTCCAGTTTTACATAAGGCAATGAACTACGGTCCGTAACGCATCCGCGGTTAATCGTCATGGCTAACGTCAGCAACGCTCCATTGAGCGTGAATGATGAATAAAATTGATGAAATCGAAATTATGGTATCGAAACATAAACACCAGTTACCCACTCAATTTATTTCGCAGCAAAGTAAATTAGTGCATTGCAGAAATAGCTCGGCCATTCCTTTGTGTTACCAGAAAAATAAAAAGTTTCCGTGTTTTTGAGTTGACACAATCCACACCATTCACAGATAGTAAAAACGTGGTAAAAACTCTATGGTCTCTTGCCAGTGTTGCTAACTATTCAAAACATTTCCCCCCTAAAGCCACTTCAAAACATGCTCTAATCTGTGGTCTAGGTAAGTATCCCCTTATTAGTCTGTGGGTCTAGGGAGGCAGTGAACAAAAATAAAAACATGTTCTAGCGTGTGGGTTGCGTAAATTATATTTTTAGTTAAAAATTAAGTTAAAAAGCACAATTTATATTCAAGTTACAACAGTGTGAAGAACAATACAAACAATTGAACAACATTTACGTGATCGTTAACCATAATAATTAAAGCATCAAAAATGACTGACGACAAAAAGGTTATGTTCCATGAAATGGAGTTAGATGATCGTATTTTAAAAGTAAGTAATGTTCGAGTTCTATTGTTAAACAATTAAGAATGATGAATAACCCGCACGTAAGCTTTAATGACTGTGTGACCGAAAAATACCACCACGTGCGAAACGTCAAATTGTTCATCGTCTTTGTAATTTGTATTCAATTTGTAGCATTTTTCAGGCGATCTCCCAGTTAGGATGGCCACACCCGACTCTAATCCAGGAGACGGCGATCCCGTTACTGTTGGAAGGTAAAGATGTGCTGATGCGGGCGAGAACGGGATCGGGAAAAACTGCAGCGTTTACCATACCCGTGATACAGAAGATAATGAACCTCAAGAACACAAGCGCACACCAGTGTATACGGGCCCTCGTACTGTCACCCAGCAAAGAACTTTGTGGACAGGTAACTATGGATTTGTAGCTACATTGCTATACAGACTTATCTTCCTTTTTATACGCTTTTTATTAGCTTCACCTGTATATTTGTTTGTAACCGACTTCTTTGGGCGCGATTTTGACCCACTTTAAACGGCCAGATTTCGTTCAAACTTTGTAGATTTATCGAGGACCGATGACAATACACTAATTTGATATAATTATTCCATTTTTCAATTTGTATGTTTGTATGTTTGTTTGTAACCGACGCTTTATATAAAAAGCATGTTTTTAGTTTTTTTAACTATTACTTATTATTTTTAAGTTGCTTTGTAGTTATCTAAAAGATCCTGTTAACTGATAATGGTTAAATGATGTTAACAAGATGACAAACATCTCATTCGTCATTACTACCATACAATGGTGTAAGCTATGAAAACCTGACTTTCACTGATTTCAGATTGCATCAGTTTTAAAAGACCTAACAATAAAATGCGCCAGAGAAGTGAGATGTATAGACATATCGTCCAACGGTGACATGGCTATACAGAAGTCCCTTTTGGCAGACAAGCCAGACATTGTGGTGGCAACTCCGTCAAGAGCATTAGCTCATCTGAAGGCCAATAATATGAGACTAAAAGATGACCTTGCAGTACTTGTGGTAGATGAAGCTGACTTAGTGTTTTCGTTTGGTTATGAAGATGAAATTAAAGAGTTACTTGGGTATGTATTCTTTATGCCGCGGCCACATATGCGTAATGCTTTGCGCTAAAACCGATACTATTGGACGATCTGCGTGTATCATCCAATAGTATCGTCTCATAGCACGAAGCTTCGGACGATAGACGTAGATGCGGCCGGGCCGTTAGAATATAACAATTATTATAGGCACTAATCACACTAGTAGCTATTTGGAGACATGTGTATAAAATAGTCTGAAGAATATTTCTGATATTGCTGAAAAATATTTTAGATTTTTATTTCTTCTACGTAAATCTGTAATCAGTCTTCAGGCTATAAGCAGATTGGGTGTTGGCTTCTTAGTGTAGGGTGGTATTCCCAGTGGAATACATCCCTTTATTTAGTTTTTTTTTCATTTTTTTTATTTAGTCAGTCTACGACTGACTGTCCTGGTCAAATATGTCACGTCTCTTTTTTAGTCGACAATTTATTTCAGGGATTGTTAGTTGTCCAGCTTATATATAAATATTTGTAGATAAAGAAAGTTTTCTGATGGGCTATAATTGCTATTTTTGAATTTTTTATCCTACAACCTGATACTAACATTTTTCAATAATCAGTCATTTGCCGAAAATATACCAAGCAGTGCTCGCATCAGCCACTCTCTCAGATGATGTGTTGAGCTTGAAGAAAATAGTCCTCCGCAACCCCGTCACATTGAAGCTTGAGGAACCAGAACTGGCTCCGTCATCACAGCTCCAACATTACCATCTGTTTGCCGAGGAGGATGATAAGGCGGCCATCTTGTATGCACTTCTCAAGTTGAACCTTATTAGGGGCAAGAGTATAATATTTGTGAGGACAGTCGATAGGTGTTATAAGTGAGTATTTCAAATAGTAATTAAATAGGAACTTGTTATTCATTAACTTATGAGATTGTTCATGTCCTCAGAAAAATACAATTGTGACTTGTTACAATCATGATTTAAATGGAAGTTTACTATTTTTCATAATGTTTTTCTCTTCAAAGCGTTATATATTATGTTACGCTCAAAGACCGAAAACGCTCAGTGAGCGAAAAAATGGCTCACTAATAGCACGTCAGCCATGAGACGAATTTCGCTATGAGGTATTTCTGTCATTACCAGAACGCGTCGTGATCGTTCTCATTAGGGCCACAACACGAATTCGCGTCGTGACTGTTTTTAAATGCTCAGAACGCGTCACGGCACGGCTTTTCTCTATTACTACAACGCGTTGTGGTCGAATAGCACGTCAGCCACGACACGAATTTCGGTATGTGGTATTTATTTGATAACCAGAACGCGTCGTGGCCGTTTCACTATGAGCACAACGCGTTGTGAGCCATTTTGTCGCTCACTGAGCGTTTTCGATCTTTGAGCGTAACATATACATAGCATTATATAATATATAGCAAAGCATACATTTACACTACAAACCATATTTAAAGGGATATGGAAGCTATGGAGTTCTTATATTTTTGTTTATTTTTACTGTTCCAAGCAAAAATATTAAATCAAAGAACTGACCTACTTACTATTTCAGGTTGAAGTTATACTTGGAACAGTTTAAGATCAGTTCTTGTGTACTCAACTCGGAATTGCCTGCCGCTGTGAGGGTTCTATCAGTGAACCAATTCAATAAGGGCAAGTACCAGATCATCATAGCTTCTGATGAGAAAGCTCTGGAGAGACCAGACGGAGGACTACTAAGTGGAGAAGAAATGCCAAGTAAAAAGAAGGTATTAAATTATTTTTAATTGTTTGAAGTGATTTGCAAAATATATCTGATCAATTTCAGAGGATTTTGACCCAAATACTTTGAGGCTGCACAGATATCCTTTAAAATTAACCCTGGCTTAAATACCATGTTACATCTATTAATTATTCTAAGTATTAATAGAGCATGTTGATGTTGACATGATGTTTTAACAGATGATTAGGTATAACACAGATTTGCCCTAGTTGACCAAAGTTTGCATGCATTGGCGTGCTAAAGTTGTTGGGAATCCTGAAGCTGGCGATAAAGGTGGTACCTTAATGATGTTATGTTTTCAGCCAAGATCCAAGCGGAAGAGAGACAAGGAGTCTGGCTCGTCCCGGGGTATAGACTTCCATCATGTCTCCAATGTCATCAACTTCGACTTCCCACTCGACATCACGTCTTATGTGCACAGAGCGGGGCGCACGGCTAGGGGGAATAATCAGGTGAGTTGAGAGGAAAAGTAGGCACCGACTATGAAGAGAGGGTTAATATGGCAGTCTATTTATACTCCGCTCGAGAGCCTTGAGTTGACAAAAAGGCTAAAGAATTAGGGGGCATCCGAGAGCCTTGAGTTGACAAAAAGGCTAAAGAATTAGGGGGCGTCCACAAATTACGTGAGGTGTTTAGGGGGGAGGGGGTCGAGTCAAATCTCATCTAATCTCACGTTGGGTAGAGGGGGGTCTCGGCAAATCTCACGTAAATTTTTTCGCAACAAAATAATACCATTTTGGTCCATTTCATCCAGATTTACTGATCCATCAATCTGTTTGACGGAATATTGATGGTTATAAAAAAGTTCATATTAAAAAAATGATCAACCCATCAATCCGTGGGTTAGACAATCAATTTTTCATCAATCTTTACCAGATTGATGGATTAGATTGATGAAAAATTGACCATATAACCTCTGCCTTACGAATACTTCACATCCCCCTTGCTATATTTCTTATGCAACTTGCATGGTCATTGAGCACTGATCATTGAATGATCATTTATTCTAATCCCAAAATAATATGGTGTTAATAAATAAAAATCTAATCCCAACTTTTACTACAACATAATATTTTTCAGGGGTCAGTGCTGTCATTTGTGGCTATAAAGGAGAAGCCGCTTATGGATGCAGTGGAGCAGCATTTATCTAAAGGATTCAATGGACAGACAGTGTTACAGTGGGTATTGTTTTTATTTTACACAAAATTTATGTTGCAACGGTTCCAGTAATTCTTATGAATTGGGATCCTGATTGTATATTAACGTTACAATTTACGAGCTATTGCCCGCGGCTTCGGTCGCGTTAAGAAATATACATTTAGTTAACTTTCATCCCCTATTTTAACCCCTTGGGGGAGGAATTGATCAAAATCCTTTCTTAGCGGATGCCTACGTCATAACTCCTAACATCTACCTGCATGCCAAATTTCAGCCCGATCCGTCCAGTGGTTTGGGCCGTGCGTTGTAGGCATCCATTAGACGGTAGGTTTTGCTGTCAGTTTTACCACAGTCATGACTGTGTCTGATGGGTAACCTACCGTGTAAGAGCGTGACTGACGGTTGCATGAAGCTGATGGTTGAAAATCTGGATACATTCGTCAGTCCATCAGTCACACTGATCTCTATTAGACAAGTACGCTGGATTGCTGATACAGACCTGCTTTTTGTGCCTATTTGAAGCGGAATCAGCGCCCCCATTATTCGGGTAGAGAACTAAATTTGACGTAACCACAATCAATAACAACAGTTGTCATCACTAGTATTAGTTCCAAATATTCTCACTACTGCTATCAGCGCCAATATCGCGGCTTTCAAATGTCATTTTTACGTCAGATTTAGTTCTCTACCCACAGATTAAGGATATATAGGTAGATGTAGTCTTAGCCCGTCATCGCGTGGCCATTTTGTGCTTATTTTCATACAAGTAGTGTGCGTTTATTTTCTTGAATATTTCTATTTGTCGATCATTTCGAAGCACATTTAAATCCAGAAAAGAAAGTCATTTAGTTCATGATATCGATAAACTATAGTTCAAGTAATGAGAATCCGTAAACACACGTAAAAAGCTATGCAACTTTTGTAGTCAAATTAGTAATTAATGTTACATTTTTAGCACTAATGCCTTACATAGCACGAATAAGGGATTATTAAACTTAAATATTATCCTTTTTAGCTTACAAAAATACCAATTGAAAAGTCCAAAAAACGTTGTTCAAAACTTACGTATTTAATGTTAAATCCACGTGTTTGAGGCATTCTTTGGCCATTCTTATGGTTTATAATTTAGCGGAACCACAGAACTCAACAATATCTAGCATAAAATGTTCAATAAAAACCTTTATTATCACTTTTATTACATGAAATATGCATACCGACTCCTTTGTTATGTCCTAGTAAGTAGGACATAACATTACACGCTTTTGACGCTTGTACACTGATATAAGGCTCTCTCCTGCTATAGTATCTCAATGTCTCTACCCGAATAATAGGCACAAAAAATAGCTGTCATTTGAAAGGCTATCAGCAATCCAGCGCACTTGTATAGAGATCAGTGATCAGTCACCATCAGTCAAACCACAGATTAAGGATATAGGTAGATGTAGTCTTAGCCCGTCATCGCGTGGCCATTTTGTGCTTATTTTCATACAAGTAGTGTGCGTTTATTTTCTTGAATATTTTCATTTGTCGATCATTTCGAAACATATTTTAATCGAGAAAAGAAAGTCAATTAGTTCATGATATCGATAAACTATAGTTCAAGTAATGAGAATGCGTAAACACACGTAAAAAGCTATGCAATTTTTGTAGCCAAATTATTAATTGATGTGACATTTTTAGGACTAATGTCTTATATAGCACGAATAAAGGATTATTAAACTTATAAATTGTCTTTTTAGCTTACAAAAATACCGATTGGAAAGCCCAAAAAACGTTGTTCAAAACTTACGTATTTCATGTTAAATCCACGTGTTTGAGGCATTATTTAGCTACTCTTATGGTTTATTATTTAGCGGAACCATAAAACTCAACAATATCTAGCATAAAATGTTCACTAAAAACCTTTAATAATACTTTTATTACATGAAATATGCAGTCCAACTCCTTTGTTATGTCCTAGTAAGTAGGACATAACATTACACGCTTTTGACACTTATATACCGATACAAGGCTCCCTCCTACTATAGTATCTCAATGAGTCAAACATAATTCATGATTGACGGAATTGACTGATGCTTGTATGAGCGTATAATAGATGCCAATAGATCACCATGTCAGTCAGTCACCTTTGAGTTTTATATTTATATTTAGATTAAACAGCATGTTTTTGTAAATTAATTCTCATGATGCGTCATTGGAGAAATAGACGTAATTTGGTCAGGTTATGTTGAGTCAATGGTAGTTGGGTAGTTGTGGCTTGCCGTAACCCGACCAAATTATGTTGGTATATTTACGAATCAATTATTCTCAAACGATATTGTTCGCGTTTCAGGAAGTACTCGTTCAGCATGTCGGAAGTGGAGGGTTTCCGGTACCGATCTCGTGACGCGTGGCGCTCTGTCACCCGCGTGGCGGTGCGCGAGGCCCGACTTGCTGAGATCCGCCGAGACCTGCTTGCCTGCCAGCGGCTACAGGTACAGTGTTAACTATTTTAACACAGCTGCACAGTATAAATAGATGTAAACTAAAAGCCATAATACCAAAATGCATTTTTGTTAATCGAAAATAAACAAAAAGGGTGAAAATACAATGATTTCCATAAATAAACCTAAATAGAGTGATTGGATCTTTGAGGCCCTCATGGCCATTATTATGGTATTCAAAGTTCAAAGACCACTATGGTCTCATCTAAAAAAAATATTTGACTCGGTATAATCTAAAAAATTTGCAAGAACGACTCCTATATTCACATGATGAACAAAACCAAACATAAGACATTGATGAACGACTAATCTTCTCTCTGACTGCTCCCCGCTCACCTGCTCACACCCCCGTCATAACCCCACTAATGTCAACCTCCTCCCAGGGTTACTTCGAGGAGAATCCCTCGGACCTGGCGGCGCTGAAGCGGGACAAGGCGCTGCACACCGTCCGGCATCAGGCGCAGCTGGCGCACGTACCGGACTACCTGCTGCCGGCGGCGCTGCGCAGCCAGGCGGAGGCGGAGGGGGAGGAGGGTGCGGCGCGGGATGGGGGTGAAGCGCCCGCCAAGAAGAAGAAGACGGCTAGCTTCAAGAGCGCCAAACGGCATAAGTATCAGGTATGTAAATAAATAACAAAATATCTTTATTTAAACCATAAAGTTCTACAGTAAGAAGTAATGAAACCGGCAAGTGAATAAAGAAAAAAATTCTTGGAATTAGGCTGGTCTACTATGTAGTTCATTCTTTCCGAACGTTACAAGAAGCATTTTTACGTGTTTTTGCCAATATTGATGATAGAAAATAAATGTAGGATACAATGGTATTGACATGACTTTGGAGCACACAATCCTTCATTATTGTAATAATTAAGTGTCATGTCTTCGATAGTCAAGAATTCGATTCGATTGCCTTGTATATTGCATTCTTTTTATCAAAAACGTTTTAAATAATATTAACCGTTATGTATTATAACAATCATTGTTTGTTTCAGGCACGCCAGAGTGACCCACTTAAGAGTTTCGACATCAAAAACCTGAAGAAAACACCGGTAGCCGAAACGTAGTAGTTAGTACACCAATTGTTGTTAATATACCTTGTACAGTTTAAATATGTGTTCGTTTATTTACGTAGTGTAGAATGTAGATCATGCAGAGGTTGTCTCTTTCAGTTGTATAGAAAAACATTGCTGAACAGTCTTGTGGATAGAAAAAAGTTAAATTCATGTGCAAGTAAAAGCAGTCCTCAAAAATTTCTCTAAAGTCTCTTGGACCAGTTAGTTTCAGTTCGTAATTTCAAAGGAATACCATTTTATAGTTTGATAGAAAATGGGGTGGGTAGAACAAGGATTGAATCTATAATTGCATCAAATTGCTACATATTTTTTGTAACATTTAAAATAGAATAATTTCGATTGGACCGCGCAGAACGCAAGTCCAAACTACCAAAAATTATGCACACGACCTATATGCAGTCACAGACGGGTGTTGACCCAGCCTGGGGCGGCCGCCTTCGTGATCGCGGTGTGCCCTGCGCCAGGTTAGTATGAGTTGTCCGCCGCGCGCCGCCTTATATACCCCCGCGCGGCCATCGCGATCGCGCGATGTAATTTTGAAAATTTTCGAATTTCGAATAGTGCCATCTGTTGGTAGAATAAGAAAACCTTTTATTAGTTTTTAAAATTTAATTTTTGCACACGAGGTTGAAGCCAAACGAGCGTAATTTGTGAGTCGTGAGCCGCAGAATTTCTGCTGGGCAGAATTTCTTGTCATACAAACAAGCATACAAATGACAACTCATTTTGAGTCGCCGTGTGAATCAAACATGACTTTTGTATGAAACTGAATGCAGCAGAATTCTGCCCAGCAGAAATTCTGCGGTTTACGACTCACAAGTCACGACTCACAAATTACGCTCGTTTGGCTTCGCCCTAAAAGTCTCTTTTAATTAAACTGACTACTGAGTAGGTACCATTTTGTAGCAGACTACGCGTTCATATTCTTATATTTTATCCAGTAAAGAAATAAGAATAATAGTAATTAAAAAGTTCTTATTCAAGGAAGTATTTCAATTAACAATCACAGTAAAGTTTCGTAAGGTTATGTCACAAAAATCTACTGGGGTCTGGGATTGGAAATTTATAGAAACGTTCACACTTTACAGCTTTATGTAACCCATAAAGTTAATATACTTAGCAGTTAGCGCTAGGTATATTAACTTTATGATGTAACATTAAGAAAATATTATTATAATATTTTCGTAACACGTGTTTCTCGCCGTGTATATTAATTTATAAAATTATTTTGAGAGAAATAAAGTCTCAAACCTTAAATATCATTGATTCATGAACAGGATAAAAATTAAACAAGTACACATTACAATGTTTACTATATTTTATTCTCATATAGATTTAGAAGCACGTCGTTTCTTCATTTCTACATTGAGTTCAGTGGCGTCGCTGTACGCTCGTCGCAGGGGGCGCTGGCGGCGCGCGGCGGGGGGCGGGGGCGGCCGGCTGAGGTAGTATTCGAACGGGCCAAGCTCCTGACGGTACAAGGGGTTCTGGGTTACCCTGGAATCATTGCAGGTATTATCAGATGAGGCGATCGACAAGGCGATTATGTATGTTGCCATAGCAACAGGCGTTTGCCAGCCGATATTGCTACAACCTGTTGCGTTGCTGTCGCAAGATACAAAACGTGATTTTGTATTTTGCTACAGCAAGACTGCGGTCTGCTGCGGTTTAGCTACATTAATAGAGTACTGCGTATTAATATTTTAAAGTAAAAGAGAGAACAGAATGATCAAAACCACTATTGTAAGTAATTTGCGCTAATTCTCGAGTACTGCGAAATAACTTCGACATAGCGGAAATAGTAACAAAGAAACCAGCCACCGCGCCGTCGCGTATACAAATAGATTGCAAGGGTGGTCTTTATCGAATATGTACCTAATATTATGTAGGCCAGATTATATTTAGCGGCCATCGATTTATAAGTCTATGTTAGCGGCATAATGATTTAGATTTTAGGCATGTTTTAGGCCTATTCGCTTAAATAAACACACAATAATTAGTGTCTAATTAACTGCACACTAGGCCGAAAATACGCGTCCGAAGTTCGGCAATATTACGCTTGCAATGCACTACGCATATAATATAACGCGACGTAATTTCGGCATGGTGTATCATCAGCAATTTAAAATACATTGCAGGCGTAATCATGCCGAACTTCGGTCGCGTTTTTTCGGCATTGTGTAATTATTGAAGAGTTCTCGACATACCAGACCATAACCACTGGCGGTTGTGCTGTACGGCGCGTGCACACATGCAACATCAGCGGCGCCGCGCTGCTCAGCCACACCAGGGTCTGCTGCGCCGTGCGGCATCCGCTAACATCTTCGGGCAATATCACACCATCCTGATGACTAAACCATCTTAGAAGGTGGGACTACTACAGTCGCAATTAGATATTTTACTGTGCCGCAATCTTGCAAGGGGCTATCGAAGTTTTCTGCTGATATCAATCTTAGTGGGCTTCCCCCTGACCGAACATAAGACATCCACATTCCACGCTTCGTTGGAATTTTTTTATTTTCCGTGTTAATATACCATTAATTAGTATTTCCACAAAGTTACTACACAAACACTTGCCTTTTGGGCTGTTATAGTTACTAACATTCAGCTCGCGTCTGCTTTGATCTTATTAGTTATGATGGTTCCTATTCCAGTAAACACACTTACAGTTTTGTACGTCACTTCCACCAGGTACTTGACAATGTGCACCAGACCCGCCCAGAAGTGGAGGGAGTAGATCAGCATCCATACGTAGATCATGTGCTGAAAGTTTAAATATGATACTTAATCCATACTTGTACCCCTCGTAAACGTATTTAAAACAAGCATACTGATCGCTGCCAAGAAAACATACAAAGAGATATGGATTGTAATGGGCACGCGCTTTGAGTGGAAGTATCAAAAGGCTCCCTAATACAGTAGGTTTCTGACAAAGCATAATATTTGCACCTCGCTTAAAAGATCTTTCTTTGGAGCCTTCGCTCATATTATCCGTAACAGGCGTGTCCGTCTTATCATCTATCGTCTTTCATCTTAGCATTGTGATCTGTGATTGTGATAAAACTTTACTTCCGTATCTCCCATAGTACTAAACTCACTATTCGTCGTCTGCGCCTGTACCTACAGCCTTCTGGGAGGCAGTAGCGGCCCTAGAGGGTGGCGAACGGGGCAATCGCCCGGGGCCTCGCTCTTGCACTTGCACCTCGCGAGGTATTTTTTGATAAGTCAAAATAATATGGCCTCGCAAGTCGCAAAGACCTGCCGCCCACGTCCTTGCAAAAACCTTCCACCCGGGGCCTCGCAATGGGTAAGGCCGCCACTGCTGCGGCCTTGGTAATACCTGCAGCAGTATCTCCCACAGCGGTACACGGCGGAAGATGAACCGTTTGAACATGGCGGCCATGAGACGATGCGCCAGCGCCGCCGCCCCGACCGCCCACAGCACAGTGGGGACGACAGACACATTGCTCTCGTCGCACTTCAGCCACTCCACCAGCTGTAATCCCATCAGTTTTAGCAAAGTAAAATCTATACTTATATTATAAAGCTGAAGAGTTTGTTTGAACGCGATAATTTCAGAAACTGCTGGACCGATTTCAATATTGTTCAGCTAAGATGTCCCTGAGTGCTATAGGCCACGTAGTTATGTACCACGGACGGAGCCGGGGCGGATCACTAGTGGAGTATAAGAATTAAGAACACTGACAGATTGACTGTAAGGAAATCTAGTCCAATTCACCAATAATCATTATTAATCTGTTCCCTAGCTAGGACCTAGTAGGTTTAACCCAATTAGCCAAGCTAAGCGTGCTGATAAACCTTCGAGAGATTTAAATATCATCCTGTACTATCAGCTACCACAAATGGCAGGTAGACTACTATTATTCGCAGTTCTACTCTTGTATCGCTATTGTGTCCATAACGCTAACTACTAAGACCAAATTGGTTATACCTAGATGATGGGTCAATTTGAGTCATCAGTTCATCATTATTCGATTGCTAGGGTCTGTCGACACTAATGACTAAGTTTATTAATTAATAATTGCAGTCTGACCTGTACATATTTGCTCTGCATGTAGTTGGTAGTTATCATGACCGGGATTTATACATTCGGGCAAATAATATATGTTTTTTTCATTTTACAATACATGATTGTGGACAATTGGTGGACAAATTGTGACGCTTTCTTGTTGTTGACATTTGATTATGACGTTATGTGATTACGTTACAATGAAAGTAATTTTTTTTACGGTTTAATTTATGGACATCGCTTTCCTTCGGTATAAGCAGTGCCGGTTTTTCACTGACTTAAGAAACCCTATTTCTTAAGTCAGTGCGGTTTTTGCACAAAAAGTCCTGCGGCGCCCCTCGGGCGGTCGCTACTCGCCACTCGTCGCACCCCCCTAACAATAGGTGAGGGGAGGAGGAGATAAGAAGGTTCCTTCTCGTGTAAGGAGGTTTATTGGGAAAATAGTAAGTTATGAGAGTATACATATGAAACAAATGAAAATTTAATGAAAATTATAAAACAAAGTTTAATGAAAATATTATACAGTACAGTTAAAATGAATATTTATTGATCATTCTAAATAAAAGTCATTGATCTTCGGAGCAAGAGATGTTTTGCCTGCAGGCACCTGTGCCATTCGTGGCCTGTTCTCCGCTTGCGCAAGCGCATCTAGTCTCCTGTAAGAGATACATATTATTATATTTATGAGTAATTTATGAGTATTATTGTTACCGTAAAAGTAGGACTTATCACAAATTCTTTACTCGCGTATTGCTGTTTTATTTTTTGCTACAGAAGCCTCAAGGATTTTTTTGAAGCCAGAAGGATTCAAACGCGAGATAAAGGGATGGTGGAGGAAATACCTACATTAATAAAAAAGTAATTTGACTTTTATGAAATTACATTCATATTTCCTATTAAATGCTAACCGCTATATACGTGCGTAGGTTTTCAATAATGAGGTTAGTTTTACTGGTCACTTCACGTTCGAGCCTGGGCGCTTCGTTTGCTTCACTTCCTTCAAAGATCTTGGCTGCTACTCTTCTTTTGAAGGCCGTGGCCGCATCGCTCGAGGTTTTGGCCGCTTCGTTTGCGCACGGTACCCTAGTAGCCGCTTCGCAAGATCTGCAACTCGTTCTCGTCGCTTCGTCCACCAGCCTGTTTAACAAACACAAAAGAACTCTTTAACTTCGCAAAGAGACATTTTATTCATAATATTATTATCTTCATATTCATATGCGGTAGTTTAGAAGCATGCAGTAGATGGAAGTACTATCTTGCCTCTACTGCATGCTTCTAAACTACCGTTACCTATATTAACTTAGATACTGTAATATAGGTAGGTACAGTTTCTTCTTAATAGAGCTTTATAGCTGTTTAGTTTTGTAGTGAGGTAGTTACTGCAAAACTCACGTGCACGCTGGGGGTGGGGGCGCGCAGGTGCGGATTCGCGAGTTTACGGCGTCCACGAAGCTGTTGACCTGCCGCACCGCACCCTGGACCCCGCGAGCCACCTGCGCCTGCAGCGCCACCTGCCTGCAATGGAATATCCATGAATATAAAGCTTGCAATACCCCGCAATGGTGAAATCCGTGCGTAGAGAGTGGAGAGCGAGCTTATAAATGATGGCACAAATTTCTCCTCTAGGGCGTGAGTGTGTAATAAAGAAGTTCGTATAGTGAATTGGCTGTTGAATATCTTCTAGAAACTAGCCCGTGAAAGCTAGCTACTAAACTAGCTCTTAGGTCAACCATTAACAGGGAATTGGCATTGAATATACCACAATTTTATAGTAACAAGGATGAAATCATCTAAAAACAGAATATGATTTGATCTTCCCTCTCTCTCACTCTTTAGCCTTTCACTTTTTAGAGTCATCAGTGAAATATATTATAATTTATAAATAATAAACTATCTCACTGGATCTGTTCTCTCTCTCACACTATGTTTTCCCGATCCTCCACCTCCAGGCTCTATCTGTAAACTCTCTTTCACAGTATATCTGTACCTTTTACTCTCTCTCTCTCTCTCTCTCCCTCACACTATATACTTCCGATCCTCCAAGTTCTATCTGCTATCTCTCTTTCACACTCTGTCTTTATCTCTTACCAATCCTCCAAGTACGGCAGAGTAAACCGCTGGCAGCAGCGCTTGCGGACGTAGTCGGCGTAGCAGAGCGCGATGAACCAGCACAGGGTGACGTGGATCTGGGGCTGCTGCTGACGGAGGAAGCGGGTGAGGGAGCCCAGGGGCACTAGCTCGGAGCGGTCGCCGAGGAGGCTCGCTTTGGTTACTTCGAGGAGCATGGAGGGGCTCTGAAAGGGGATCCGTGGTTTTTTCCCGGAAAAAAACAATTCTATGGTCTTTATTCTATAATAATCCGTTAAGGCAAAAGAGGTGACGGACAGACAGACATACAAAGTAGTGTCCGTCTATCTAATAATATGTATTAGTATCTGATAGGTAGTCGTGTCGATCCTCCGTCCCACTGGTTTATGAGAGTAAAGGAATAGAGATGTGCTCTTGTGTACTGCGCACACACTTGGGCACCATAAAATACTTCTGCGTAAATGGCCTGATTTCAATGAACCGGCTTCCACCGCCGAAACCAGTGTTAATTTTAATATTTAGTATGGATTAATAATAATTATTAGAAGTACGAGAATAAACATACGTCTTTAATAATGGTGTCGAGGTAGTACTGGAAGAACCGCATGGCGCAGACCCACAGGTGCACCATCAGCGCCAGCATGCCCAGCACCATGGTGGACTGTAACATCACCATCTTCATCATCATCATTGACTGATATAAATTGATTTTATAAAAAACTAGATTACTCCCGCAACTCCGTTGCATCAAAATTCGTTTATCGCGCTCCCGCGCGGTTCTCACCGTACATTTTCCGGGACAAAAAGTATCCTATACCCTTTCGGGACAGAAAGTATCTCCATACCAAATTTCAGCAAATTGGTTCAGCGGTTTTGGCGTGAAGAGGTAACAAAAAGATAGACAGATCGACAGATAGATACACTTACGAATTTAGAATTTAGAATTTGGAATTTAGAATTTAGAATTAGGAATTTAGAATTTAGAATTTAGAATTTGGAAAAAATTGATAAATTTTTTCCAGATAGTTACTACACATACAATGTTTTATTCTTGATTATTTAGCCAGTTTTCTAGCGTATCAGACTAAGACAAAACTTTGTACATCTAATTCTAAAGGATATGTGTTTTCGTGTTAATATCTTTTTGAGCTAGGAGATAAATCAATAATATGTAACATAACTAAATTGTCCGATTAATTCTAAAAAAGAAGTTTAAACAGTTGGTATATAGTGTAGGAACAATTTCAATAAAAATTATATAGTAACTATTGTCGGCTTAAACTGGATAACACCTGTACTTGACATTGTCCCAGCTTAGAAGCCCTACGACGCCCTAGGGCATAAGGTTCGCCCTTCGAGGCGACGTGCTTATCACAGATCAAGTCACTTGGGATCACCGTCATTACTTTTTTCAAACTTTCACTCATCATTTTCGCAAAAACTTTGCTGTTTCGATTCGCGAAGAAAGATTCTTGAATTTTATTTATTTGATCAGGAGTTGCGTTATTAAAATCTTAAACGTTTATAAAATTAACCTTGCTCGTAATTTCGTCCTCGTTAATGGTTGAGCGGGATTCAGGCATTTTTCAGCAAAATCAAAAATAGTCTATGTCTTTTCCGTTTGGCATTTTGCTGAAACTGCATGCTCTTGATGACATACTCGTACTTCTCCTTTCATAGTGTACGCTGCCTATGTCAGCAGAATCTGCATTACCTATCACCCTTATTTTCCAAAGTGGGTAAGAAGCTACCAGCAGAGCCTTAGGCTGCGTTTTCACCAGAGATGTGTTGCGAGGAATGTGTTTTTGAGACCCAAAGAATCGCTGCGCTGAGTGAGGTCACAGCAAGCTCAGGGTCAATGAAGCAATTCTATTGGTTCTCAAAAATACAATCCTCGCAACACATCTTTGGTGGAAGCGCAGCCTTAGCGGCAATTACTCCATGTCTGCCTACTCCAACCCTTACTCTCCCACTAGAAGACACTGACCAGCAGAGTCCTCTGCAGCAGCGACTCTCTGCCGACGGCTGTCTCCAGCTCCTGGTACAGGTAAAGGGCAGCGGCGCTGGCGAACACCGCCGTGGGGCCGAGACCCCAGCACTCGCCGTTCACGCTCAGCCATTGCACCACCGACTCCGATCCAGCCTGCTGAGGGGAGAGGATTACGGATATTGCAAACGGGTACTATGTTAATGAGAGCTGAGGTGTATTTGAGAGCTTATTTAAAAAGTGTATTTTATGTCATGTTATTGGTAACTAGCTTTTATTATAAGCAAACTATACTCTTCTTGTCAGAAGAGGGGTGTTGAGAAGATTAAGCTTGCTTGCTCATACCATTTTTAACCGACTTCCAAAAACGAGGAGGTTATACGTTCGGCTGTGGATATTTTTTTGTTTAAGGCGCTATATTGATAATAACGTCCTTTTTGAAGTAATACTATAGGACCCTTAGAAATGTTAAAAATCTGGTAATGAGATATACATATCTTCATAGCCTTATCTAGGTTTGAGAAGAACTGCAGAAACACGATTAATGTATTTTGCCTCGATACATTTCTCGATCGAAATGACCTCTTAAAATTACGAAATTTGAAGATTATTTTTAAACGAGAATAGATGTATTGTAGGAAATTAGTCTAATTAATAGACACCTTTGCAACCCAAAATCGTATAGACGCATTTTGCTTTAATGCTTCTAGATAAACAAAATTACGTTTTTTCGCATGTTTTCCGAGCGAGCCGATAGCTTCTGGCCGCAGCGTATTCACGACTTTATAGTCATACAAATTAAGTATAAAATTGCCCTTGCGGTAAAATTACTATCAATATAGCGCCTTAACGATTTGTAGGCTTACTAAAATATTTATAATGTTTGAAAGTTAATGAAAAGTCTTACAATTTTGATCGCCATGCAAATGCGAGCCGGATATGCTACTTAACATTTTCACTTGTAATTTTATTTATTTTTACCATGATTGTTTATTTTGTTTACAATTACTGCTGACCGCTGTTCGTCAGCATGACGTAATATTTGATCTCGGAACAATAACTAAATATTGTTCCGAGTATTTGATAGAAATCTAGGCGGAAATGTGTCATAAATGTCATTATGAATTAAAAATAATACTTACTGTGAAAAAAATAACTTGAAAAAGCCTCTCTATAGGGCAGGGCCGGATTTATATCTTTAATTAATTTTGCTGCCCCTATAATATGTATGAACTCTACCGCCATCCTACTAGGACGCTGCCGCACATAGGCCATGCTTAAACATAAATCCAGAGCTGCCGTAGGGCATAAACCACTGATTTGCTACTGATCTATACTTAATATTATAACTATTCTGAAGAGTTTGTTTGTTTGTTTGTTTGAACGCGCTAATCTCAGGAACTACTGGTCCGATTTGAAAAATTATTTCAGTGTTAGATAGCCTATTTATCGAGGAAGGCTATAAGCTATATATTATTAAGCTAAGACCAATTGAAGCGAAGAAACAGAGGAAAATGTGGAATAACGGGGAAAATTATATGAAATTGCTTATTATCTTAAGAACTACTGGAGCAATTTTTACGTTACTTGGCACACATGAAGAATAGACCACGTGAAAGGACATAGGCTATTTTTTTGCGAAAAACTGTACGGTTTCCGTGAAATTCCTAAATTACGCGGGCGAAGCCGCGCGGAACATCTAGTCTACACTACTATTATAAAGAGGAAAGATTTGTTTGTTTGTTTGTTTGTTTGTTTGTTTGTTTGAGTCGAATAGGCTCCGAAACTACTGGACCGATTTGAAAAATTCTTTCACTATTGGAATCCTGCATTATTTCTGCTGAACATAGGCTAATTTTTATTTTGGAAAAATATAAGGTTCCGTAAGATATTTGGGATTTTCGGACGCAAGGTGTAAAAAATCAACCAGAAAAGTTACTTATTTTGCGTACGCTGCCTAAACTATAAAAGATAGAGGCATAAAATGTTCTAAGTAATTATAGATCTTTTAAATATCTACAAAAAAGTCCGCGACACACTATACCTATCTATGTCGAGTGAGGCACAATAACCATTTTTTTATAAAAAAATCTTGAATTTTTTTTGGACTATATTTAAACGCGTTTATTTAAATAATGCTATTGACCCTTATCAAAATAAATTATTTCATCACTAAGTACAGTTAATGTAGATAATATTTGGTCTTTGAATGATTAAAATTGGACGTTTGGTTTAAATGTTACGGCGAAATTAAAATATTACGATTTCTGCTGCACGTTGCGAATTGGGCGTCAAGGCGCGACGCGCGGGTGTGCGTACGGTAGGGGAGAGATTTAATTATCAGTGCCACCGACTCGCCCGGAGAGTCCACGTAAATATTACCTCGATCGTGGGAATCGCAGACACAATAGATTTTCAATAGTTATGCGACAGCCGGGTGCTGCTTTATTGATTTGATATAGACTATAGTGCTTCATTATTATAATCCTAATTTCAAAAAAGCTTTAAAAGTTATGACTAAGAAAGTAATATTTTCAGAACTTTTTAAAATACGTTTTGAATGACTGTTATTTTTGATTGCTATTATAATTAATTAATTTCTTTAATATAATATAATAAAACTGTAGAAATGTGAATTCTGTACATTAAAGATATTGAAAAAATAATAAGCAGGGGGTGTTACTACATCGCTATAGAAGCCAAAACTGTGGTTAGTTTTTTGTCTGTCTGTCTGTCTGTATGTTTGTTCCACTATCACACGAAAACTACTGATCCGATTTGAATGCGGTTTTCGCAAATATATTTGTCTTTCTTCCAACTTAACATCTGGTGTATAAAAATTTTCCCCCCCACCCCTCTAAGGGGACGAAAGAGGGGGTTAGATTTTGTATCAAGCTTTTGCTTTAACACGAAAACTACTGATCCGATTTGCATACGGTTTCCGCAGATATATTTGCCTTCTTCCAACTCAACATCTGGTGTATAAACTTTCCCCCCCACCCCTCTAAGGGGACCCAAAGGGGGGTCAGATTTTGTATCAAATTTTTTCTTTAATGGACTTACGTCATATTTTTAATTGTATTTTCCAACTTAACATCAGTTTTCACCCCACCCCTCTTAGGGGACAAAAGGGGAGGGGGGTTAGATTTTGTATCAATTACTGATGAAGTAGAAATACTTTAAATGGCAAAACAACGTTTGCCGGGACAGCTAGTACATAATAATTTGCTAGACCGAGGCGTTGGCAAGGTGGTTTTATTGTAGTAAGTAATAGGTAAATACATGACCGTCTACAGCTATGTCACAATTATATGTTATTGCCCGTAACCATACATTTTTACCACGATGAAACTATCGACTGACTTTCCGGGGACTCAAATTATCTCCATTCCAAACTTCATGAAAATCAACTCAGCATTTGAGCTTGTAGGGTTGTTTAGCAGTTTAGATGGATACAATTTCAAATTTATTTAAATATTACTAAGGCCGGTCATAAACGGGTCGCATCTTTCAGTCGAGAGTCGAGACCGACAGCTGCAAAGATGCGGCTGCCGCACGCCGATCGAATCTGCAGGTTTCATACTAAATTCATATCCGTAATACACGGACCGCTCGCGAGCCGATCCCGACTGCAACTTGCGGTCCGTCTATGCAGGTCAGTCAAAGGGTGGATTGCACCAGAGGCGCATTTAAAGTTAAAGTTATCGTCAAATATACGTCCATAAAGGACTTTTACTAGGGATTTGACTGTTCATTTGACTTTTTGTTATGGTTAAAGTTAAAGTTATAGTTACAGTAGATTGATGCAGCTCACCCAGTAATACCAGTATAGATGACTTAAGTAGGAAAAAGTTAAGGGGAGGTAGGGTAAATAAAACAAGTATATCAAATGTCCAGACGGAACTGCGATGGCTGACGCAGGCCGCGTCTACCCATTTGTTTATTACTAACAACGATACACGACTACCACAAACTATAAAAATAGTAGGTATATGAACTAGATTTTTAACAGTTTTATATAAAAACACTTAACACATACCTAAATTTATATATTTTTGTTTGCAAACTGCAAATTATAACAAATTATACTCTGAGTTGTTCAAAACATGTATATTTGAGTAGAACTGGGGTTTACTTTAAAAATGAAGAACGAACAAGAGAGCAATGATACATGAAACCAAATCTATGCAAGTAGAACTTAAGAAATCACATCTGAAAATTACTTTTCACCCGAAGTAAAAACATAGAGATTATCTTCGTCGAAAATGAATTTAACCAACTATAAAATGTAGATTAAGCATGTAAAGTCTGTATGTATAAATTGGCTATGAAACCACAAGGGATAAAACTAAAAGTAGATATTTACGCCTGACCTACTCGTACATTTATAATATTTTGATGATGTTATAGAGTGCGGTATCCATAGACTGGTATCTTTTTACCACTTCATAAAGCAAAGTTGACCCAAGACCCTCAGATAAATTCATTCACCAGGAAACATGTAAAAAACTATAGCCTTATAACCAAACTCTAAAAAGAAAAATTTGGCTGTGGATTTTGTGTGGTCAAAGATCTGTGGGGGATTTTTTTAGTAATCAGAAATCATAAAATATAATTAGTCAGATGTTAAAATATTTGCTAGGCTATGTATTTTGATATTAATAATATTATTATATCCTCGCTATATTTTTATAACCTCAAGAACATAATCACGGTCTTAGTCAAGTTGAATCGAAAGTTTTAACAGCGAAGTTAAAATAATTTAAAACGGGATTTGATATAACGCATCGCAAAGTAGCATGGTGCTCGCGATGCCAGTGTTATCAAATTTCATTATTGGTTTTTGACTTTACTGGCGAAATTATCGATTGCAACTAACTAAATGTCCGGGCTACGTTTAAAGTTATGCTCCTTAAATTGTATACTACTCACAAGACAAACATTTTTAAACGCCAATACATCATAACACTTCACATCTAACTTATGAATATTAAGCATACACGGGAATTCACTACGTATATAAACAACAATAAACAACATAGTATATTTTTCTACATCACATATTATATGCTTAAGGTACACGATAAGAACGCCTTGGGCGAAAAAGTTAAAAGTAGAGACATGATTATGGTTGTCTCTGAATTCTTCTAAAATACTTCTAAATATTAAACTAATTTTATTATACTTCCTCATAATTATAATATTATGTCCGTCGACAAACATAGAAATAAGCTCTATTATATAGAACAGCAATTAAATATACGAGATATACCAACAATTCTATACTTATTGCCCTAAAATATAGAATTGGTAGCATAAATAGCAAAAAATATATCTGAAGCAATATTCATTTCATACATTTTATAGTCCATCCAGCATTTTCGAAGAGTTAATACTCTCTTTAACCTTACTCTACCACGATAATATCTTACAAGTTTTATATTTCGTTGTAAATTCTTAACTATACTTTGAATATACGATTAAGTATATACCTTTTCTTCAAAATAGGTAAACATATTAAAGCCTTAACTTTGAAGCCCGCACGATTCTGTTGATTCATATAAATCTAGGGAAAACATTTATATTATATAGGAACCATTTTAAGTACAATATTAAACTATTTTGTTTTATTTTACTGTATTATAATTTATAACAGTAACTTGTTAAGATGTTAACATGATTAAGGGTCAGATTCCACCGAAACAAGTCGAAACGAGCCATAGCTTGTCTATGAATAAAAGCAATAAAACGCAGAAGACGAAGCCCGACGTAAAAAAAAACTCTCGTTTAAGTATGAAGTGACCCTTAAAGATATCGACGAGTAACTTTATAAATTCTATCAAACTATTTTTTCTACTTTATACTGAAACATTCTAAGTATATTTTGTCTATACAATAGGCTTTTATATACAGCGACACCAAGTTAAGTTGAATCGAAAGTTTTAACAGCGCAGTTAAAAATATATTACGAGATTTGATATAACGCATCGCAAAGTAGCATAGTGCTTACGATGCTATAGTTACCTAGTTACCAAATTCTTATTAAAATACAACTTAAATTGGGTGAGGTTCTTAAACTTAGGCTAAATATTTGATTACATATACTTTAATATATTATAATTATGTATGTTGATTACAAACTACGAAATCTACATAATATTCTATTCTGATAATGATATTATAATACTAATAGAAGAATCTTGGCACGAAATCTGTAAGAATATCTACATTGATACTTGCCTACTGCCTACCATTAACAAGAACATTGAAACTTTTTAAAATTCAAATAAAAAAAAAAACAAAATGAGTCAAAACCTAAAATCAAGATTAAAAAAAATGCGGTCGCCATGTTGTTCTTAGCAACCATAAAAAATACAAAAAAGAAGTTAGACATTCTGCGGTTGTTAGACGAGCCACTCTACTGTCGGCGGCTTGACGAACCGCTGGTGTTGTGGCGGTCACAGCGCGCACAGCGCCTGGTCAGTTGGCGGAACTGACGTCACTTCCGGTGTCTTCATGGTGCGCAGGCGCTGTGAGGAAGGGAACATCATCATTTATATAAGTTGGTCAGTTAAGAATCAGTGCGAAAAGAGAACAATCATTATACTTATACCAACAACAATCATTATGTTCTCTATCAGGTAGGTTTCTTCAGGCCCTCTTACATCTGGGTCATTGTTATAAACAAGTGGGTGTATCAAAAATACTCACGGTAAGGAAGCTGCCAGGTGTGATGATGAACTTGTAGATGATATACAGGGGTATCATGGAGACGGTGGTGCCGGTGAGCGCCCAGCCCACGGCGATGGACCAGGGCGGGTACTCGTACTCCCCGCCCAGCATCTCCGCGTGACCCAGCACGGAGAACACGAAGAGGACCAGCAGGAACACGGGGCTGGGAGAGTCAATCAGTTAGAAAAGTGGTGTGTAACACGTGAGCGAGCGGAAGAAGAAAGACGTGGTTGGAGACAATGAGAAATTGGACTGTGATTTTTCTACGCTCATAAAAAATTAATACAAACTGAAAAAAAAAAACAGTCGCAAAAGTGCAACTGACAGACTTGTTAAAAGATAAACCAAAAATATGGCTGATGCGACGTAATTCAAAAATCAAAAAACAGTAAACAAAGATAGGTAGTAATCATGGTTAGACGACCCTTACTTCTTTGGATTTAATGTCCTCATTGAAACAATTCAATATCCCTATAAAAATTAAAGTAGCTCGGCTGGAACCATTCCAGCGGGCAGAAGTCACCTGATATAGGACCAGCAGGCGCGCCAGAACCAGCCGGGCTCGTGGCCCAGCATGGTGCGCACGTCGCGGGAGAAGCGCCCCACGCCGTACACCCAGCACACGCCCGCCGCCTCCGCGAACACCACGAACAGGATCGCCAACCCGGGGCCGTACACGTTGAGCAGGTCCACCAGGTACACACCACCCTGGGGAAGGATGATATTCTTATTAAAAGTAAAGTACCAAAAATCCTTGACAATATCAAGGAAACTTAAGGAACAGGATTGTAAGACCCGGAACGTATACGTTGAGACTTGAGAAGGTCCACCAAGTAGACACTGCCATAGAGGAATAAGGACTTTATTGTTTCAAGAAGTGGTTCTTAATCTCATCTTTAAATAATTTCTGTCTTGTCACTGACCATTTTAGTCTTTCAAGGATAGGCATAAATTTTGTTACAAAGAAATTGACATACTAATAAATATGCTAAATCTTAAAATATTCAGGAGGTTCCTTCAACTCACTATTTTTTACAGATGACCACTTCGTGTTCTTCTATAACCTCTGGCTCAAACTACTGACTAAAATGATCCTTAAATTACTAACAAGCTCCTCAATGTGAAATAATTTTAAAAAGATTTGGAGATAAATAACTAAGCAACAAAACAGTTGCTCACCATATTCCACATAGCTAAGTTTTGTGATAAATGGGCTTACACGTCTATACTACTATTATAAAGAGGAAAGATTTGTTTGTTTGTTTGTTTGTTTGTTTGTTTGTTTGAGTCGAATAGGCTCCGAAACTACTGGACCGATTTGAAAAATTCTTTTGCTATTGGAATCTTACATTATTTCTGCTGAACATAGGCTACATTTTATTTTGGAAAAAAGTAGGGTTCCGTAAGATATTTGAGTTTTTCGGACGCAAGGTGTAAAAAATCAGCCAGAAAAGTTACTTATTTTGCGTACGCTGCCTAAACTATAAAAGATAGAACCATAAAATGTTCTAAGTAATTGTAGATCTTATAAATATCTACAAAAAAGTCCGCGACACACTATACCTATCTATGTCGAGTGAGGCACAATAACCATTTATTTATTTAAAAATTCTGAATTTTTTTTGGACTACATTTAAACGGATATATTTTACTCACGTTATTAATCCTTATCAAAATAAATTATTTTATCACTAAGTACAGTTTATGTAGATAATATTTGGTCTTTGAATGATTAAAATTGGACGTTTGGTTTTGAAATTATGGCGAAATTAAAATATTACGACAGTGGGCGTCACCAAAGCGCGTGCGGGAGGAAGACATTATTCTGTTGTAGAAATGAAAATTCTGTACATAAAAGATATGAAATGACACCCGAAATTACACCTTTGTCACTACATCGCTATAGAAGCCAAAAATGTGGTTAGTTTTTTGTCTGTCTGTCTGTCTGTCACTCTTTCTGTCTGTCTGTATGTTTGTTCCAGCATCACACGAAAAATACTGATCCGATTTGAATGTGGTTTTCGCAGATATATTTATCTTCTTCCAACTTAATATCTGGTGTATAAAATTTTTTCCCCCCACCCCTCTAAGGGGACAAAAGAGGGGGTCAGATTTTGTATCAAACTTTTTTCTTTAACACGAAAACTACTGATCCGATTTGCATACGGTTTTCACAGATATATTATATTTGTCTTCTTCCAACTCAACATCTGGTGTATAAAAATCCTCCCCCCCCCCCTCCCCTCTCAACCCTCTCTGGGGACCAAAGAGGGGTCAGATTTTGTATACAACTTTTTTCTTTAGTGGACTTACTTCATATTAGGTATTAACTGTGTTTTTCAACTTAACATCTGGTGTATGACCTTCCCCCCCCCACACCCTCTTAGGGGACAAAAGAGGGGGTAAAACATGTATCAACTGATGATGTAGAAAATATACTTTAAATGGCAAAACAACGTTTGCCGGGACAGCTAGTCGTGTATAAACCGAGATAAGGTAAAATAATCGGACTTATGTCATAAAACGTCGTCCCGTCCCAACTTATCTTCTGAAGTCAAATAAAAAATAATACATGATAAAACAGAAACATACATTAATTGGTTCTTTTCTGTATGACCTTAATTGCATTAGCTTCAGTAGATAAGGGCGTGATGATGAGTCATCACTTCGCAGGGCGGAGGGCCACAAGATTAATGTGGTGCTATCTGGTCCTGCATTATGCATGGCCACTCGCCGCGATCACTCTCACACTTCACCGAGGGGTAATGAAAGCTTTAGTGTATTGGTAACTAGCTGCTTAGGGTACGAAGATGTATGCTTACCCTGAAAACGTACGGAACGGGTATTTTTAAGTTCTTTTTAACTAAACAATTCGTAAATGTACCTTGACACCACAAAAATGTATCAAGGCTTGACAGTTTTGCAGCAAAACTCCTGAGATCATGAGATTTTGTATTACAATGGAATTGTCATGATCGAAACGTAAAAAAAAGGAATAATGTGTTGACCATTTATTATTTCATAATGTTTTGTGGCGAAAACTCTGTACGATGAAATGGCATAAAAAATAACTCGTTTTTACGCCATTTCATTGTAAACATAGTACTTTATCAGTAATTTTGTCATGCTGCTTATTCTTAACAATGACAAAGTGTTTTATTATGTTGGAAAAATAAAGGTGAAAGTTGGAATTAATGATGCATTACAATCAGATACTGATGATAAGACGGAATTGGTAAAATTTGCCCACTCAGGGTTCCGGTCGAGTGACCAAAGACTTTTGTTCAATACTTACGTAGTAAGTATGACTTTGGCACTTTTGTTTCGATAGCTTACCGGGGTTTTTTCGAAGCAGTACATAACACTAAAACATACCGGGCCTGCGCAATAATCGAAGTTGATTTCAGTACTACTGTATTAGACAATATTATGTAACAAATGAATGGATTTATCATATTCAACAAAAATAATGTAAGTAGCAGCGACATCGTGTTAGATCCTTATGGCCGCTACGTCACGATTTGAGCCCCATCGATATCATCATCATCATCACTCACGTAGGTGGTGGTGGGCAGCGCGCAGATGTAGATGAACAGCAGCAGGCCGGCCACGAACAGCTCGCGGTGGCGGCCTAGCGCGCGCGGGTACTCGTCGCACAGCGCTGTTGTCACCGCCTCCAGACCTGCTCATCATCAGAGTTACAGTTTCCAGTGAGCTCCAAGAGGTCTTCACGTTAAAGTAAATTGTAGTAGACCAATTAGCCAAAATCCTAAATGCACTGCGCTATCTCAGTTTTCAGAGCGAGTAATCAAATACAATAACTGAGACAACAGCTTGACCAAACATGCCATCGCGTTTGATCGGAGTACTTCTTTAGGGGCTTCCATTTATATTCTCGAACTATAAACTAAGAAAACAATACACTTTACATCAAAACTATTGACATTAAATCGACAAAAATATTAGATTACTTAGACCTTTTCACCTTGTCGAAAGTGAGTGACTAAGGGGAGATGCTCTTACGCTTACCTCCAAAGGTGCTATCCAGTCCCAACGTTATCAGCATGAGGAAGAAGATGATGGCCCAGAACACAGATCCTGTCATAGTAGCGATGGCTTCCGGGTACACGATGAAGACCAGCCCCGGTCCCTCCAGGCCCACCTCCTCAATGCTCTTATTTTGGACGTGCGCCATGTAGCTGAAATTAGCTGATATCAGAACTTGGCCTAGCCAACGGCCTCTCTGACTAGTTAGGCCATGAAAAGCTGATAAAGCTGGTTTGTGGTTAAAAATAATAATGGTACTGCAGTTCATTATCATGCTTAGGCCCACTTGCGCCAATCTGGCTTAAAGTTAACTCTGAGATAAACATCATGTCATCTCTATCACTGACTTGGTGAGTGACAGATATGACATGATGTTTAACTCAGAGTTAACTTTAACCCAGATTGGCGCAAGTGGGCCTTATTAGATTATCAAAGAACTTCAACTGAACGAAAAATTTAACTGGTTAAATACTTGTTGTTAATGTTCGTAACTGAATTTGGCAGTAACATTAAACTCCATTAGATCTTGCATAAAGCAACATATCGTATCTTCAAAACCTATATTTGTTGAATATTTGTTGAGCCGATGACAGTAACCGAGGAAAATTTCGTTCTGATACACATAGCACGCTGAGGAAATTGAACCAGGTCTTACCCCAGCACGGAGAAGATGACGAAGCCAGCGAGGAAGCTGGTGAGGCAGTTGATAGACGAGGTGAGGAGCGCGTCGCGGTAGCAGTTGTTGTTGAACTTGTTGTAGCTGGACAGCGCCAGCAGCGTGCCGAAACCAGGGCCCAGGGAGAAGAAGATCTGGGACGCCGCGTCGATCCACACCTGGTGATGAGTCATAGGGTAGCAAAAAAGGTATATTTGCATACATGGTATAGTAAACTAACAGTTAAAAAAATCTAAACAGCTTGCGGACGACATATAAAACTTTTAGTCACATTTGAACCATATAACCATAATTTCATGAGCCTTGCAGATGTGTATATTGCTGCTTGAAATTGCTATTTATTCGTCATTCAAGTAGTCAAGTGGCTCCTTAGCTATTATCCACTTGCATGACGAACATGTTTCTGAATCTTCATACTGGCTTCTTACCTCCGAAGGTGCTATCTAGTACCTTATTAGATTTATATGAGTAGTTTCATCGTCCTCATTACGTGGATGATTTCGGTGGTGAGATGTAGTATTACGGATTGGATGAAACTTTTCGTTAAGCGTTAAGCGTTATCCTCATCGAATGGATGATGAATCTGACGAGCGGTATCTATCTAATCATTCCAAGTACCTTGGAGTTCTGCAGCTTGTGCCACTCCGGCGTGAGGTAGTAGCGGATACCCTCCGTGGCGCCGGGCAGCGTCACCCCCCGCACCAGCAGGATCAGCAGCACCGCGTACGGCGCCAGCGCGGTCACCCACACCACCTGGATGCAGGTCAGAGTCAGGACGATGATCGAAAACACAAAGAAAGACCGTGGCCTGACGCGAAGTGAACATTTTATTCGTCCCAAAAAAACCAAAAAAAAAACGCCGCTAAAATTTTTTTACCATTTTTTAAACAATTATTCAAGTAGTGGTGACTACGTCTTGGCTAAAAGCCGTGTACATTTTTTGCGTCCAAATCAGTTGA
Source organism: Plebejus argus (assembly GCA_905404155.3). Lineage (NCBI taxonomy): Eukaryota > Metazoa > Arthropoda > Insecta > Lepidoptera > Lycaenidae > Plebejus > Plebejus argus. The sequence goes on along the minus strand of FR989942.1, from coordinate 12,872,103 downwards.
AAATACAAACAAAATCACTTGTAGAATCTCGTAGCGCGTAGATCGTGTATATCACGTGGCTGCTACGAGTGCGTAGCAGTGCTACATCGAGCTAACACTGTCTAGACTCTAGCTACGAGTGCGTAGCAGTGATGTAGGACTGCTACGAGTGCGTAGCAGTGATGTAGCACTGCTACGAGTGCGTAGCAGCTACGTCAAGTTGCCGTAGCAAGCTCTACGACTTTTACGAAGCTAGATTAATTATTATTATTGATAATAAAATCTTTTTTACTTTTGAATTTTGATGATTTTGTATTAAATTTTGATGATCCTATTTGTAAATCAATATATTTGTTACGTTAATGGACGTTTTGTCGACGTTTTTGTCTTCCAGAAACCTTAAGTCAATTTCGTAAATCAATCTAATAACTTATTTGTTATTTCTGTTCCCTACCTTCCCAGCACTCCTCACTCCCTTCCACAGGCTGAAGTAGACGAGGACGAAGACGCCGAAGACGCAGAGAGCGAGCGACGGCTTGATGGGGCCCATGTCGTCCAGACCGTTAGACCGGTGTTGCTCCAGCACGTTGCGCCTGCGAAGGTTACATTATGATGAATATATATATATATATACAGTAGTAATAATAAGTTACAGGTAAAGTAGACATCATAAATTATTAATATTATTTACAATAGTGTATAATATTATATAGTTTACAAGAGTGCATTTGCAATGCCGGATTTCTACTTGACAAGATGCTTTTTAGTCAGTATCCAACCTAATAATAAATGCTTAAAGTGCTTCTTCAAAGTTTTATTAATCTTTAAGAGGGCAGTAATAGCGTATGTTGCACTATTCGAAATATCTTGAAATATGTCAGGTATTTTAAACATACAATGTGCTTATCAAGGATTTAATTATTCACGACGCTAGGTGTTAGCACCGCGCTCGCCTTGGCATTTTAAAGTGTATCAGGCGTTGTAACAACTAATCCATGGCAGCCAGGTGACCAGGCAGTGCCCCACCCCAGCTGTAACACTCACTCGAAGAACTCTTTCGCGGGCGTGGAGGACGTGTTGGTGAGGGCGGTGACGGGCGCGCAGGCGGGCGTGTTCCACGCGTTGTCGCAGCTCGTCCACGGCAGCTGCCCGCGGATGGACGCCAGGGAGGCCACCAGGTAGTACACCGCCCAGCCGATGATGGTGTTGTAGTACATGCCCATGTAGATGTCGATCATGCAGATCGCGTAGCCCACGCCTGGGGGGAGGAAAATTAGTTTCTGACGTGGAAAATCGTATTGTAACTTTTGATGAGGTATTGACTCATAGGTAAATATTCTTATCTTATATATAAAAATGGATTTTCAAATGTGTTAGTCACGCTAAAACTCGAAAACGGCTGAATGGATTGGGCTGATTTTAGTCTTAAAATATTCGTAGAAGTCCAGGGAAGGTTTTAATGTGGCACGAAGTTCACCGGGACAGCTAGTAGTAGATAATTATTGTAATTCGATGAGGTAATAAGCTGTTGTTAACATTGTCTTGACATAACTTCACCAAGTAACGCAGGTCTATCATCTATATTATGAATCATTGATTGGTATATTGAGCGCTCTTACACTTTGCTTTAAAAACTAAAATGTGTACCAGCTGCTAATAAAAGAATCAAAAGTGCAGCGCGGTGTAGCGCGTAAAGATTTTCATACCGTATACTGCGTGACTGGTGAGACATGTTCAGTACTCGAGGACGTGATATTTGGCTATTATATTAGTTGGAAAAAAATAATATAAAAAAATAATATCAATTGATCACTGAGTAAATGTAGCTTAAAGTAGCTTAAAGTACCCAACGCATGGACACCGCGAGCGGGAGGGGTAGTTGTGTGGTGTTACTTTGGTAGCGCATGCCTCTGCACCGGCCGCATAGTATGCCTACTTGCCTAGCCGCGTAATTTACTTAGTATCCATGATTCATTTATTTTTGGAAAATTCGGAAAAAAATTAAGAACCTAATTTTATTACATAATTATAATGAGAATCGAGTACAGAGTACTCTCCATAAGTATCGGTAATGTCTCACCAGTCATGTTGTATAATAAACGCTCAAAAAACCTAACCCTTTTTATTGCCCAGTTAGATGAAAAGATACAAATTAATTATCTTACAATACAGCCTTCATTGAAAACCAGCTTTCAAATAACTCTTACATGATACAATACAAACAAGAGGGTTAAGACAGACTAATAAAATCATCCGACTCAGGCGAGCAACAGTTATAAACGAATTAGCGAAGTTGGCGCCATCTGTCGGTAATCAAATATAACGTAATTGGCTGCGAGATTCGCGAGATACGCGAGATTGAAGTATTGATAGCGTAATTACATTTCGAATATAAATCTTGAATGTTGATATTTGTGTCGAAATAATCTCGTTAAGTTATGTATCGCGATATAGTAAAGTATACAGTGATTAAAACGTTTAATAGCGAAAGATTAATTCTTTCTCAAAGTTTTTGAAAGCAAGTGTAAGCATTTTAATAATATGCCGAAATTCTCTATTAATCAAATTACAGTCCTATTAAAAACGAGTCAAGTCTTTGCTTTGGTTGGTTGGTAATAGATATTTTATGTAGTTACTAGCTGTCCCGGTGAACTTTGTGTCACTTTAAAACCTTCCTTGCACTTCTACGAATAATTTAAGATTAAAATCAGCACAATCCGTTCAGCCGTTTTCGAGTTTTAGCGCGATTCACATATTTGAAAATCCATTTTTATATATAACGAGCTATAATTGCCCGCGGCTTCGCTCGCGTTAAGAAGTATTATTATATACAAATTTTCATCCGATATTTTAACCCCTTGGGGGTGGAATTGATCAAAATCCTTTCTTAGCGGATGCCTTCGTTATAACATCTACTTGCATGCCAAATTTCAGCCCGATCCGTCCAGTGGTTTGGGCTGTGCGTTGATAGATCACCATGTCAGTCAGTTTGAGTTTTATATATTTAGAATTTAGAAGAAGAAGATACTAATTTGTTTTACTTATCTAGATACTTTAACTTCCCGCTACCTTATACCTATGAATTTTTAATTTTTACTACGTTAGCGTTATTAATCTCATCAATTCACAAGCTTTAAAATTAAGAAAAAAGTCATGATCAATCTAACATAATCCCAAAACGGGATGTATCTTCATATATTTTGCACCGGACGCGCCGACGAGGCAATAAGGTGCCGATAAGAACTCACAGGGAAATGACTTTGGTACGCGTCGCAATAACAGCTGATATGTTTCATTATCGATGGCTGTTTGGTGTTCGCTGAAGATTTGGTATCTTAATAACCTTGACACCGAGACATACAGTTTTTACATTTTTTTTTATTTCCGCTTAATAGCGCTTACGATTGGCTAACGTCTAAACAAAAACGCTGTTGGTTATATATTTTCTTTACTTTTTTACTGTAATAGTAAAAAAACTCAGAAACCTGGAATTAATGCGCCATTAAAATTTGGAACAGGCAGCTCTAAGCGCTCGACGACGCTTCCATATTTTCATAGCAGAAATTCGTACTTAAGTAATAGAACAATAGAGATGAATATGCTTTGGCGAAAAACGTGATGCATTGCTTCGCCTCTGCCCCAGAGTGTACTGATTTGCAGTTAATAAAGTTCTTTTAGAATTGCTTATTTCAAACACTTTGCAATGTGAACTGATTTAATGTGACAATGCACTAAGCATACTACAAGAGATGCACTAAGCATACTACAAGAGTTTTAATGATGCAATAAACATTTTTGTATTTTTTCTTTTCAATTTTAAATACGATGCTACTAAAACGCATCTGAAAAGTTACACGCATAAATGTCGATAATATACGAATGAGGAATGTCGATAATAAAATACTCGTTTAAATTACGGAGACAACGAACAGGAAATGAAGAATTTCCAACTCTCGAAACTTAGAAATTAATTAATTACGGGATTCTCCTAATTATTATTAACAATTATTATTTTAGGACCAGATTTTAACTGTGATAATAGATTTAAACTGTTGCATACTGCAAATACAGTATACAGTCGTAAAATATTATACAGTACAACCTGAGAATAAAAAGTTAATAGGTACTCGTAACAAACCCAAAAGCCTAAGAATTTCAATATACAATGTTATAAAATTTGCAACTTTTCTGAATGTTTTGGCCCATTTTGACCACAGCGGCAAGTCAAATATTTAATTTCTGTAGCTTGTATATTTTGTAAAGTCGAAAAATGCCTATTGCTGCATAGCTTTTACTAAGTTTCTAGGTCTTTTACAAAAGTAAGGAGTCCAGTCGCGACTAAGTACCGCCACAAATATTTGTCGAGCGGTCCCGAGTGGTCTTTACCGTTAAGCGTTCTACAATTTAATAGAAAATTTTAACGAATTTCTTATTTTAAGTAGTAGTAGTGAGGACATTTTGTTACCATTTTCCTTATAATCGAAAGTTGAAAACTATAAACCGACTAGGTAATGTGTATCCAAAGTTACTCGGAGCATTATCAAAAGTATTAACACAATATTATTATCTAATTAAAATTACCGAAGTACAAATTCTAGGTAGAGCTAGAGAGTAAGGCTAGAGAGAAAATTAGCTCTATAGTTTTGCGAATCAATCCCCTTTTGGAGTTAAAACGAAGAATACCTAGTAGTTTGTAACTCTTAATTCTATTTTTCAAAAGTGTGTGCATGAAATAAGTGTTTGATTACTGTTTTCAAAATGCCAACTCTAAAGGGATTACAGAGGGAACGTACGTTTTCTAAGAATACGTTTTACGCACAAAATCTGGTGAAAAAAGTAACATTATATATACGATCAAATTGAGAAACCTCCTCCTTTTTGGAAGTCGGTTAAAAAGCTAGTATAAGATGAGAGGCAGCGTGGCGAATAAACACAGTGTTCTCGGCATTACGCGGTCAGGGAGTTTCATACATTTTAATCCTCGACGATCGCGGTAAAAGCATTGCCTGTTGTATATTTATAAGCCTAGCCCGTATATAAAGTGGCGGCCATTGATTTACAGAATATATTAGACGTTGCCCGCGACTTCACGTTGAAGAAAAGGAAGCGTAAGAGTAAAACGTACCGTTCCTAACTGTACGTTTTCCTCTTATAAAAAACTATACGTTACGCGCGGCTTTGCCCGCGTCAATTAGATATTTCACAGACAAATTAATCCACAAAAAATTGCCTATGATCATTCACGTGGTCTACTTCTTGACCGTGCCAAATAACATAAAACTTGCTCCAGTAGTTCGTGAGATAAGCCCTTTCAAATAATTTCCCCCGTTTTTTTCCACATTTTCCTCTATTTCTTCGCTCCTATTAGTTTTAGCGTGATAAAATATAGCCTTCCTCGATATATGGGCTATCTAACACTGAAAGAATTTTTCGAATCAGACCAGTAGTTTCTGAGATTAGCGCGCTTAAACAAACAAACAAACTCTTCCGCTTTATAAATAATATTAGTATAGATAGATAGGCGCCTCTTTTTTTATTCTGGGTCTCAAAGTGTCAGTATCTTAGTACCATATTTTATCCAAATCGATCGATAGTGTGGTGCATAAGAAACAGATTTATATTGTATAAGAAATGAAAACAACATTATTTAAACTTCATAAACAAACTCACATAGTAACAAAGACGTAATGTGTAAAGTCTATGCTTCTACCTTGTATGTTGAACATTGAACAAGTGTAATGGATGCTGAAATCCTTCCAGATTGTGGCAACAAGTCAACCGTTTCTGCTTCCTCCGCGTACAAACAGCACCGGAGGTGAACCCACATTGCTTATATTTTCCGTTTACGAAAATACATTTCCTAAAGATCAAAAGTCATGTTTTACTTGTTTTAGAATACATATTTAAATACATACGAATTAATATATAAAGTAGTTAGGACTGTTAACACATAATATGTTAAGTTTCAGTATAATTTGTCTCATAACTCACTTGAAATTAACGCGAATATAAAAAGTTTTAGACGTTTTCAAGATATATTAAGCACATTATATAGCTCAATCAATGTATATTGGCAACCCATTACAAATCCCAGCGGTTTCGACTTTATTTCTAAAGATTTCAGTACAATAAGCGCCCAGGGAGCTCTTTGATCGACTGATTCATTGTATTTCACGCTGATTGGCAAGAGACGAAGCATTACTGAAGATTGGTAAAATATCAAACACTGATTTTGTCGTAAATTATTATTATTGCCAAGATTTCATTGATTTCATAAACTTGTATTTTTATGTGCCTTCAATGTAGACTGTAGAATAAAATCAAGCGTGCACATTCGATAAAACGTGCCTTCGTCGTCTCCGTTGTCCATAATTCTATCAACACTAATTTAAATTAATAGTCTACTTTTCCACAATACGTGATTGTTTTTATATGTTACGCTCAAAGATCGAAAACGCTCAGTGAGTGGAAAAATAGCTCATTACGCGTTGTGGTCACAGTAAAACAGCCACAACGCGAAATTCGCGTTGTGGCTGTTTAAAAAACAGTTAGTGACAAACATGTTATGCAGTGATTTAGTAAAAGAAAAATCTTTAATAGTACTTGCGGTAAACAAATAATCTTCCAAACGCGTCATGCCTTTTCTTGATAGCCACAACGCGTTGTGGTCGAGATATATCAGCCACGACACGAATTTCGCTATTTGGTATTTTTGTGATTGCCTGAACGCGTCGTGGCCGTTTTCATTAAACGCGAAGTTTTCATCAACGAGAAATTCTCATTGCAGCTGTTTTACCTATGGTTTTACTGTGACCACAACGCGTTGTGAGCTATTTTTCCGCTCACTGAGCGTTTTCGATCTTTGAGCGTAACGGATACACATACAAGTCCGACACAATTCTACTCCACCAGTTTTTGATGAAAATATTTGAACATAACACGGTTGAACTATTATTAGGGTTTTAACCGCATTGTTAACCAATTTTCCTCTTTTGCTGGTCGAGATGGAGCACTCACCTTTGAGTGCCGGACAGATCCGCTTCCACAGCGTGAGGCAGCCGCAGCGGTGGTACTGCCCCAGCGCCAGCTCCATGAAGAACAGCGGTAGACCGCCAAACACCAGCATCACGCAGTACGGGATTAGGAACGCCCCTGTGCAGAGGAGAATGAGCTGTATTTTGTTTTTTCAGAAGGCCCAAGATTGAAAAGTAATAATGCTGCCACGCATTCAATTTGTTGTCAGGAATGCCCCTGAACAGAGGGAAATGGATTATTATTTTTCAGGAAGTCCAAGGCAAAGATCTGCTTTTATAGATTGTTGGCGAAGTGTACTCGGCCTTCTTACAGTTTAGAACTTTTAAGCATTGGAAACGAGGGAGCCACCTACAAATATCCAAAATAAAGGCAGCTGGTCCCAGTCAGGCCAAAGCCCATTTTAGTAATTTCTGTTGTTAAAATAAAGTGATGCACCCTCTTTTAAGTGCACACTGCGGCGACCACATTTACTAAGATAGCGTGAGAACTGCTGCTGCCACATTAGACTTACCTCCGCTGGTAGCATATGTAGGGGAAGCGCCACACGTTGCCCAGGTGCAAGGCGAAGCCCACCACCACCAGCAGGAACTCCGCCTTCTTCGCCCAAGTCTCGCGCTGCCGCTGCGGCGTCAGAGACACCACCACCAATCGGCTCCTGGCACCTGGTGATAAGTCATTACCTCCGCCATTCTGGTAGCAGATGTAGGGGAAGCGCCACACGTTGCCCAAGTCCACGGCGAAGCCCACCACCGCCAACAGGAACTCCGCCTTCTTCGCCCAGGTCTCGCGCTGCCGCTCCGGTGTCAGGGATACCACCACCGACCGGCTTTTTGGTATCTGGTGGAGAGAGAGCTCGCATCATTAAGATCTTTAGAGTCCTATTATATAACTGACGTCTGCTGAAAGTTTTGCGATTTGGCTTCCCATTTTAATTACGACGAAAGTACTTGACGCTCTGTACTTTGTACTAAGCAAACTCAAGAAAATATTTCTATCATGTATCATGTTTCCATAAATGAAAGAGCTCCATAACAATATTTTTTGCGCGAGTGAATGAAACAAATAGGGAATAAATGACTCTGACTCCACTTTACTCGCAAAGTTTATTAGCGCAATTAATAATGACGAAAACTGATTCCTGGAGATGTGTTTCATCATTATCATCATCAACAGCCTATTGCCGTCCACTGCTAAACGTAGGCGATATAGTTGATGCATCATAAACATTGTCTTTTATACTTCTGCTGCTAGATAACAAGGTCTTGTTAGTAGAATACTTACGTTGTTGGTCGGCGGCGGCTCCGCCGGGGGTGGCGGCGCAGGCTGCGCGGGCGACTCCGGCGGTGGCATCTCGCCCCCTCCCCCGCACCACTCGCCCGCCTCACCTCCCTCACCCCCCTCGCCCGTCTCGCCCCCCTCGCCCGGGCGGTCCGGCTTAGGGCGAGAGCCCTAAACAGATATATATTATCGTTAGTAGAACATGGATGAAGAAATTTTTGGTTTATGATCGTGGATCGTGGATCGTGGCCGGCGTGACCCACGTGACCATGGGGTACTTCGCTTATCATAAGAAAACGCTAACTCATTTACTTGGTAATTTTACAAAAAAATATTTTAAACATGAGAGAGTGCAGAGGACTTGCCTATTTCTCAATCTATTTTACAAAAGTGTAAATAAAATTATGCTTCCTCATGTTTTGCTGCATATTTTATCTAAATAGCTCTATGCCCTTAAACATGATGAAATGAGAATCAAAGGTGACCTTTGATTCTCATTCCTGCAATTTCTTTGATTGAATTTAGAACCCTCATGTTTGCTTCACCAAGCTTTATGAAAGAAGTTTATATTTAAGTTCAACTATTTACTTAGAAACTCTTAAATAGATTATTTTAAAACGGAAGGTAAAGAGATTTAGTATCTGAGACTCTAGCTTTGCTTGAAGCCAAAGAAAGAAAAGATCGGAGATAACTCAATGAACTGACTCTGATCTTTTCTTGCTTTGGATGATGATGACAATATAAGAATATTCTCTAGGATAGGTCCTTAAGTTAGATCATAGGTTCCCAAATTTTTTTTTCTCATAGACCACCAAACCAAGGACCTTCACTTTTTTGTATTCTAAGTTTGACTCACAAGTCACAGTACAAGCTTCGGAAGTTTAAATTTCTAAATCTCCTCGCTCTGTTATACAGCATGACTGGTGAGACAATACCGATACTTAAGGAGAGTACTCAGTACTCGATTCTCATTATAAATATGTAATAAAATTAGGTACTTAATTTTTGACCAAATTTCCCTTTAAACAAATGAATCACGGACACCTAGTAAATTACCATGCAGCCGCGCGGCGTCTGCGCCCCCCGCGCCGGCGCGCTACACCTCCCGCGCGCGGTGTCCATGCGTTGGGTAAATAATTATTTAACTTTAAGCTACATTTACTCAGTGATCAATTGATATTATTTTTTTATATTATTTTTTTCATCTAATATAATAGCCAAATATCACGTCCTCGAGTATTGAACATGTCTCACCAGTCATGCTGTATACAATATTTAATCTGCTAATATAATAGTGGGTGGCTAGTGACTATATTCATTGTCTCTCGGAGAAGTCAAGTCGGGTCACCTAATTTTTATAAACCCCCGTTAACGACTCGTGGACCCCCATTTTTCTTCCACGCAAGCGTAGACCCCTGTCGAGCTCCCGTGGACCCCTGGGGGTCTACCTGGACCACTTTGGGAATCAATGAGTTAGATCTATTTCTTGTCAAAAAATATATAATAATAAACAAAGCAGCAGTTACCAAGGAACCTGCTTAAATTATATGATTATTTTTATTTTATTTAACAATTTATTGTGCACAAAAAACAAAATTTACATTAAAACAATATACACAGTAAAACGACACCCAGTACTCGTACTAGTTGGGTAAAAATATAAACAGATAAGAATAGATATTTTGATATTATCTCTTTTTATAGACTTCTCTTTATTTGCGGCTAAATGTTTAAACGTTTAGAAAACCTCCGTTTGTGTCAACATGTTGCGAGATTGGTCGACAAACATCTGTGATGACTGACCGAGCCTCCCTCACACTTCAAAGCCAATAAAGATTTGAGAGAATCTTCTTGTTTGGAATGCGAAAATAATGTCTAAATTACATGGCTTCTTTTACTTTATGTGGTCGCAAAGTTAGCAAATGGAAGAATTTTCTTATACAAAATGAATTTAAAATGTAATATCAAGCTAGTACTTGATCCACCATCCGCTATAAATCTGTAAGTTTGTAAGCATGGCTGAATGGATAATTATGCAAAAATTTAGGTCGTGTGCGTGTTTTCAAGTTATGTAAAATTTTAATCTCTGAAATACGTACACTACTTTTAACTTGAAATAGCGACATACGGTCGAGACACAGCAAACGTAATCCATGTAATTGATAAAATAAAGAAATGACGTTTTAAAAAAATCTATAAAAAGTTTTTCTATATCTTCCCAATCTCAGCTCCTTCCAATAATAAACGGTGGAATCCGTTTCAATTATCAGTCGGCAATAAAAGCTTAATTACTTCGTTTATACGATCACTAAGCAGGGTAATGGAGACCGACAGGAGGGTAACTCCGTAGATTACTGATGGGTTAAATTAGTATCCGTATACTTTGTGGGTTAAGTGATAGTTAAGGCTTATTATTGAGTAAATAAGATATCTATAATACATAATATTATCAACGTTGTATACGCAAAATTGTGTTTGTCTGTTTGCGTCTTCACGATTTTACTTCTATACTATAACATTTGGTATAGAAAATATTATGTTTTAAGTCGGGAAAATAAACATAGTGGCTTAGATACACTTCGAACATAGGTTAAGGGTTTTATTTCGAAAAAAATATATTGTGCAGTTCTCGAACAAAGGTTTCTGGGCTTATAACAAACAAATTCGAAAGATTTACAACTGCATTTTCTTCAATCTTTATTTCCTTCTATAACAGAAACCAAAAATTGGCCGTAATAGAAAGGTTTCCTAAATAAAAGCTTATGAACATTTAAATTTTTTTATATTTAGTTAAATAGATTTAAACACTTTAACGATATATTTACGTACTACGATCTCTTACGTCAGCTTATTGGCGTCTTTATCGTCAATAACAAGGGTCGTAAACCGCCGACCGCCTTTTGTTGTTACAAACTAGGCTTTTGGAACAAATGGGAAGAATTTTACGTCAATATTGGTGGCTGGACCTATCCTTGAAAATAAATTCTGTTTTGTCTGGGACCTTATGATTCTATTAACACATTATTCATTAAATCGCATGAGCAAGTTCTATTCTTGAAAGTGAAAAAAAGGAAGAATACTCCTTGTAATTATGAGGACGACTAACCCAAAAAATCAAACATCGTCCTTCTCTCTTCACACTCGTGCCCGTCTTTCATATGCCAGGTGAAAAAGGACGACGCGGATTCATCGCCAAATTGTTTTTTTCTCAATAACTCGATAAATATACAACATCTTAAAAATCCGCTAGGTTGGTTTCTCAATGATAGAATGTTATACAATGTGTTAAAATATTAACTTAGTTCAATGAACTGTTATGGCAATAAACGAAAAATTCGTGAAAATTAGATGCATCTTTGTGATTTTATTTCTATGGAGAAAATTTTAAGTTATATCGTGTTTTTGCTCAGATCAGATTCTTGGAAATATAATCTAGTATCTAATTTTAGAAAACAAACTGAAGTTTTAGTAAACTTATGTCTAAAATACATTTACTTATGTAACCACATTCAGATATGAGTGGCGTGAGGCGCCGTGCCTTATGAAATAGTTTCAAAGTTTACAGTAACATCTCGGACACAAGTCTAAAATTTGTGCTTGTTACTAAGTGAGTAAGACCTACTCATTTTTAGGGTTCTTTTCCCAAAGCGTATAAACAGACCCCTTTTACTAAAACTTCGCTGACTGTCCGTCTGTCTGTTTTTCTCCAGGCTGTACTATCTTAAAAACTGCGCTAGCTAGATAGTTGAAATTGTCACAAATGTATTTCTGTTGTTGCTAATAAATAATGCACTTTTAAAAAAATAGGTATATTATATCTTTAAGAACTCGTTATGGAACTTAAACAAAGCTATATAATTCTCGTTTTTAGGGTTCCGTACCCAAAGGGTAAAAACGGGACCCTATTACTAAGACTTCGTTGTCTGTCCATCTGTCCGTCTGTCCGTCTGTCCATCTGTCCATCTGTCCATCTGTCCGTCTGTCTGTCTGTCTCCAGGCTGTAACTCAAGAACGGTAATAGCTAGAGATTTGATATTTTTACAGATTATGTATATCTGTTGCCGCTATAACAACAAATACTAAAAATAAAATAAAATGAATATTTAAGGGGGGCTCCCATACAACAAACGTGATTTTTTGGCCTTTTTTGCTGTCTCCAGGCTGTAACTCAAGAACGGTAATAGCTAGAGATTTGATATTTTTACAGATTATGTATATCTGTTGCCGCTATAACAACAAATACTAAAAATAAAATAAAATGAATATTTAAGGGGGGCTCCCATACAACAAACGTGATTTTTTGGCCTTTTTTGCTGTCTCCAGGCTGTAACTCAAGAACGGTAATAGCTAGAGATTTGATATTTTCACAGATTATGTATATCTGTTGCCGCTATAACAACAAATACTAAAAATAAAATAAAATGAATATTTAAGAGGGCTCCCATACAACAAACGTGATTATTTTGGCCTTTTTTGCTCTATATCAAAAATGGCAACAGGTAGGTACTTGAATTTTTTACAAAATCCTTAGTTATAAATGTGTACTTTAATATTTAATAATAATATTAAAATAAAATAAAAAAATTAGGGGGGCCCCCATACAAAAAACACAATTTATGGCGTAATTTTGCTTTATAATGGTACGGAACCCTGCGTGCGCGATTCCGACTCGCACTTGGCCGATTATTATTTATTTTGTGCTAATAAACAAAATGTAAAACGTCATTTGGTCGGATCAAATTGATCTGTCGGCTGGGGTTTGACGTAACGCGACCAAACTACGCAGGTCCCTCATCTGCCTAGGAATCAACTTCTCTGATAGTATTTACATTTTAAGAAACCCTCATGAAGTAAGAATATACTGATGATATGAATTAAGAATAGCGGGCTCTCTCTCATCTCCTAGCAACAGTATTTAGTCGACAGTAACAATAGGTTTTATTTTATTTTAATTTCCCGTTTTGGGTGACAAAGAGACGCTCTTATCTTTTAATTGCGGGGTTCCTTGAATTATATTAATATTTTAAATCCTTTAACGCGTTTTGTGGGGTTTTCTATGGGGCCGTGAAATAGAAAAGCTGGATATTTTGAAACTGGGATTGCTTGATCCTTGGAATTTTTTATCCTCGCCACGACGCAAGCAGAGGGGAATTATTATACTCGTAACTGTGTATACTTCCGTGTATTTACTCCCAAATGGGAGATGTACTTACTAAAAAATTTGTTTCATATTGAAATACAACCATTATTACATCATGTTATAAATTTAATTTTTAATTTTTCTGTAAAAAATTGAGCACTCTCCTTCAGTTATTTAACTATAACAATCAAAAGAAAATATTATTTCAGGATTAGATAACTTGGGATATTGACAGTAGTAATGAATTCAGTCCAATGAATAAATTGATACTTTGTCAGGTAGTAAAACGATTCTAAATTCAAACAGTTCATTTAAATATTTTTAGTCGCCATGAAAAAAGGAGAGTTCGTAGCGAAGTAGATACTTAAAGCGACGAATACCCCTCACTAAAAAGATTTTGATGTGGTTTTTAGGGTTCCGTACCCAATGGGTGAAAACGGGACCCTATTCATGAGACTTAGATATTTGTCTGTCCCGTCTGTCTGTCTCCATGCTGTATCTAAAGAACCGCTATAGCTAGAGTTCTGAAATTTTCACAGATTGTGTATATCTGTTGCTGCTATAACAACAAATACTAAAAACAAAATAAAATTAATATTTAAAAGTCCATACAATAAACGTGACTTTTTGCTGAAGGACCAAATTTTTTTTTCACTTTTATATGGGCAAGGGCCCGAGCGTCACGAGATTCCTCATACAAAAGTGAAAAAAAATGTTGGTCTTTCAGCGCTGCAACTTTCACAGTGAACTCTCTACAAGGAACACATCATACACACCCTAAAGTATTATCACTTATTTTTGTTACACCCTGTATACGAGGAACGCTATACACAATCTAAGTCACTTAGTTTTGTTACACCCTATATACAGGTTGTTGGGGTCAACACCGTTATGCCGTCTTCATACCCATTACACGGATCGGCATTTGTATGGGTATGAAGACGGATTTTTTTGAGTTTCCAGCATTGTTCTAATAGAAAAAGTTGTTCATTTTGACGGTCTCATTTGATGGTTTTAAGGATAACGGTGTTCACTGTTCACTCGTACAACATGTATGATAGTTTAGTGTCAATTGACACAGTTACTCTACTGTATAATATGTATACTGTGGTAGTGACGGTAGACCACGCTATCAAAGTTAAATAGTTTTGGTAACAAGTTTGTCATCTTGTGGTTGTGTTTGTACAAATTTCGGTACAGACTTAGATTTAGTTCCTCATCATTGACAAGTTATACTTAAGGTGCGCTTGTACGAGCAACTAAAATTGCTCAATTCCAGTCGATTATCGTCAACTATGACGTTACGACTATATCAAGCAATTTGCGGCAATAAGTAGCAACAAGCAGCAATATTGCGCAATACAATTGCCTGGAATTTCCAAGCCCATCGGATATACGTCATTTCGTATCTGCGACATTGAGCCATATATCTGGAGCAATTAGAAGCAATATCGCCGAAATAATTGCTGCAATTTATTGAAATTGCTCCATATTGCTCCACTAATTGTTCCAGATCGGTCCATTCATGTCGCCGAGCAATTATTGCTCGTGTAAGCGCATCTAAAGTGTGTCTGTCTACCAGTCTATTACCTCTTCACACTTACCGCAGACCCAATTGTGATGATATTTGGTATAAAAATTAAATATTAATAATAATAGTCCTGGCAAAGGACAATTCCCAGTATAGGACTGGACCTGGTATACCATTACTTGTTTAAGACTACTTTTTATATGATCACGAACACCTGATGATGATTTTTTCGAAACCGGTCGTGTAAATAATAATTTTGTAATAAATCTAATATAATAAAGTGGAATTAGTGGAAGGAAAGTGTATAATTATATAACAGAAACAAATGAGCTGTCAATTGACCTATTGGTAAGCATTGCCCGAGAAGTGGGTCGAAACCACGAAAAGAGTCACAGAATTTCATATTAAACATCAAAATTACTAAAAGTGACTGGCCTCGTGGCTTCCACCGTAGTGTCATTTTACAAGGTCACTGAATATGAGTCGTTCACATTCAGTAAGGGCCTTTTCATACCAAACAGGTCGTGAAGCTATTTTCTAGGTTTAAAATTTCAAAACAATAGATTTTTCACTGCGTCTTCACTCTTCATGGACTGTACAAATACAGAGATAAAATGTAGCCTATGTTTCTATGATCTTTGTGACCTGTAAAATATTTTGCAGAGATAAAATGTATATAATGTTTGCTTCCAGTTTCGGAGCCCCAAGCGGTCACATGCTGATAACAAAAGAAGAACGATAGATTTCCAAGAATCTGTGATCGAGGGTTTAATGAAGGTGGAGTTTTTTTAAGTAGCGGGCAATTTCTTTTCCTACAAGTGTTACCCTTATTTATTGTGAAGAAACCCAGCGGGAATAAAACAATAATAATTCTCTGTTCTAAACTCTAAAAAACTTGAAAAGTTAAAAATCGGACTTGAAAATATATTTCCCTTGAGGTTTATGAATCATGTAGGTTATGAAGACACACTTTCTCAATTTATAATGAGGTATACCGTATACTAGATGACGCCCATAACTCCATTTCAAAAAATTCGTTTAGCAAGCAGGAATCGTACATTTTTCTACAGCAGCAACATCTTATGTCCTTTCCCGGGACTCAAAGTATCTCCATATCATACCAAAATCGGAGAAGAGGTAACAAAGGTATTAAAGTCAAAAGTCCTGGCTATGCTTTTTTGCTGTACCACCGGCCCTTAAGTTGCCTTGCTATTTAGCCCTTAATTTCCCCTTCTATATGAGTCAGCCCTTAGTTTGTATACAAAGGGCTGTCCTAGAATGCCGGCCACATTGTTGCTCCAACTCCACGTAATTGTTCTATCCAAATGTTTCGGCGAAATTCTTTCCGTCAAATTAAAGGTCCGGACCAGATTTTAATAACTTGTGATATGTAATTTTAAATGAGGCAGGTAATGTGTATTAATTTTTCTATGTAAAAGACGAAGAAATGAGCAGATTGTTGATCTGATTGTAAGCGTTGACTACGGATATTCCCAATACCAGCTGATGAGACTAAAACTTTTTTTTGGTCGTTAAGTACTTATTATACAAGTTATAACAAAATTAAGTGATAATACTTTAGGGTGTATAAGATGTGTTCTTTGTAGAGAGTACACTGTGAAAGTAGCAGCGCTGAAAGACCTATTTTTTCACTTTTGTATGGACAAGCGACCCAACGTCAGGAGTTCTCCATACAAAAGTAAAAAAAAAATGGTCTTTCAGCGCTGCTACTTTCACAGTGAACTCTTTACGAGGAACACGTATACACCCTAAACTAAAGTATTATCTCTAAGTTTTGTTGCAACCAGTAGTACCTGTAGTCTTTGTGTTCCCGGTCCGTAAAATTCTCAACTTCAAAAATACAAAATTAGACGATGCTGGCAAATTCGGGCAGTTACAAGTAAATCCCACGTGACCCGTACATTTTAGCGCAGTAAAAAGAGATGAGAAAATTAATCCAGTAGTTTAAAAGCCGATTGAGGTCTTTTGTTAATTGGAAATAATTTACAATACTTAGGGCCTGTTTCGCCACTTCCTGATAAGTGCCGAATAGGCTATCAACCACATAAATTGACAGAAGAAGTATGGAAAATCTGTCAAAAAAGTTGTGGATAGCCTATTCGGCACTTTATCAGGAAGTGGTGAAACAGGCCCTTAACATAATATTTGCAAAGTTCATTTTCGGAATTAATAACTAAACAAGTTTTAGACAAAGTTACAGAGATTTTTTGGATAGCTGAATAATTTAACAAACATATTTGACATCATCTACCTTGGTGTTGAGTAGACGTCAGCGTTCCGGCGAGAGGAAGGTCATGTCGAAGCGGAGCAGGTGCGTCATGGTGGCGGGCCGGTGCTGGACTGGCCTCGTGACGGGCCTGTGCTGGACTGGCGTCATGACGGGCCTCGTGACAGGCCGCGGCCAGCGGGGCGGGCCGACAGGTGGGCGGGGCGGCCACGCCCCCGCAACAAGTGTATTAGTTTTATCCCGGTGGTAAGGCTGGTGGTACATGAACTATTCACCATCATCAATAGACAAGATGTCGGGTATTACGAGTTACGACTTTTTGCTAAAGTTCATATCACCAATCACCAGCATACCCAATGTTCCTACATGTAGTATGTGTAAGTATGCTCTAAGGCGGAAGTCTGCCCAACAGTTCCAAATATCTGCCTGCAATTATACACACCTAATCATAATGTAACCAAACAACAAAAAAAACTTTAGTTTAACGTATGTGTATGAAAATTTTGCTCTTTCAGCGTTGCTACTTTCACAGTTTTGTTACATCCTGTATAAATACAAAAGCGATCTTTTATTTTTTTGTCATAAAAAGTAGTTTCGGCTAACAGGTTAACATGAAAAAGTTTTCATAACAAAAGTGGTACTTATATGAAAATAATCCCTAGTAAAAGGTAGGTAAAACGTGGTTCAGTTAGCATCGAACCCACAGGGAAAATACCAAGAAAACTCAGCATTACTTAAATTCAAAGAGAACACACATATATACAAGAAAACACTTTAAATAAAATGCCAAATAATAGTAGTAAAAAAAATGTAACCTCATCCTAACTAGCAGCATCAACGCCCATCGCTTGTGACTTTTGTAGATTGGACCAATATACTATCGATCTACATAGTGGAAAATCTCGGAAAATGTCGGTAATACTTTTTCCAGATCTTTCCAGAACATTGAGGTTAGTTTCCGATAGTCACGATCTACCTGTTGCGGACCTCGACAAATTATGGTAAAATATATTAATTACATTGCATGATAAAACTTAGATATATTTTTAACCCACGACGAAAGTGTTATAAAAAGAAGGATATTATATTATATTTGAGGTGTCTGTCTCTGTGTGTGTGTGTCTGTCCGTGGCATCGTAGCATCTAAACGGATGGACCGATGTTGATCTAGTCTTTTACCTTTCGAATTATTTCGAAATATTGGCACAGTAGGCACAGATATTATATATTATTAGGGAGTTTTGCCGGGAATGTGAAAGAGTGATGTTGTGATTTTGTATTATTTTCCTAAAATTGTGTTAAATTGGGTTTTTAATGTCTAATATTGGTAGAATATTAACCATTAGATATTCGTTATCGTGCACAAGTGTAGGAAAGTGATGCATTATCCAGAAACGTGCGATTTTGTGTTCCCTCCAAAACTCCATTGAAAGTTTCAGTAAAGCGTCTACCACTTTACTGAAACGACCGACTTGACTCCTTGACTGTATTGACTTCAGACTTTTACTTAGACTTTGACTAGACTTGACCTGACGATATTACATGAAAACGATGCTGAAAATTATTATAGGAGGAATACGGTTTTCCCGCCATATTCCTTACCTTTTTACCTTGTCTGTGGCACAACATACACATACTTTGTGTCAAGTTGCCAAAAACGAAGAAAAAGAAAGAATATATTATTAGTAACAGGGAAAGGTAATAATCTCTCAAAATACTCATTTACACGGGTGGAGCTACGCAGAACGTCTGTCTAGCTCTTTATACAGGGTGCAATTAAACCTTCCTGCAAATTTTTTTCCAGGGCTTAGGTATCATTAGGAGAGTCCATTTAACGAATTTTATATGACCTATTTTGTCCCATTTGAAATCGTTGCAGAATGGTCAATCGCGGCGGTGTGTATGATCAGGGGTGATGCGGGGTGAGGCGCGCGCGCGGGGGCACGTGAACGCGCGGGCGACGAGTAGTGTCCAATTGTAATGTTTTTTTAGGATAACTTTCGGAAGCTACTTCTCAACATTTTAGTACTGAGTGATTATAAAAGAAAAAATACGTGTATTTTCATTTTTAACAAGGATCAATATATCAAAATTTGGCAGGAAGGTTTAATTGCACCCTGTATAAGTATTAGGGAAACCAGCCGAAGCTAACAATATGGGGCATTGTAGATAACATAATAATATGAAGGGTCAGCATACGGGCTCTATCTCTGTAACAATTAATACACTCAGTAATAATTGTATTATACTCGTATGTCGTGTTTATGACACTATAACATGTAAATTAGATGTCTGTGACCGACATTTTGAGGTTAGGATAGATCTAGAATATTTAGGCCAATCTAGACTAATTTCAACAAAATACTTAGAAATGTAGCTGACAAAATTGATAGACAATAAAAGCAGCTTACTTAAGCAGCTTTTAACTTTTTCTACTGTAAGTATACCTACGTATGTATTATGTATACCTATTCTAATTAAGTTCGCAGAGAGTCGTTGGTGCAAATGTCGTTACTTAATTTATAATAATCAGTCTTAAGATATTTTGAAACGAAACAATTGAAAGAAGCATTCTGATCGTTGCAAGCAAAGATTTTTACGAGCTAATGTAACGACAGAAGCAGGGGGTTCATCACTAGTCACTTGTTATTTAATAACATTTATTTGGAATTGAAAATAGTTTGAAATAACCGTAACTCAAATACATTGTGTATTTGCACGGCTCAGTTATTAAAATAATTACTTGGTTGTGTTTGATTACTCACAACGTAAGTCTGTGATTATCACCGTTTGGGGAGGGATGAGAAACATTTTGATTTCAGAAATAAATGATAAATAAATAAATACCGAATAAATGATTTATTATTATTATTATTAAATCAAAATGATTGAAATATACAGTTAAGTCTGCTATTACCACAAAGTTAATATACCTAGCGGAATAGAGCAACAATCTCGAGCTGTCAAACGAAACCGAAATTGGTTTTCATCATCGTCGGGGGTTAATAAATTAAGAAATTTAAAAAACCCCCCGCCAAAAACTTTAAAAAGTAATGAAATAACATTTCCTGACTTTAAGTTTAAATCATTCCTAAGAGTTAAGTAATATTTTAGTCTATAATTGTTGTCACGGTGTGTCGGGGGACCGCCAAGTAAACTACCACAACAGCGACTTTTGCATTTTGTATCGCCATAATAGTCGCTGATTCTCTCGATTCGGGTCACTGTGAACTGACCCTTAAATTATATTGTTATGTAAAATCAAACATCTACATTAGCGGTCCCCCGACACACCTTGACAACAATTATGGACTAAAATATTACTTTACTCTTAGGAATGATTTAAAGTTAAAGTCAGGAAATGTTATTTCATTACTTTTTAAAGTTTTTGGCGGGGTTTTTTTTTTAAATTTCTTATTTTAATTTTATTTTATGCTTTTTAAACTTGTGCAGAATAATTCCTATCAACTGGATCATATCCCAATGAATACCATCTATAAAATATGTCCTCTTGGATGAGGCCGTCAATATGAGCCCAAACATGAAACCTCCACTTTGGGTTCATACGGAGCTCGGCTCCTATAGAATCCAGGTGATGCTGCTGCAGCAGCATGCAAGTATTTACTGTTTATCTACGTTTTACTGGTTGTCGCAATTAAAATGAGCCCAATCACGAAACCTCTGCTCTAAGTTGGTGAGGAGTTGGGTATTGATTACCAGGTGATGCTGCACCACCAGGTCAACTTTCCAATAATGTGTATATATTCATAAGTGTCACGAACCAGGATGCAAAATATAAAACCCATCAAACGACTGCAAGTTGCTAATCGTCCTATCACGAACCAGATATACCGTGATATTTCAGCAATGAGCAGGCTGATGATGATGAACTATAGCTAAGAACACTCGCGGTCATGTCAGCTTTCAAACAAAAAAACTAGATCAAAATCGGTCCACCCGTTTGGATGCTACGATGCCACAGACAGACAGACAGACAGACACGTCAAACTTATAACACCCCTCTTTTGGTCGGGGGTTAAAAATTGTGTACGTATACACTTACACAAACATGATTGAACATGAATTCTATGAGATTAAATTGTCAACGTGCCAATACGTGCCGACTGGACGTCAAAAAAAGAGTTCTGCTGTCATGTATCACACGTCTCTTTTTACCACGCAGTGTTACTGATAGTGACATCTCGCTTGCTCAGGCCTTTGTTTCTCTATTCCGCTAGGTATATTAACTTTATGGCTATTACTGCTACGATTCCTTCTTTTTACTTTTTTTACACGGGCAAAAGGCCCACTACAAATTCCCACCACTGCAACTCCTGTGTCGCCAGGATCAACAATGGTAAGCAACCACGAACGTTGAACACCCTTTAATATGATCTTAGGGGTGCCCGGGGGATGAGCTAAATCTGTCTTCGTACCAGCGACACGTCTTCTTCTCACAGAAAATCAATGAAAAAAGTTCGAAATATCACAGTTTCCAATATAAATGAAAATAAACAATTTTATTTAAAACAATTCTACACCACTGTTTATGTATTTTGTACCTAACGGAAATTTCTGTTCTTCAGAAAAGTTTACAATACCTGTTCAACTTATAACCGATATTATATTTAATCAACTTCTTCATCAAATACAAGCATTGTCATAATATTTGGCTACGAGAAAGTTTCATCTAGGCAGACAAAGCTGTCTAGTAGCTTATATTTGGAGATCTCTTTACATTCTAGATTATTCGGGTCCCTGGTGATAAAAACCGAAATGATTGAAGAAAGTTTTCTTCAATAATTTCAATTCCACCCTTAATTTTTTGAAATAAAAAGTAATATTTTTTTACTTATGTACAAAGTACCCATAGCTTTTCCGTAAGGTGTTCCTAAAATGTTTCTAATAAGGAACACGAACTTGGCCGTATCGGTGCCGCTGACGGCCCTGCAGTACGCGGGGTTTTGGGCGCCGGAACTCGTTAACAGGAGATGGTATAGCTTGTACGCGACATTTTCCTTCATGTACTTACTAGGTTGGTTCTTCTTTGGTTTTTTTTTTGGTTGTCTTACTACTAGAGTTATATTGGCCTACAGGGCCAGTGTATGTGGTAATATAATAATAGCTCCCACACCGGTTTCGGTAACGGTGGCCGGTTTCATTGAAACCAGGCCAGCTACGCAGGAGTATTTTTATAGTGCCCAGGTGTGTGCGCAGTACACAAGAGCACTCTCTATTCCTTTACTCTCATAACCCAGTGGGACGGCAGACCGACACGACCGGCGAGAGATCAGGCGCAGGACCGACTTTTTACATGCCCATCCGACGCATGGATCATCTTACTTGTCAGACAAGCCTGCATTGTCCTAACCAAACTTGGAAATAACATGTTTCCAACGCGGGAATCGAACCCACGACCTCAAGAGTCAAGAGCCGCGCTCTGTATCACTAGACCACAAAGGCGTTATTGACCTACAGGGCCAGTGTATGTGGTATCACACACAAGAGTACTCTTTTATTTTATTTCTTTGTGTATTTGAGTGTCTCTCTTGTGTCCTTTGTATTAACAAAGGACACAAGAGAGACACTCAGTCACTACAGACACTAGTTGGTGTAGGTTATTCGTTCCACAGGCAATCCTGTGACATGCGACGGTATTTTTGACAATCGGAGAAAATCTTTCTTCATTGAAAATCGGAAACAAGTAGTGCCTTAGGACTTAGGTATAACCTCACCCATAAAGTTAATATACTTAGCGGAATAGAGAAACAAAGGCCTGAGTAAGCGAGATGTCACTATCAGTAACACGCCGTGGTAAAAAGAGACGTGTGATACATGACAGCAGGACTCTTTTTTTGACGTCCAGTCGGCACGTATCCGCACGTTGACAATTTAATCTCATACAATTCAAGTTCAATCAAAGTGTATACGTATTACGTACACATATTTTACACACAGATGTAAACCAATTTCGGTTTCGTTTGACAGCTCGAGATTGTTTCTCTATTCCGCTAGGTTATGACCTCACCATACTTTTTGAATAATACTAAAAAATAGTTTCCTTTCTGCTGAATCTAGAGTCATACACTAAATCATTGTCTGCAAACTTGTCGTGTTTAAGGTACATCTAGGAAAATGAAAATATTTGGAGTTACACCACAAATTAATCAGTGTGTGTGGCTTACAATGTACCGTGCCGCAGTACGATGACCTTTGATGACACCAACTGCTGACCACGGTACACCAGTGTGCCGCGGCACACATTTTGCGGATCACTGCTCTAAATCACTAACCTACGCACAGAAGTTGATGATTATGTCGGGCAATATCTCTGCAGTCAGTCAGACACAAAAACCAAAAGCGTACAACAAACAACTTGATTTTGTTAAGCTTGACTTTTACCCAGGTATCTACCTCACCATCCAAGTGATAGACCTCTATATGATCTGGGGCGATATCCCCATGATGACTGGAGTAGCGTTCCTGCTGTTCACCAACCTGGCGCAGGCACTAAAGATCCTTATCTTCCTGATCCGCCGACGCAGGATACAGACCATCATTGAGGACAACGACAGGATCTTCCAGGAGGTGAAGACGGTGGAGGGGAGGGAGATTATCAGGAGGTTAGTTGGAAACACCCTTAGGTCTAGTTGCGACGGTTAATCATCTATATATTCTATACTAATATTATAACTCTGAAGAGTTTTGTTTGTTTGAACGCGCTAATCTCAGGAACTACTGGTCCGATTTGAAACATTCTTTCAATGTTAGATAGCCCATTTATCGAGAAAGGCTATAGGCTATATTTTATCACGCTGAGACTAATAGGAGCGAAGAAATAGAGGAAAATGTGGAAAAACGGGGAAAATTATTTAAATATATAATAAACTTATACATATATTTTAATTGGCCTTCTTATATTGTATTTAGATTCTTTATGTATGTTAGCTGTAAGTTTTCCAAAAATTAATAAAATAAAATAAAATACAAAGTCTAAAAAACATTAGTTTACCTCCTGGCGCAATTGAAGAAGTGAGTGGATGAAGTTGATAACTAACATTTTTAGAAAATACGGACAATCACTCATGTTTTCCTTTTTGTTTTGAACAAACTGTGTTACTTATTTAATTACTTCTTCATCTAGCTGTACAAAAATCCACTTTTAGGGTTCCGTACCCAAAGGGTAAAAACGGGACCCTATTACTAAGACTTCGATGTCTGTCCGTCTGTCCATCTGTCTGTCTGTCTGTCTGTCTGTCTGTCTGTCTGTATGTCTTGAGGCTGTAACTCAAGAACCGCTATAGCTAGACTTTTGAAATTTCTCGATATCAATAACGGCAAACAATAGGCACTTGAAACATTCAAGAAATACTCAATATTATTAGCACTTTAATAATTAAGGGGGACTCCCATACAAAAAACACAATTTACAGTCTATTTTTGCTCTATTGTGGTACGGAACCCTTCGTGCGCGAGTCCGACTCGCACTTGGCCGATTATTTTATTTCAAATCATTTTTCCGGTCATTTATGTAAAACGTGTTTTATTCTGTAAAAAGAGGGGTTAGCAATTAAAGTCAGGTGAAAAATATTCACAACTAGCTGTGCCGTTGAACTTTGTGTCACTTTAAAACCTTCCCTGGACTTCTACGAATATTTTAAGACTAAAATCAGGCCAATCCGTTCAGCCCATTTCGAGTTTTAGCGCGACCAACACATTTGAAAATCCATTTTTATATATAAGAAAATAATTTTCATGTCATCTACATACAGGTATTTTATGTTTTGTAAATAGGCTTAAAAGTTCACGAAAAGTTAGAATTTTACGGACGTGTTTGTAGCCATTTCAAATACGGCTATTATACGACTAGCGTTTGAAATGTGCTTAAATTTTGGCACGGCATTTTAAATGGTGTCAGAAGAGTCGTACTTTGTTGTAGTTGCGACCGTGAGACGTCATTTCTACTACTGCTATACGTCATCCTGACCCTCGTCACCACCACGGGCTGGGCCAGCAGCGCCGAGAAAGGGAAACTGCCTTTTCAAGCTTGGTAAGTTATTGCAAATGGTCTAAAGAGCTAAGTGTTTAGTGTATACTAACTCTAAAGTCAACGATCTAAAACCACAAAGACTAACAGAATATTCTTACACTGTGTAATATTTATAAGGTCGGTGTATAGATGAATGCTTGTTAA
The DNA here is from genome assembly GCA_905404155.3 of Plebejus argus. Taxonomy (NCBI): domain Eukaryota; kingdom Metazoa; phylum Arthropoda; class Insecta; order Lepidoptera; family Lycaenidae; genus Plebejus; species Plebejus argus. The sequence goes on along the minus strand of FR989942.1, from coordinate 12,846,698 downwards.
TATTTTACATAATAACTACTGAATGGATATAGATGCGTAGAGGACCAAAGTTATTGGATGTTTAATATCTTAGTGGTGTCCATACAGGTACCCGTACGACACGAGCAAGACACCGGCGTTCCAGCTGACATACGTCCACCAGGTGTCCGCGCTGGTGACCACCGCACTGCTCAACGTGTGCAAGGACACGCTGGTGACCACGCTCATAGCGCAGGGTCGCTGCCGCCTGCGCCTGCTGGCCGCCCGCCTGCGGGGGCTCACGGAGGACCTGGGCCAGGTCAGTGCTGCACCAGATCTCTACGTTCGTGTCTGCCTGAGCTATATTGTGTAGATATCAATAAACCAAGGAGTTTCCGGCCGTTTAAGTGTTAAGTAATTAAGGGCGGAAATCAGAACTTTTGCTTTATTTGAAAATAGACTAAGACCAAGCTCGCTGACTTCAAGCATGATAAGGTTGAATTTGATACAATAATAAGTATTATACTGGCAATATACAGGGCGTAATTACATGCCGTTGCGACGGCACAAATGGGCCAGCACGGGTAAGCTTAGAAAAACTCAAAACTTGAAATATAAGACATTGCCATCTATCGGAATTTTCTGGAACTAACTGTATGGCTAGTGTGCCATGAGTCATGACTCATGTCGAGAGCATTGTAGACTACATCTAGTAATAAGTTTCGGAAAAATCCGATAGATGGCGATGCCAAAATAGACCTTGTAGACTTAAAATATTTTAGTAGCCATTTGTTGCATTCCGTATGTCTGAAGGGAAAGTAAAAACCCTTCAGATACGGAACGCTATACAGGGCGCTGCATGCAATACAGGATGCTATACGCAATAAGACGCTGTTACTAAGAATTCGTCGTATATCTGTTCGTCTGTTTTTCACTAGCCATCAGGCACGCGCTTAGTTGGTTTTTTATCACCGTTTTCTGTTATAGGATCAACCAATCGGCAACCGCCGCACAAGCTTCCTCCTGACTCCCTCAGAGGAGGCGGTGGTCAAAGAGCGTCTGCGCAGCTGCGTGGTGGAACACCAGAGCGTGCTGGACACCGCGCAGCGCCTCCAGGCCGCCTTCTCCGAGCCCACCTTCCTGCAGCTCATGGTGTCGCTCATCATCATATGCGTTACGGCCTTTCAGCTGATATCGGTAGGTGTGTCTTTTTAATCTGAGTTAACCAAATTGCTCTTTTCGGTTTCATAACAATGGAACTGATATTTTCTATGGGTTACGGCTATGTGCTGTTGAGGCTGACCTGCGTGACCTTCAAGTCAGTAACTGGCAGGAGGTAGCGCAGGACAGGGCTCAATGGCGGAAGCTCATTTCGGAGGCCAAGATCCACTACGGGTCGCTGAGCCAGCGGAGTTACTTAACCAAATTATCTTGATAAGATGGTCCGATCTGCTAAGTTGTGATTGTCTCGTTTTGCTTTGATCGCTAGCTATAGGCCAATAATTTAGTTATGGGTCCTGCCTTATAGATATAGGCACCTGCTTTTCTTTTTCACATCTTGTAGTCTCATTAAGTGAACTCTTTCAGACAATTATAATGTTAAGAGACATTTCACGTCTGGTTTTGTTTCAGCAAACGGGCAACCTGGTGCGGTTCCTGTCGATGGGCACGTACCTGCTGAACATGATGTTCCAGGTCTTCCTCTACTGCTACCAGGGGAACCATCTCACTGAAGAGGTATCTTATATACCATTCTTTCATCTGCCTATGAATCAATTCCTCTTGACAATTATACTATTAAGAAATTTGTTATCATTATGACTTCAAAAGGTTTGGGGTTTTAAAAGGATCATGATTTGAGATGCTTGTCAAACGTTCCTTGTAGGACTGTAAATTCTCTGATATATTGACTTTGACTAAGCTCTATTAGTATACTGGCCAGTGCAGACGTTTTGAATCCTACATTAAATTCTACTGATGGTGGTTACATGAAGCCATGTCGACACCAGAAATATCAATTAACTTGAGGGATATTTTGGCAAAAATCAGTTATATTGTGTTCAGGTACTGGTCGTACTGGATTGTTATTCAGAATTTACGCAAAATCTCGTTCTCTCTCTCACTCTCTCTCAGAGCGCGGGCGTGGCGGGCGCGGCGTACTCGTGCCGGTGGTACGCGTGCGGCGCGGGCGTGCGGCGCGCGCTGGCGCTGCTGATGGTGCGCTGTCGCCGCGTCGTCAAGATCACCGCTGGCGGGTTCACCACGCTATCGCTCGCCACCTTCATGGCCGTGAGTGAAGTGCACTCTCTCTCTCTCTATCCTTCTTACACACACACATAGCGTACGGGCTGCCGATGGTGCGCTGCCGCCCCGACGCTAAAAGTGTGGTTCACTGTCTCTCTTTCTCTCTCGAGACCTCACACACACACAAACACAGCGCGACAGTAGCGGAGCTAAGAAATCCATTGACCATACTGTTTTTTAGATTATTTAAGCAATATGTATTATTTTCGTATAAAGTCAGCTGATTTGGATAAGTTCTCATCTCGATGAGAAGATGAAACAAACTTGCTGAGATGCCATGAGAATGAAGCAAAAAGAGAGATCTAAATTATGTTTGTGTCTTTTTTTCAGGTAATAAAAACATCATATTCGCTATTCACTCTCCTACAGCAAGTTGATGAAAAGCGTTAAAAGGGTAGTATGTTATACGCTTAGACTAATAGAAAATATTATAAACATAGAATATATTATAACACATTATAATATTGTTTTCTTTACCTCAGTGTTACATGTAGCATTTCAAAACATTATAATATCTAACAGACTCGATCGAAGTGATAAGGTTGATACTTAGTCCATTATAATAATTGCTAAAACTGAAAAGATCATAATTCGTAGATAAAATCTCTCGAGTACTCTAGTTAGTTGTGTTTATGTCTGTTACATCTTCACGATTAAACCGTTCTACAGATTTTGATGATATTTAGTATGAAGATACTTTGAGTCCCGGGAAAGGACATAAAAACCCTCCCGGAAAAATGTACGGTTCCGTCATGGCATACGAGTTTTGGCCCAACGGAGTCGCGGGCGACATCTAGTTTATAATTTATATTTTATTATTGTCTAGCTACTAGTTTAATTAAGAACTACGTGTGTTTTTACTTTTTACCTAAATGAAGGTGTTAAATACGGGTAGTTATAATAAACAAATTACATAAGTTAGAGGTAAATATTTAAGTGATAATGAATATGTAGAGGTGGTGAAATAATTACTACCCGCTGTAATAACTGCTTTGCCCACACAAATATCCATGTGTTGACAACATGTTTACAATAATTGTAGTTGAATTATAAAACTAGTTTAATTCGCACTGGATTTTTTTTAATTTATTACATATTTATATTTCTATATTATTTTCTTGGGATTCCAAGCATGGTCATTGTTCATGTCAATATCGAAATCGATTTTAGCGTGAAAATGTAACAGGCGGACAAATACACTTTCGATTAGTAAGTGTTTGTTTTATTAATTTATATAGGGTACGTATGCTAAAGTATTCAACCTCTAGAATATTTTAGTCTCTTCTTACAAACTATCAAAGCTAAGATGCTTAAAAATATAACACTATCTTGTAAAACGAAGAAATACCAAGATCAGCGCAAGAATAGTAGTACTATTTTTTACTGTGATAGGCTTTTTTGGTAAAAATTCTTCAATAACATACCACAAAACAAGACATATTGAGGGGAATTTCTAGAATACTTTACAAGATAGTTGGCAACTTCTGCAATACTTAACAAAGTTCCTTACTCCTGCCCCTTATATAAGCGACAGGACGACAAAATTACGTCAAATGAGAACCCCACTGAAGTTCGTCACGTTTTGGTTCAGAGCGTTGGGGTTCTGGGCCCCTAATAATGTTAGTCTCACTAAGAAAGTCTTATTCACTTTTTACATCTTTTTCTCTTATATGTGGACGGTGGGTAAGTTCTTACTTACCTCCTCAATAATCTACTTATCACTCAATTTATATTTTAGAGAAGATAATATAGTTCCATACATACATAAGTATATTATGTAGTAAGTACATGAGGCTGTTCTTGACTTGTCCAAGGCATTTGATCTGGTAAGGTACAATATTCTGTAGTCTAAGATGGTAAAGTATGGCGTGCCATCTGATGCAATAAATCTATTTAAATATTGGTACGAACACTAGATAAACCAGGTCAGATGGCTTAGACAGTTGTCAGATGCGTAGACAATGGAGTGTGGAGTAAGGCAAAGTGGATTATTATCACCTACTCTATTTAATCTATATTTCAATGAATTAATTTATGAACTCAGCAACACTCACGTTGGATGTTCAATTGATGGTTACTCTGTTAGCAGCATAACTTATGCGGACGACATGGTATTGCTGAGCCCATCAATCTCAGCACTTCGGAGACTTATCGGTGTCTGTGAGAAATATGCAAAATAATCTTGTGATTAGAAGGGACGTAATACATTACGTACGTACTCAGTACCGACTGTGACGCTAAATGGGATGGCTCTTATGAGAGTATCGACTTTCAAATATCTTGGTCACATAGTGACTGATTGATTTTGAATAGCCATGATTTTGAAGCTTTCGAAGCTATCTCTAGCAAGTAAAATGCACTTGTTCATAATCGACAATGCCCTTCTATAAGTTCCCTATCACTAGTTTTTTTCCAATATGAGCCAACACCTATAATTATGGGAGACGTTCTCTATGTCTGTAGGTCTGTATGTGATCATACAGACGGGCGAGCTGTACCGTGTATGGGGAAACGTTGCGGAGATGACAGCGGTACTGTTCCTGCTCAGCACCAACGTCAGTCAGAGTATTAAGGTACTGTAATTTCATAAGGGACTGGAAATGTAGGGGAAAAACAACGAAGGAAAAGCGCTAGATAGAGACAGGAAAATGAAAAGTACTTAAACAATAATTTCTATCAAGGTGATTCCTATATTATTGTAATTTGTAACTAATTACAATATTATAGGAAATAACGATGAAAAAAGCTTATTATTAACACATACCATAGAGAAATTAGTTGCCTGATACAGGCTAATGCCTACTAGGCGACTTCAATCTTGTGTCTTACCAATGTAACTGCTGTAGCTGCAGTTGCTGTATGTACCAAACTACATACAGCAACTGCAGCTCGCCCTATCAAGGGCAACATTTCGTTACATGGAAAAATCACAATTCCCTGATTAATTTATTTACATTTTTATTTAATTTGAGTGGTATTGGTTTATTCCTTAAGCTATTCAACGCTACAAGCAAGAAAAATGTGGTAAAAGAGATGGTAGAAGAGTTTGAGGAAGCTATGGACGATGAAACAACCAGGAACAAGAATGCTGAAGAAGTAGCTAAAAGGTTGGTCACTGAACCAGATTTTACTAGGACATAAAATAATTTTACTCAAATGGTTTCCAAACAGAGTGTTAAAGTATGAATAAGTTTTTGCCTTAACTCATTGTGAATATTATATGCTATCGAATACCTTAACTTTACTAATTTGTATGCCACCTAAACAACATGTTTAACTTAGTTAACATGTTATTTTGGTAGCATACAAACTAACTAAACCAACATCAAATAAAGATTTTTTTAAACTATTTAATATGAATACACACTAAAAGTAACAAAAAGATCAGGTATAAAAAACTTGTAAACATTTTTAGTTTGGACTACGAAGGCAAGATCCAGCTGTCAGCGTATCTGTTCATGAGTATCACGTGTATACTGGGCTGGTTCTTCAGCACAGACGAGGGAGAGCTGCTGTTTAAGGCTTGGTAAGAAACACTTAAGTTTGTAGTATAACTAGTACTACAACCCACGAATGGGTGCTAAAAAAATCGGTCCACAAACGGCGAAGTCATCGTTGAACATACAAAAAATGAATAAACAGACGAACATAATATACTTCTTACACTCCTCCTTTTTAGAAGTCGGCTAACAACGGTTAACTCTATGATATTAATATAAGTATAATATAAAATATTGTTAACTGGAAAACTCGAGGACGTTCTAAAATATTTTTGTATCATTTCAAATACTGGAGATGTGTCTGCCTCACGTAGTAGACGTACCATAGCTTTGAAACTTGTCATTTTGAAAATGAAATTAAATGATAAGGGTCAATTCAGAACGCAACGCGACGCGTAGATGCATTTCTAAATTAGTCTGGATTTGACAGATTCGCAAGACGTCTCACGCTGACGACATCTGTCAAATCCATACAAATTTAGGTCGCGTCGCGTCGCGCCTCGCCTCGTCACGTTGCGTTCTGAATTGACCCTTAAACGTGCTGGTTGGCAGCGGGCGACATGAAGCGGCAGCAGACGACGTGTCGTCGCAACACTACTGTTTCTATATTGTATTTCTATGAATAGTGTCGCTAACTTCGTGTCGCTAGCTGCGCAGGGTATTTCATAGAAATACATACAAACCAGTAGTGTCGCGACGACATGTCGTCTGCAGTTGCCGTGTGTCGCTCGGTTCCAACTTGAACCTTTAATCATCAAGTCACTGATATGTTGGTGTAACACATTTTTGATGCAGGTACCCGTACGACGTGACCAAGTCGCCAGCATATGAGCTGAGCTACGCCCACCAGGTTCGTTGTACTTAATTCCGATTCGGACTAGAATATCTAAAGTTAAGGTATGCCTGTAGATTTCAATCATCATCTTCATGGAGAAACTATATAATATGCGATATGGCTTAATTATATATTATCTTGTATATGTTTATGTGATTGTCTTTGTGTGAAGTACTGTACGCGCCGCATTTTAAAATTAGTTGTATGCGACGATATGAAATCTCGCACATTCACCTGCATTTCGTGTATTAAAAGAAATAAAATAAAATACGTTTATTTCAGGTAATAAGTAATAACCCATAGAAAATTCGTAAATTAAAAGGAAATAATTAATTTAAATATTTGCCACCCTATGGCGCACCGGATACTTGCACGTGTGCACAGACCCAGTGCTTCAGGAGGGAGCTGTCCAGCTTATCACTGAGTACTAAAGACGGCGCGTACGGTGCGGATCAATGTGCGAGGTTTCACGTAATTATAGCAAACAAGAAAATACGTTGCTGAGCAATGTGCGATCACCTTTGAATACCTAACCCTGGGTCAATTCAGACCGCAACGCAACGCGTAGATATGCATTTCTGTATGCATTTGACAGATTTGCAAGACGTCTCACGCAATTGAAATCTGTCAATTCAGTATTTAGAAATGCATCTAGTATCTACGCGTTGCGGTCTGAATTGACCCCCCTATTTTGCTCCCCTAGTGCATTGCCCTGCCCGTGGACGCCATGCTGAACATCTCCAGCGACACGCTGGTGACGTCGCTGATCGCGCAGTGCCGCTGCCGGCTGCGGCTGCTGGCGAGAGCGCTGACTAGCCTGTGTGATGGACTGGATCTGACGAAGGTAGGTTTTATACCTGGGGTGAGTTGACCCTGCCACTATGAGTCTACTATCCGTCGGTGCCTTTTTTGTTACCAGGCCTTTATCGTCGTCGTCTTCTTTTTGTCGAATATATTTTGGTGAAATTTGGTATAGGACACATTTAAATCTTTTATTTTTTACCGGGTCAACTGATGGAAAGTAACTATCGTCGCCCATGGACACTCGCAACATTAGAAGAGCTGCAGATGTGTTGCCGACCTTTTAATACTTTAACACTTTTCTTGAAGGTTTGCAGGCCGTATTGGTCCGGTCACACTGCTGGCGACGGTTTGTTCCGTTATTTAAATGTTTCCGCATGACAAACTCGCTTCACTTTCTGGCTACATCAATCTTCACTTCTAGGACATTCTATCAGACGCCGACCAGGATATAGTAGAGCAACGTCTTAAGCGCTGCGCGGTTCAGCACGAGGCGTGCCTCCGCAGCGCGCGCCGCATCGAGGACTACTTCTCCTTCGCCATCCTCGTCCAGTTCTGTGTCTCCATGCTCATCATCTGCGTGTCGGCTTACCAGCTGGCTTTTGTGAGTAGACAAGCTATAAAACTAAACAAAATTAAGGGCTTATAAAAGAATGCTCATAGCTCACTGCGACCAAATAAAGGGAAATGCAGAGCACGAAGCTTTGTGAGACAAAGTTGTAGATTAGTAGTTTGTAAGGCCCAAACCTTTCTCGAAAATCCAATTACAAGGGCGTAGTTTCGTTATATTTGTGTGCTGAGGTGTATTTTACTTAGAGCGGTATTAAATTGGTGGGTAGATCCACAGAACAATAAAAACAGTAGATCTCTGCCACAACTTTTTATTTCGGCTGCCAAGTTGAATTCTTAATAAATTACGTAATAATTGTTCATAAGGTTCATTTCTTTTCTAATACCTGGATGACTTTTTTTAAACGGGCTTTGACCCACCACACGTCCCCACCACTGTATCTCCTGATGTCTGTTCAGGCAACTACGAATGCCAGTGAGAAGATAGGAATGGCGTTCTACCTGATAGTGATGGCGTATCAGGTGTTTGTGTACTGCTACCAGGGAAATGAACTGCTATTGGAGGTACCTAATTCTATTTGTGTATATTCAACTTTTGGCATATACTTTTGTTATCTTTGATTTTTACCTGTATCTTCTACTATTTTTCAATAAACTTTTACCTGTTTTTAAGTCCACTATATTAAATTAGCTACTTTTGGCACGCTGTAAAGCTTAACAGTTTTTCTAATGTGAGCTGAGGAATGTTTCTTAGCCGTTGGATCCAGCAAAACTGTTAGATTTTCGTGTTTTGTTTAGATTTTGTAACGATTCACGATTTGTATTATAGAGCGATAATGTAACACATTGAATCGTATAAGAGTATCCGTACTGCCGATGAAATATTTGTATGAATAAATTCGCGAGAGTGAAAATCGCTCGGTTAAAACTCACAGTGCGGATAGGCTCTTACCTTTTAAATTTTTCTTCTCCTTGGTTACCCTTCTGTCACACAAGTCACAGAATTACAATATTTACCCTACCCATGTCTTCTCTATTCAGAGTGAGGGCCTCCTCGGCGCGGCGTACGAGTGTCCGTGGTACAAGCTGGGCGTGCGGTCTCGTCGCAGCCTCCTCATCATCATGACGCGGACGCGGCGCGTCGCGCGACTGACCGCCGGCGGCTTCACTGTCATCTCACTGTCTTGTTTTACCTCGGTGTGTTTTTTTCTTGAGATTTAAGGAAATGATGATGATAAAGGTACAAGTTGGAAGCCGACTAAATGGAGTTGCAGCAGACGATGTGTCGTCGCAACGTTACTGGTTTCTATGTATTTCTATGAATAAGTGTCGCTAGCTTCGTATCGTTAGCTGCGCAGGGTATTTCATAGAAATACATACAAACCAGTAGTGTCGCGACGACACGTCGTCTGCGGTTGCTTCATGTCGCCCGCTGCCAATCGGCACCCTTAAGAACACCTTATTGGCCTGAAGATGATGAAAATATAGTTGCAGTCTTAAATTATAATTTATATAATGAAATTGGCGGCGCAGCTGTTTCATAAAAATTTTACTTAGGACATTACGAAGCTTATAATAATTAGCTGACCCGGCAAATAAATTATTTCTAGTATCAATATAAGAAGTAGATATAAACCTATTCTCAGGCCTAACGAATGTACATACAAAATTTCATTCAAATCGGTTGAGCCGTTTTGGAGGAGTTCGCGCAGAAACACTCTGGCACGAGAGTTTTATATATTAGAAGGTATACTTTGTGTTAGGACATTATACATTACAGCCAATATTTTTTGTCAATAATGAAATCAGAAAAAAATAGAATTATTATAAAAATACAACTACTAAGTAAATAAATAAATTCCTAGAAAGCTTTTTATCATACTATTCGATTGTATATCAGCTTTACGTCACTATTAAACAGAAATAATCTATAGTTGTCACTGTTAACTAAGAACACAATATAATGTATTATATTTCAGATCATCAAGGCATCCTACAGTTTCTACACAGTACTACAACAGATGGAAGCATAAGAATAAATAATAATAGAAAAAAAACTTTAAAAACTTTTTTATTTCTATCTAGAATATATCTACCTCTGAACTTGACAGATAAAGTATTGAGAATCTGTCAAAAAGTAGTAGATAGCCTATCTGGGCTCTGGCACTTTATCAGGAAGTGTTGAAACAGGCCTTTAATGTCGTATCTAATAGTACAGCACCCAGTAAAAGGAAGTCCAATATTCAAATCTGCTGAATGATAAAACTAAAACTAAGTTTTATCGTCTAACAATATGGCTATAGATTAGATATCGGACAGATAAGTGAATGGTAATTGAAGGCGTGATGGTCGCGTGAGCTGGAGTGGCTCAAAATGTGGGCATGGGTAGTGTGCAGATAGCTGCCGATTACACGAGTTGGGGTACATTGTACAATAGGAATGATGACAAGGTCAAAGATTAGCGAATTTGGTTATTAAAATAAAGAAATAACGGTAAAAAATAAGTGTTTCCAAAATTTCAGCTTGATAGGTTTTGTATTTTTATACGCTTTTTATTAGCTTCACCTGTATGTTTGTTTGTAACCGACTTCTTTGGGCGCGATTTTGACCCACTTTAAACGGCCAGATTTCGTTCAAATTTTGTACATTTATCGAGGACCGATGACAATACACTAATTTGATATAATTATTCCATTTTTCAACTTGTATGTTTGTATGTTTGTTTGTAACCGACGCTTTATATAAAAAGCGTGTTTTTAGTTTTTTAACTATGTATTACTTATTTTTGTTATGCGCCTTCAAAGTTGGATATTCAAGTCGATTTTTTTTTCAACAAAATTTCTTAATATTTGTATACCATTCGTTAACTTATGTTATTTAAAGCAACTTCTGTTAAGAAACCACTTTCTTAAACGCAATAATTAATATTATAGCTACCGAACAAAAATCATCCACGATGCCTACAAACAACTCTAATGTGACGTCATAATCGAGTAGCATTTTGTATGGAGCGTTTCGGGCAGGTCCATTTTATGAGATGTTTGAATTTTTTAAAAGGACGTTCAATACTATGGCTGCCTAGAGTTATAGCTTTGAGAGCGTGGTTGGCCATTTCCCGATATTTAAGCGATGCATACACTTTCACAAAAAAATTACATTTCGTGGACGCTAGCGGATTTCAGCGTAATGAAGTTACGGTCAACAACTAGTTTAGTTATTTTTGCCTCTGATAAGATGACGTAGGATATAACCAGTGCCTGTAGACAAGTGGCGAAACGCTAACGCTAACGCTAACTCTAGCGTTACAAAATGTATGCGATTTGACATAACTAAGTCATCGCTTCGCTAGCGAATACTAATGTCAAATCCCATATATTTTGTAACGTTAGCGTTAGCGTTAGCGTTTTGCCACTTGTCTACAGGCACAGCACACACGTACCCATCATAAATATTGCCTAATCGTAGGTGATATACGATAACTACACAGAAAGCGATAATTGCCAGACTATCGACGTGTTAGCGAGCGACCCATTTTCACTAATCTGTGTGACTACTTGAGAAAAACGAGTGAGATCCTGGTGTCCTGAAATACAGGCTACGCCTAGTTTAGGCACCAGTCTCCCACATAAATTGTGCTAACTAATTTGTAGAGTAAGAAATTTTGTTATTGTACCTGTGGTGAGACAAATAAACGAATTTTTACTAAACGAATTTTATTATATCTAAATGCATTGACTAGACACACGATAAAGATCTATGATCAATCATTGATGTTCTAGACTTTGTTCTACATACTGTTTGTAATGCTGAAAAATCTGATTAACATTATTATTATTATTATCTCTCTTTTCTTGAGCTTAAATCTGGTTTCCCTTAAAAACATATAAATCTTTCCCCACATAATTATTATTAGACTCATCTAAGCCTGATATTTTTCCTTATCTACTGGTTTCGGTGATGCGGTAGCTAGTTTCGTTACAACCAAGGCAGAGGAGTAATTTTATACTGCCCAAGTATGATCGTTACATAGGTGCTCCTATGTAATGCCCTCACTTCCTCCACTTTCATAACCGCCGGACGAATGACCGATATGATAGGGGGAGATCATGCGCAGGGCCTACTTTCGTATGCCCCTCCGTCTCCGTCCTCCGTGGGTCATTTCATTGATCATAAGCTGATAAGTGGTCATTCTACATTGTCCACACCATCTTAGAATAATACTCCAGTCCAGTCCTCCAGTTCCTCCAGTAAAAATCCACGCCAATAACAACTAACTCCAACTACTGGACTATATATTGTAAACGAGTAGTACCCTGGGGTATGTGAGACTAGCCGATAAAAATAAAAAGAGTATCCCGGATCAAAGCCTTCCTCTCGTGCCGTTTCCTTCAAAGAAAATTCGTACAAACTTGGAGATGATACTCTAATGAGAAGGAATCATCCATCTTGGTCGCAGAGATGATTGGGCTTTAACCTTCCTTCGTACACAGAAAAATAACGTTGATGATGATGATGATCCAGGGTTATCTCACGAGCTGAAGGCGTGTTTAACGCGTCGTGCCCCCGCCGCCCGCGCCGGTCTGCGCCCGCGCCGGTCACTTTATCTAGTTTATTATCGCATCGTAGAGTAAATCCTATAAAGTTTCGTCTATAATGGTGATAAATTACGGATTATGTAAACCAGGCTGGACGATTGCAGGATGAGCCAATCGTCACGATTGCGGAGCTGTCTTTTCTACGTGCAGTTGACAATCATACACAAAATAACACAATTTTCTCATTGGCCCTCTCATATTCATGTTAATTATGGCAGAAGGTGTAGGCAACTACTAAGAATAATCAGTACCAGTCCAAAGAAATGAGACTAGCTACTTCTACTTTCTGAATTAGGACATTCTTGTCCTTTTTTAGACGAATTCCAAATTCACAAAAAGATTATATTATCTGCATCATAATTATAGATCAGAATAAAATAATAAATTAAAACTAGGGTTGTTGAGGAAGTGATTATGAGGAAGAGGAGGAGGAAGAGGAATTGTCACGCGCAAATTTAGAGGATGCGGATGAGGAAGCGGAAGAGGAAGCGGATGAGGAAGAGGATGATAGGAAATTATAAATACTAGCGGACGGCGGACCCAACCCAAAAGTCTGTCCTGTCTGTACATAACTAGGTACATACTGCATACATTGCACAAAAATTAATTAAAAGGGCATTTTCCAGTGGACCAAACTATGAATCTAAACCATTCTCAAAACACATATCACACAAAGAGAAGGCCCAGCAGTTATAAGGAGGAGTTCAGTAACATACACAAAACGTCACAACACACGCACACAAAAAAAAAGATGAGTGAATGATACAATTCTATGGCTCTGGCGTGTGCGTTGCCATGATTGGATACGCGACGCGCATGCGCAGTAAAATTCCTCATAAATTCCTCTTAAATTTTGAGGATGCGATAGCGGAAGAGGAATTTTTTATTTTTATTTATGAGGATGCGGTAACGGATGAGGAACCCAAAATATTGCGGAACTTCCTCATTATGAGGAAGCGGAAGAGGAATCCTCAGCAACCCTAATTAAAACTGCCTTACGCACTTTATTACAATTTATTTTGTTAAGATTTGAATTGTACATTTTAAACAGTTTATAATAATTATTAATTAAAAGGTATACCATTATAAAGTAAACTTTATATTTCACCAGTTACTTAAACTCGTTTCGAAAGTAAATGCGAAAACGAAAACAGCTAGTTAGTTTTCGCATTTCAATCGCTTAGCTCGTCATTCCAAATCATGACAATGTTAGTCACAGTATGGACGCGACTTTAGAATTTAAATTAAGATTACCAACGTATAAAAAGTGATGATCTATGTGGATATGTATAGTCAGAACAATGATCTCCCTGGTGCTGGTGTTGGTTGTTGGTGCTGTGGTGGAGGGCTGCTACTGGAACGCCCAGTGTCCCTTCCCGCTGTACTCCACCAAGACCCCCTATGACACCATACGAGGGGACATAAGAGACCACCCTACTCCGCAGAGTAAGTATACCAATTGAATAACATAAACGTAAGTTACCTCTAATAAGAAAGAAATGCTATGATAAAATTATATAGAAAAAGAAATGGCTACATATTGGTATATTATCTTATTTTATTCATAGTATGATATCGAATTAATTATTTTTATACGCTTTTTATTAGCTTCACCTGTTTATGTATATTTGTTTGTAACCGACTTCTTTGGGCGCGATTTTGACACACTTTAAACGGCCAGATTTCGTTCAAACTTTGTAGATTTATCGAGGACCGATGACAATACACTAATTTGATATAATTATTCCATTTTTCAATTTGTATGTTTGTATGTTTGTTTGTAACCGACGCTTTATAATATAAAAAGCGTGTTTTTAGTTTTTTTAACTATTACTTATTTTAATAATACAGAAAAACATATCTATATACAATTTACAATATTATACAGCATGACTGGTGAGACATGTTCAATACTCGAGGACGTGATATTAGGCTATTATAGTAGTTAAAAAATAAAAAAAATATCAATTGATCACTGAGTAAATGTAGCTTAAAGTTAATTTATTTACCCAACGCACGGGCACCGCGCGCGGGAGTGGTAGCGCGGGGCGCGGGGCGCACGTCGCCGCGCCGGCCACATAGTAATTTACTAAGTGTCTATGATTCATTTATTTAAAGGCAAATTGGGTCAAAAATTAAGTACCTAATTTAATTACATTATTATAATGAGAATCGACTACAGAGTACTCTCCATAAGTATCGGTAATGTCTCACCAGTCATATTACTGATTATGTGGGTATGCAACAGCTAAAGCTAGAATGTTCTATTGAAACAAACAAAACACTATTTAAAGACACTCCAAGATCTAAGCCTTTCTATCTATCTAATTCCCATTTTTAACCTATTTTATTAGACTGTGAGGCTATAAGCATCTGGACTCTGAACCGCCACGGCAACAGGAACCCTGGAGGTAGCGTCACCGAGGCTATCAAAGAGCTGCAGGCCAGGCTTAAGGACCAGATCATTGAAGCTTATGATGCAGGCAGGAGTCAGCTTTGTGCCCAGGTGAGATCATAGTAATTGATAAGCGCATGTGTTTTTGACCATATTATCCAATTTTCAATAGGGTAAGTCAGTGCATAATACGAATAAAATAACTAAAAGGCGACTTAACTAAAAGAATCTCGAGGTTAGGTCTAGTTATTAGACGTTAAAGTTTATTTAGATTTACCTAATAATGGCTTGGACCGTTACTTAAAAAATATATGAGTTAAGTAAGAGTCAAATAAATGGCATTTTTATGAAAATTACGAATTTGCATTTGGTAAAACTACGCCCGTGGTTTTAGCGGATCATTATTTTTAAAGACCAACGCACTAGCATAATGGGCGATGGTAAAAAATTTCAAGTTCTGTTTGTTCCATTAATTTAAGTTGCTATTTCTAAGAAAAAACCCATTTACAGGACATTCAAGAGTTCCGTAAATGGACCTGGAACGAGACTATGGAGGTATCACAGTCCTTCCTCACGGGAACAGGGTACGAGGAGATATATGACATGGCGCTGAGGATCAAGGAGAAGTACCCTCACCTGATGGCAGGAGACGACGACAAGTACTACTTCAGGCCGACCAACGAGCAGAGAACAGTCACCAGCGCTATGGCATTTGTCCATGGGATTACGGAAAACAGTAATCTGAATGTTACCGTCGATGGCCCTTGGACGAGGGATGATATAATTCGAGTAAGATAAAGAACATTTTCTATCCAGATTTTACAATTTATATAAACTAACTTAACAAATTTGAGCTGCGATGTATATTGAATTCTGGTAATACCAAGATAGATAGAGATAAAACTAATAAACAACCATTTAATTTTAGCCTTACGAAAACTGTGACAGATATCAAGAATTGGTTAAAGGAGGCCAAACTCTCGTTGACGAGATAGAAGCATACAGCCAAACCAGTGAATATGCTGCAGTACGTATAAAAACTAAAATATACTATATTTACACTATTTTAATACCAGTTCATTTAATAACTCCAAAAATAATAGAAGGTATCCTAAGTTCTATAAAAATTATGAAATTTCATAATTTTTATAGAACTTAGGATATCTAATAAGGATAATAATAGCTCATGATGATGATAATGATGGTAATTTATAAGTAGATTGACTATATAGATAAGATAGCTTCTTTGATTTACTAACAGCAGTTCATTGAAATAAGTAAACTAGAACTATAGATACATTTATATCTGTAGGTACAAAGAGCAGTGCAAAGCCGTTTAGGAATCAGGAGCCAGTTATCAATAGATGACATCTACAATCTCTATGAGATCTGTCGGTTCTTCCGCTCGTGGAGCCTGAAGCTCCAGTCTCCCTGGTGCTCCGTGTTCTCTAATGAGGATCTCGTAGTTTTGGAGTACAGAGACGATGTTCGACATTATCATAGAAATGGCTACGGATCTTGGGTGAGTAACATAATATTTAAAGCATGTGCAATGTCAAATGGTTGATTGATTGAGAGTATTTAAAGCCATTTGTTCATGGTAAGATATGAGTTTGGTTACTTGAAGGAGTTTAAATTCTATTACCCTGTTTTAGGTAAACGTAAATCTTGGAGGGCCACCCATGAAAGATTTATACGAGAATTTCGAAGCGGCCGTCAACGGCTCCGGTCGTAACTTGGTATCATACTTCACGCACGACACAATGATGGAGATGGCGTTCTGCGCCATGGGACTCTTCAAAGACGCATCCCCAATCAGAGGAGCCGTCAGGGATGAGAATAGACTTTGGAAGACCAGCAACATCGCTGCCTTCTCAACCAACTTTATTTCTGTTCTAAACAGGTACTTTCTTAATTTTCCTTGTACTATTTGGCAATTGCATTCATACCATCTATCAAAACCAAATTATGCAGGTCCGCCGTCTGCTTATGAATCAAATTCTATAACAGTACATAGTAACTTTTTAAAATTTGAATATCACTCATGCATCCGATTCACAGCATTATTCAGCTCCAATATATTTTAACTCAATATTTCAGATGTCAAGAGTCTGGAACCAGTGTTACTCATCGGGTGCAGTTCTTTATCAACGAGAAGGTGACCAGCCTCTGTCCAGCAAACGGGTGCACCTGGCAGGAGTTTGTTACCAAGTTCCAGCCCTTCACACTATCTGACCTGGAGTTCTGTTCCATGTCCTACAAAGTTCCCGACCCAGGAGAACCAGTGACTGCCAGTGCTGCTATTTCCAAAGCTTTCCTGGGATTATTGTTACTTGTACAAGGAGTGTTCTTAGTTGTTTAAGTAGGTATTTTCTTCAGTATGTACCATACGAAACTTAAAATATTACGTCATCAGTTATACTCGTACCTACGCGATTTGCTCTTTCCGTAGTCAGATTTATCTTATCATACTCTATGAGCACTCTTAAATAGGTACAAAATGATCTCAATTTTACTGTATACAATGTAAATAAAACATTTTTATATACATTTCTTATAATTTATTATTGATCATTAGCTTAATTATGTAATGCAGAATGTTCTGTACACAGCCTGCCTTTAAAATGTTGGTCATTTTCTTTAGCTAGTTGAATCTTGAATATCGGATCAAAGCAATAGCAGTCTTTTTACTTTTGCTAAATATCAGCAAAAATCAATAACATTGTCTAAATATTGCTCGAATTTCTTCTCAAATTCTTTCCACGTACAGATGTGCTCCCCACATGGGAAGATCTCTTTTTCATTAGTGAAGAACTGTACCTTGTCTTGGCCGACGTCACATCTGAAAAAGATAACACTTATCGGTTAGTGTTTTTAGATACAATTTAATAGAATTTAAAATCGTACGTATTACTCATTATAAATTAGATCATCGTAGATAGTGGGTAGGCATATCGTTTGTAATAATATTATTCTGTGCAAATCATAAGGGCAATCAAACGACCATAAAAGACACAATCACCTAATGATAACGTAAATTTCGAAGAATTACAACCATTAGAGAAATTAATTCATAGGCGGACTCACATAATTTGGTCGGGTTATGTCAAGTAAATGTTAGTCACGATCTGTCGGCTGGGTTTAACGTGACACGACCAAATTACGTAGGTCCGTGATCTGTTATTAAATTATCTTCTCCGATAGTGCAAAAGTGATGTTTACACTTTAATCTTGACAAAGAAAAGGACAGATTTATCTAATTCCTTGAGGTCTTACCTCTGCAGAATCGCGATCAAAGTACCTCCGAAGGGCGTCATGAAGGATTTTCTCCAGACCCTGTTTACGTCACGGTTAAGGCCACTGATCGGCCATTGGAACATCCCCAGGGCTGTGTACATCATGTCTACCATAGCCCCGTGCGAGAAGTACGCACTCAATGTGTTGGTACCGTTGTGAGCGATTGCGAACTTCTCATACATATTCTTCAAGCCAGAAGCACCCAGGATCGGGTTCATTGATGTCCCGTATCCATTTCTGTAAAAAGTGTTGCGCTTAGAATATATTAAGCATTAATCCATTGTATTACAAAAGAGGTTGATAACAACGTCTGGCTTATAGAAATCGTTGGTTTTGATTGGTCTTCTATCATTTCCGGAAAAAAACGTATTCGTAACAGTACACCTGACAGTGGTCGAATATCGAAACTATATAATCAGCAAACCCATTTTTCAGAATGTGATTTAAATGGTGATGATGATGATAAAAACTACTTACACATAATAATGTCTTATATCCTCGACGTATTCCAAGACCTCCAGGTCTTTGTCTCTGAATATCGCGCACCAGGGGTTGGTTTTGTCCGGCTCGAAGGATCGGAGGTATCGGCACAGGTTATAAAGGTCTATCACATCGTCTTCTGTAAGATGCAGCAGACCAGTTCGATGTCTTACTCTTTGAGTCATCTGCAAATTGATTGTAAGTTTACGAAACAATTTTGTCAACAAAACTAATATTTGGTCAACAGAAGAAAATATTATATAATGCATTGCGTGTCGACTGTCGATCTGTTCTTCTTTATTATTGCATGGAAATAATGATTTCTCAATTCTTACCATTTGAAATTCCTCAGTCTGGGTGAATTTTTCTATCTCATGCATCATCTTTTTTGAGCGAAGGGATTCCAGTGCACGCTTCTTACAATGTCTGTAAGGCTAAATAAAAAGTATTTCTGAGTTTCAAGTCAGGAACATTCAAGTCTAAACTACTGTTTCATTGATCTAGACACGCGGTCGCGTGTCCAGCCAAGTTCCAGCATAACAGAATGGCGAGCAGCACCGTGTGTAATATTACACGAACCATTTGCAGCTACTTTTGACCCCATCATAATTCAGAAACTAATTCACATAAACGTTTCAAATTTGGCTCATATAATGAGACTTGCGAGATAAATATATGCTCTAAATTTCATGAGCACAGCTCAAACGGTTATTAAGATATTAACGCCCGAAAATCTACATTTTTATCACTGACTGACTGACTGACTGACTGACTGACTGACTGACTGACTGACTGACTGACTGACTGACTGACTGACCTATAGATCAAAATTCTAACCCACTTCCAGATGACCTAGAAGGCTGAAATTTGGAATCCAGCTCGATAATTGTGTGTAAGCGTAGGGAAAAAAAAAAAAACGGTCAAGTGCGAGTTGGACAGAGCGAAACTAGGCAAAAATTGTGTTTTTTTGTATGGAGACCCCCCTTAAATATTTATTTTATTTTACTTTTATTATATATTATGAAAGGAAAAATATAATTAAAGATTTTGTGAATATTTCAAGTACCTACCGGCTGCCATTATTGTCAAATCTAATCTAGTTTAAGATCTCACATTATTTAAATAACATCAATTGTTATAGATATTCAATAAAGCAAAGAAATAGACTCTATTATTTGTTCATAATGTCATTTGGTTCCTATACATACATATATTTCGATTTTCCATTAAACTTGGCACTTATTTAGATCTCCATCCTTTTTACGGCGAAGACCATAGGCAAAAATAATGTTTGTATGGAACTTGGCTCTCCATTTACATTTATGTTTTTGGTGGGATTATTATAATAGTCCAAACCACAAATATCGTCCCAAAGAACCTTGACATCCAATATGAATTTCTCTTTTGCCTTGTTATTTGGACTATACGAATTATTTTTAAGATTATGTTCCTAACTCACCCTAATAATCATGTCATCATTGACGCGTTTCAGTTTAATATCCCACAACTTATTCTTCCTGACTCCCCTGAGGAAGGCTCTCGCGCTCATGGCGGTCCGTTGTTCCTTCGTCGCCTGCACGCTGTAGTCGTCCAGAGAGTCCAGAAACTCCGGGAACCGTTCACCGAACCTCATCCCAAAGTGCATCAGCTCCTTGTATCCTTCCAGCGCCAGGAATGACGTGAGATCCGCGAGTTTCTTGTCCCAAGACCAGCTTTTTAGAACTTCTATATCCTGCAATTTTCGGAAGTCTTTGATATTTCTACGCAACGATAGGGTAGTAAGCAGCTGCGATGTTACCTAGTTTAAGTTTTAAATCAAAATCAATACGTAAGGTTTCGACAATAGGTAGTGTTATTGTTATAAAATAGATCACTAACTGACGTTCTAGCTGAGGATAACTAACTAAATATTCCTTCTTTATACTTTCTAACCACACTTTATGCCTTCCGCGAACTCATTTTCAAATCAGAAGCAAAAAGAACCATACGTGCCAAATTGAATATTGGAACTATCGACTATTAAATATCTATCTATCACTAACTTACTTCTTCACACATACTGCCGTTGCCTTTAAGATGACTTTGTATAATTTGATCCTTCATTCGAGATGTTTCACGTAGTGCGTGACGATCTCTCTTGTCGGGAAACCTTGTGCCATGTCGCACCATGAACCAAATACTGGCAGGACTGCATCCTAAATAGACGACGAACATACTTTGTAAATAAAAGCCGATGATGATCAGCAGCTTGACACTTTTCATGAATAAAAACAGTTAATATCAGTAACAGTAGCACCACACGTCGAAAAAGTCGCGCTTATCAGACTGACGGAGTCATTAAATTTTATAGCTTAAGATACTTCATTCAGAAAATAGTGTCCTCCAAAAGATATGTATTACCGATAACATTGTTTGGAAGCAAGGTACCATATGTATATGTGACAAATTGAAGACAATACCGTAGAACTAATTAGCCTAATTACACAATAAAGATGCGTAGCATGGCCAATATCGTCAAAAGGATTAATGTAATTCATAAGGTCTCTTGCATAATGATAATAATAATTTTGCAAATCTAACTTAAAAGGGCGGATCAGAAAGGACTAGCAGATCAATTCAAACTAGTTGCATATTATATTCACCCACAGCATGTAAATATGCAAAGCTATAAAGCTTAATATATTGTGTTGCTAAAATATAATAAGTGCTTTGAACAAGGTAACGCAATCAGAGTTTTACAAGAACGGTTTCTCGTAATTTCATTGTTTTTTTTTATTGCTCAATATATTCATAGTTAACGAGATACTGCATAGTGACTTGTTACTTCTTAATAATTCTAAAACTTTTTAATTGTAGGTCCAAATCGGAGTTTTAAACATCGCCGAGAAATTTCATGAAAAATATTAATATTATATTAATATATATTTTAAAACTTAGCCAATAGCCATATTAAAAAAAAAGAAAAGAAAGACAACTTAATTAAGCTATAATGAGAATGGCCCTTACCTTCTAACGGTGGGACCTCCCTAATATCGCCCCTAACGATGTCATACGGGGTCTTGTTCCCGTAGAACAGGTAGTGGTTTTTGCTCCTCCAGTAACATTCTCCGGCGACGAGCGAAATTAGGGACACCCAAACCAGCCACATGCTGTGTCTACACTGACTGGATTGCAGTGGGGAACCATTCTCTATACCCAATTAAATAAGGCATTTAGAAGGCGTGTCGAATGGTTGATAACTCCCATAGACCATTGTGCTGCCATTAGGAGTTTCATGGATTTTAGTTGATAAGGAAATCTCCTCAGGGTAAAGACTTATAGGCTATAAATACTGTCTTTGTCTCAGAAATTATGACTTTATTACATTACAGTATTACAAATATTATATTACCTTCTAAATTGGTAGCAATAGATATTGGACACCAAAACTAGCACAACCTTAGCAAAATGCGTAGAGGTCTAAAATTATCTTTCTCCTCCACTCTTATCAAGGGTTGTTACTTGTTTTGTCAAGCAAATAGTAATTATTGTTTACGCTTTAGCATATTCTATATTTTCATGCTAAATCCTTTTTCTTTCGTTACGTCTATGGTTAATCAGTCATGTTATTGTAGCCATGACAAGGAAAGTTAGACCTCGTGTAGTTCCAATTAGTTAATTAATACTATTGTTTATTGTAATACTGTTGCCACCTGCAGCGGTCTTAATTAAAGGTATGAATCATCAATTTTCCATACTAAATTACCCTATAGTTTTCTTTTGAAAAAAAAACAAAGCTAGATATTTGTAGGTAATTTTGATTCCATTATTAATAATATGGGAAATAGAGGTCCATCAACATTTCATCTATGGTCTTGTAGCATTTTGAAAGAAGTTCATAGATTTTAAGCTACTTTGTCAATTATTATGGGATAAACTAATTACTAACTAGAGGATCGGAATAAAAAATAAAACTCCAGTGAAATATTTATTGACAACGATATCGCTTTATTGGATGCGGGCGAGGCGGAGGCTGCGGGCGCGGGAGTGCCGGTGATAAGGTGGAAGGTGTGTCTCTGATGCCGCGGCCCCGCGCGCGCAGCCTCCCCCCCCCGCTACATACATACTCCACGGAAATAAATAAATATAAATATCAACAAATTATAAAATATCCCTTTGGTAAAAACATTAAGAATACTAGAGTGTATATTTTTTTGGGCATTACATTTTTTTACAGCTTCATTGTCTCGCTGTTAACACTGCTATTGTATAAAAACTTGATCAGTACAGTCCGTTTTTTTTGTAGTGGAACGTTTAGAATTCGCTTTCGGGCGCCAGGTCGAACCTTGGTGGGAAGGTGCCCAGGCCATCAAAGGCCGAGGGGCGCGAACGTGGGGGCTGGAAAGAACAATCACATGTTAGTATTACGAAGTATGATAAAGATGTGACAGATATGAAAATGATATAAGATCAGATGATAAACTAGGTATAAAAAGAAAGGTTCATTATCATACTTTTTATGGTAAGGTTAACTAAGATTAAATTTATATTAGAAATTAAATACTTTAAAAATGTGGAACTTTAAAATATGAGGTGGTGGTATTAATGATGACTTAATTAAATAACTAGCGATGCTTAAAATAATATTTAAAAGTAAACTAAGAACAAATAAAATAAAAAATAAATCTGCTATTCTATGGAACTAAACCTATAGACAAAAACTTGATTTGAAGTATAATAATATTCATTCACGAGAAACATGCAGGATACATGCTCTAAAATCTATCGGTCCCCTTTATAATCATGCTTTAAACATTTCATCAATAATAATAAATGCATCGTAGCTGGGTTTATTTTGACATTTGGTTTCTTGCATCCCCAATAAATGGTTTGTAACAATAATCAACACAGTTTTTGGTGCTGTTTCATTTGTTTTTTACAAGGGTCACCACAACTTACATGTATCCAGTGAAGATCTATGGACGCCCTTTAACGGACGCCTAAGACAATAAAAAATCACTTTAGTTATTTGTGAATTATTGTGTATTTCGGAGATGCGGAGTTTTAGTGCGGATACTGCATTTCGTGTTTTTATTATGTGTAAACCCTATTAATACGCGTTAATGTAAAGCTAACTATATTTGTCTTGTATATTGATATAAGAGCATAGTTTTGTCAAGCGGGGGGTTAATGGTTATAGCTATATCAGACAACTTACTGCCGGACTGACTCCTCTCGCCGCAGAGCCCGCGCGTCCCTTTCCACGGAATTTGCTGATGGCCTGTTCGGCCAGGTCTGCTCTTTCCTCAGCCTCCTCCAACTCTTGCTGTGCCTTGCGGAACTTAGCCAAGTTGAGGGCGGCGATTTCTTCCGCCTCCTCGATCTGCCTCTTGTAGGTCTTGATCTTCTGTTGGAGTTTGTCGACGAGGTCCTGCATACGTTCGTGGTTCTTGCGGTCCTCCTCGGCTTGGAAGGTCAACTCCTTGATACGCCTCTCGGACTTGCGCAGGTTCTTCTGTGCGTCCGCGTGCCGTCTCTGTTCTCCGTCGAGCTCGTTCTCGAGCTCCCTCACTCTCTGTTCCAGTTTCTGGATGGCCTTCTTGCCTCCCTTGAGCGCGTTGGCCTCGGCCTCGTCTAACCTAACTTGCAGCTCCTTAATTTGTTGTTCAAGGGCCTTGCGGAGTTTCTCCTGTGTCTGTGCGTGTTCCTGTTCCGCACGGAGTTCATCGGCTAACCTAGCGGCGTCGACCATGGCCTTCTTCGCCTTCTCCTCGGAGTTCTTGGCCTCGTTAAGGAGCTCATCGAGATCTGAGTGCAGGGTCTGTAATTCAGTCTCAAGTTTCCTCTTGGCGGCAGACAACGATGCGCTCTGGGCAGAGAGCTCATTGAGCTGTTCGTGAGCATCACCAAGCTCTTGCTCGGCCTGGCGACGAGCACGGTCGGCCTGTTCCAATAAGGTACGGGACTCTTCGAGCTCGTTCTGGAGGGCGTTGGCACGACGTTCTGAGATACCCAGCTGTTCGCGAGCATCGTCACGAGCACGCTGTTCCTCTTCGAGGGCGGTCTGGAGGTCCTTGATCTGTTGCTGGTAACGTTTGATGTTCTTCTGTGCCTCAGCGTTAGCCTTGTTAGCGTGGTCAAGAGCGATTTCGAGCTCATTGATGTCGGCTTCGAGCTTTTTCTTCATGCGCAGGGCCTCAGCCTTACCCTTGGCTTCGGCTTCGAGGGAAGCTTGCATGGAGTCGAGGGCACGTTGGTGGTTCTTGCGTGTGTTTTCGAATTCCTCCTCCTTCTCTTGTATCCTCCTGTCGATTTCTTGTCTGACCTGAGACAGCTCAAGTTGAGCACGGAGGACCTTGTTTTCTTCCTGTTCAAGAGCGGCTTCAGCTTCCTCAAGAGCAGCTTGGAGTTCGTCCTTCTCGGCTTCGAGACGCTTCCTGGCCTTCTCGATTTCGTGAATGTTGCGGCCACCTTCACCGATTTGGTCGAGCAAGTCCTTGACTTCGTCGGCGAGGTTCTTGTTCTCACGGCGGACGGCCTCGAGCTGTTCTTGGCCTTCCTCGTAAGCACCCTTAAGGCGGAACAGTTCAGTGGAATAGTTGCGGCACTCCTTCTGGCTGGCATCAAGCTCAGCAGCGAGGTCGTCAACCTTGAGTTTCCATTCACCGATGATCTTGTCGAAGGCCTTCTGTTTCTTCTCGGCGGCGTTAGCGATAGCGGTGGCACGGTCGACCTCGAGTTGCAGGTCTTCAACTTCAGTAGCAAGGCGTTGCTTGGTCTTTTCGAGGGCAACAACCTTCTGGTTGAGAGATTCGATAGTCTCCTCGGCTTCTGCAAGACGAGCTTGGAGCTTACGTTTGGCTTCCTCGAGTTCCTCAGAGCGAGCGACACCCTCGGACTCGTATTTGGAGCGCCACAGTTGAGCCTCAGCGTTAGCCTTGGACAGTTGGCGTTGCAGGTCAGCCTTGCCCTCAGCTTCCTCCTCAACTTGTTCACGGATGTTGTCGAGGTCGTGCTCCAAGTTGCGGAACTTGCCAAGAAGGGTAGCGCGTTCCTGATGAGAAATCATTTCATTAGAACATTGCATTCTAAAATTATTATTTGTATTTTGATTTCAATATAAAGGTCAAAATACTAACTAATATAATAATACTAACCCTGGATTCCTCATCAGCGAGCCTCTTGGTGTCTTCCAGTTGGGTGGTAAGAGAGACCTTGATCTTGGAGAGCTGTGACACCTGCGACTCAGCCTCCTCCAGTTGACGGAGCAGGTCGGAGTTCTCAATGGACAACTTCTTCTTGGCGGCATCAAGGTCGTTGAGGGTGCGGTTAGCCTCATCAGCTCTAGACTGAACGTCGTTGAGCTGGTGTTGCAGTTGCTTGACGATCTTCTCCTGGGCAGCCTGGGTGAATAAAAATAAAATTAGTATCGTACAAAATCATGCATTATTTTAACATTTTTGTTATTTGCTGTAATCACTAAGTTAAAGTCACTCGTTTTGGATGTTTGAGACTTTTGGAAAACGAATTTTGTAATTCGTAAGGTTTTTCTAAATGGATTATATTTTATGATTTAGAAGTATAGAGTTTAGGAAAAGCAAAAAAAGGGATTAGAATTAAATTCTGAAAATACGTTTTGTGATTAAAGTCGATTATATATGATTTTTGAATTAATGATTTTAATGTTATGATAACATTATTTTATTAAATGAGATCACTTATTCATAAATTATCAAGTCATGCATAAATTCAAAATTAATGATTATTTTTATTACTAACACAATTAGCGTTAATGCACTTATTGGATGTTACAGAAGTCATGATTAAAGCTAGTAGTTCGTATGTCTGCAGTTGTGTTTATATACAATAGTAAATTCGTCATAATCTCGCTGAAAAGCTGCAAAGCGTTCACTATTTTTTGCCAACACATTTTTTCTTTTATAATTTTGTACCTTTTCGTTGGACAAGTGGTCGAGACCGGCGCGAAGATCATTAACTTCGCTAAAGAATTGAGAACGCTCTTTCTCAGCCCTGGGTGGATAAAATATAACATATTTAATACATATATCAGAATTTGGAAATACATATTTGGGCCAATAGAATTTCGACTCGATATAGTGTTTAAAGTGTGTGTTGTTACACTGGAACAAAGGGAATCATGCAACACCCCGGGTGGTAGACATGCCTCAGTAGATGACATGTTACCTTCTCCCTCGCTACTTGATCGACAGCAGCGCGCGTGTTGTTAAGCTCATTGTAGCAAGACGCACGGTCATGTTCTGCCCTAAATTTTTATGTTTACATATTAATATATTAATAGAAACTCATTTCGTATTAAATAAATAACCAGCATAATATAGCACATACAATCATTGAATAGTTGAATTAGCGCATGATAACGGTGCTAAGATAATATGTTTTATAATAAAAGGGATCCTAAAACATCTTGGAGTTCTGATCATATTATGATCTAAAAATATTTTTAAAAAAGGAGTAAAATGACGAGTTCGGAAACTTAAGATATAATAAGTAATACTCACTTGGCCTTGAGTTTGTTGAGCTGGTCGAGTTGCTCACCCATCTCAGCAACAGCATCGTTGTGCTTCTTGCGGAGGTTGGCGAGGGTGGACTCGTGCTGGATGTTGGCTTCCTCCAAGTCGCGGCGGAGCTTGCTGAGCTCGGCCTCGCGCTTCTTGTTCAGCTCAATCTGGGCTGAAGTGGCGCCACCGGCTTCCTCGAGACGCTCACCCAGCTCCTCGAGCTCGCGTGCGAGGTCGGCACGTTGCTTCTCGGCCTTGGCGCGGGCTTGACGTTCCGATTCGACTTCCTCCTCGAGTTCCTCGATGCGGGCCTGCAGTTCCTTGATCTGTTTCTGGTGCTTGCTGACCAGAGATTGTTCGTCCTCGAGTTTAGCCGTGAGAGATGAGATTTCCTTGTCCTTGCGTTGAATTGTCTGTTCGAGTTCCTTTTTGTTGCGTTCGAGGTCGGATACGGCTTCCTGAGTGAGCTTGAGGTCGCCCTCGACCTTCCTCCTCTGCTTCTCGACGTCAGCGCGCAGCTTCTTCTCACGCTCCAGGGAGTCCTCCAACTCGTCGAGGGTCTGCTCGAGCTTCTGCTTGACCTTGTTGAGGTGGTTGACCTTGTCCTCGGCCGCCTGCAGCTCCTCGGACGTCTTCTGGTTGGATTCGCCCTGGAGTTTCTTCTCCTTGTTCAACTTGTTGATGAGCTCGTCCTGGTGGGCGATCTCGTCGTTCAAGTTGCGGATCTGGTGGTCCTTGGTGGCCTTGTCCTGCTCGGCCTTCTGGACGGACAGTTCGAGGTCCTCGACGTCCTTCTTCAGTCCGGAGACCTCCTGCTCCAGCTTCTTTTTAGCCTGGAACAGCTGGTTGCGGGCATCCTCCTCCTGGGTGAGGCGGTCTTGGGTGTCCTAAAATAAAAACGAATTTATGTTAAAGTATAAAAAATAGAACGTACATAAAAATAAAAGTTAGTGTTACATCGTAAAGGCGGGCATCTGGTTCAAATCAATCGACACCTACTCCTCGTAATAACTATTATTGTTTGCAATAAAATCGTGCACTTTATTGACGTGCAATTTATTTTCATCACTCTCAAATAAAGTTTGTGCTATTTAAACAAGGAAAAATTTTAAATAAACTTAAATTTTTAATTATGCTTCTATTTTTCCTTCTAGTTTTAATATTAAAGAAATATATTTCACTATTATATTTATTTTAGAAAAGTTTTAAAACTTTTAAAAATAATATTCACTTTATTATTTTAAATGTAACTAGCTGTCCCGGCAACGTTGCCATTTAAAGTATTTCTACTTCATCAGTTGATACAAAATCGTACCCCCTCTTTGGTCCCCTAAGAGGGGGGGGGATTTTATCAACAGATGTTAAGTTGGAAAACACGGTTAATAATATGAAGTAAGTCCAAGAAAAAAGTTTGATACAAAATCTGACCCCCTCTTTGGTCCCCTTAGAGGGGTGGGAGGGGGGATTTTTATACACCAGATGTTGAGTTAGAAGAAGACATATATATCTGCGAAAACCGTATGCAAATCGGATCAGCAGTTTTCGTGTTAAAGAAAAAAGTTTGATACAAAATCTGACCCCTCTTTCGTCCCTTTAGAGGGGTGAGGCGAAATATTTTTATACACCAGATGTTAAGTTGGAAGAAGACAAATGTACCTGCGAAAACCGCATTCAAATCGCATCAGTAGTTTTCGTGTGATAGTGGAACAAACATACAGACAGACAGACAGACAATAAACTAACCACATTTTTGGCTTCTATAGCGATGTAGTGACACCCCCCACTTATTATTTTTTAAATATCTTTAATGTACAGAATTTTCATTTCTACAGTTTTATTATATGTATATAGATGAAGATATTTAAACTTAATTATTTCTTAGAACTAAATTAGAAACTTATTTAATTCACTTTAAATTAATTCATTATAAACTTATATAACTTCAACCAGCTTATAACACGTGTCAAATAATGTTCACTTACCCTAAGTTGGCTCTCAAGATCGGCCTTCTGCGCCTGGAGTTTGGCAGCGCGCTCCTGGGTCTCAGAGAGGGAGCCTTTCTCGCCCTCGAGGTTGGCAAGCAGAGCCTGCTTCTCCTCGAGCAGCTTGGCGTTAAGGGCCTCAACCTCCTTGCGGAGTTTCTCCTCCTTCTCGAAGGCTTCCTGGGCCTTCTGCGCCTTCTCCTCGAGTTTCTGTAAAATCACCTCACTATCAACACCGTCCCACTTGGTCACGTACGCCGCCATGATCTACCCCTAATGTGATATCATTAAATTATCTAAGTACTCTACGTCGATCGTTCGGATAGGAAGGGTGGTGCGCGCGCCGCAAACCACTTCGCTACTGAGTGGCGCTGGAGTTTTCCAGCGCGCGCCGCCCCCGCAACATCGCGGATAAAAATCGCCTGGAGTGGGGCGGAATCCAGAAATGGCCGGCAGGTGCGCCGGTGTCACGTAACCGCAGGTGGGCGCGGTCGCCGCTATTTATACACCCTTGATTCACACGTTATAAGCGCCGAGGTGTTTTATGGGTCAGCTCGATGATCGCAGCAGGTGAACTCACCGCCATCTCATCCTCGACGCGGGTGACGTTGAGGAGGGGCTTGACCTTCTGCCATAGCTTCCACCAGGGCCAGGTGCGGAGTTGCAAGTATTTGCGCAAGTTGCGTTGGACAACTTGGAGAGACAATCTACAAAAATTTTACGTTAATTAAAATTGTAGAAAAATAAAATCACGTATTCTATCTCTGGAATGATTTTATGATATATTATGTGTTATCGAAGTTAAAAAAAAATTAAGCGGAAGTTTTGTTTTTTACTTAAGAAAACGATTTTTTAAATGATTCTTCTTCTGAACTTCAGATGATACCATCAAGGTGTTACCTATAAAATTAATGAAGACATCTGACAAAAAATAATTATGCTTTTATGTACGTACCTCTGTTCTTGCAGCTTCTTGTAGTCCTTACGCGAGAGGTAACCACGGATGTAGGCCTGGAGCCAAGATACGATCTTGGAAAGCCTGTCATCACGCAGCTCTTCCATCTGACCCAGGACACCAGCACGGAAGAATACCTGCTCACCCATAGCGACCATGATTAGTAAGGAGTCTCGTAGAAAAAAGAAGAAATAAAATTGGATAAGTTAAATTGACTATTTAAATACATCTTTTGACAGTCTTTTCAAAAAAAAAAATAAGAATATTTTGTTAAAATTTTTAATATTATATTTTAGTAACTACAAAATTAAAATTAAGGAAACGTTACCAATATTAATCAGATGAAGAAAGACAATGAAAGGATAAAGTAAGAGTATTAATATTTACAAATATTACAGCGTTACTCGTGCAAATAGCTCTACCTTGGTCTTTCCGAGCCTGAAAGACTCCGAGTCCAAACCGGTTTGTTCAAGGATAACCGCGGTGGCTTTTTCAGGGGTAATTGGCTCTTTGATGAGATTCGGGCACAGAATTTTGTATCTGCGTTTGAGGAGGACACAAAAGATGAAAACAATATAGGTGCAAATGAACGGGAACGGGAGAACAAAACTCGAGCCTAGTGGCTTGGGCTCGAGGGACCAGCCTTCGTATTAAAGGTTTACTGGTCCAGGATTGAGGTAAAACATACTAACTACAAGGGTACTACTAAATCCTAAAGCGCAACGGTCCGATCTGTAGCTGGGGATCGTCAGTACCAAACCGCTATCTACCATAACGTCAGACATGCCTTGGTATGACCGAGACGGTAAGACTCGGGATCCAAGCCAGTAGATTCCAGGATAACTTGAGCGATTTTCTTAGGATCGGTCTCTTTCGCGGCGGCGGCAGGATTGAGGATCTTGTAGCTAAGTTATTGAAATAATATGAAGAAAATGATAAAGGTCTGCTTAAATGTACCATTATAAAAACATCCAACGCAATACGTTGGACTGAGGTAAGAAATCATATGAATAAAAAACATGATTTGTAGGTTCATGTTCAAATGTTCGAATGTTTTACAGATCTGCTATTATAAAAATGTAGAGGTCTATTATGATTTAGACCCTTACTTAGGGAAACCTTTAAAAACTCTATTCTTTAGAGTTTAAAATGTTCTTTCACACTAATACTTTATAGTTGCACTCCCTTGCCTTCGTATGTCCTATACGGTAGCTGTCTGGGTCAAGCCCAATCGATTCAAAACATTTCCTAGCGGCCTCTTTAGGGTCCTCTTCTGCTGCCATGATTGCTGGTGCAAGAATCATGTAACTGTTCATTAATTGAATAACAGTTAAAGTAATGTGCCATATCCAAAATATAATATTGATATTTCATAAAATCCTAAGCCGTGTTACTCATAACTGCACTCATAAGTCATAATTCAAAACATATGTTATTGACGTCATATAGGATCCGTGAGCGTCGAACAAAAATAACCCGCTCCAAGAATCTTCCAGACATGAACAATTTTGTTGATGATTATGTTTTCCTACGTGATGACCTATAAATTTATTTTTATAATGTAAATTAATTTGCTATGTGCTAACCGATGTATAGGCGGACGACGTCCGTAAAAATTTTTATGGAGACTTCGTGATAACTTACCGGAGCTTGAAGTCGGGGTAGACCATCCTGTTGGGGAAACCTTTACGGCAAATACGGATACCTTCCAACACACCGTTACAGGTGAGCTGGTGCATCACAAGATGGGAGTCGATGAGACCTAAAAGGCGAAAGCAGGACATGTATCTCGTAACCTAGATCATTTTAGTGATTTAGGTGATTTAGAACGAAGAGATATAGTTTCATAGATACGGGAAGAAAGATCAGATATGCGAATTTTAATTAACGCTGAAAATATTTTTGATAAACTGACCCAAATTTTAAAGTAGGAGATTATATTTAAGATTCCGGTAAGTGTCTAAATATATTTCGTCTACTCAACACCTACAGAAATATGTTCTAATTGTGAGTAATAAGCCCGTGGGTGTTAAATTCGAAAGCATTTCTGGATGTTGCAATTTAAAATAAACTCTGATAAATAAATACACAGTTGCTATAACACGCGGTGTTGAAATCTGTTTTCAGACGAAATATTTTGGTCGGATTCGTAACGCTTTTAACAGAATTGCATACACACTTGTGTATCTTTAAGTATATGTTTCCAACATTAAACTTTAATTAAAAAGGAATTTTATGTATTTCAACTGTTTGTTTTTTAGGGACGAAGCTCTTACATATTTTTAGTATTTGGCAAAATTGTCATGAATGGTCATCTTAAGTATCAACATAATATTTTCAACAGAAGTGAACATCTATGTAAAAAAATATATAATATTATATAATATGTGACCATATAAATAATGAAATGTTAAAAATAATATAACACTTACCAGCCTGTTTCAATTCGTTGGGGATGATACAACGGACGAAGTGAGGCTGGGTTGATCTCAGGGTGGTCATCAGGTTGTTAAGTTGTTCCTAAACATTAGTCCAAAATTAATTTCATCGTTCCTTAAGGTGAGTCAGACAAAGACTATTCAAATAATTATATATTCAAATAATAACATAAATCCTTAATACACAAATGATGGAGAAGTATTCGTAGGTGGAAACATATAAAGCAATGAATTTGGAAGTATTATTATGAAACATATAGGATTAGAAAAAACCACACTCGAAAACATGTTAGGTGTATGAAATAAAAGCGTTGTAAACTCTGCGGAAATAATGATCTTCCTGGAAAACTGGATATCGAATTTTGACGTACCGAGGTATTTAAGTACGTATAATGAATGTTCAATATATCACAACATTTAGATGAGGAAATTTCACCTCATCGTTGTGAAAATGATATCTGAAAAACTATTTCGCTTACAGAATAGTTACCAACACTGTTGAATTTTTAACAACATTTGGGGATTAAATATACAAAAAATAAATAAATAATAACAAATATAGATATACCCTGTAGGCGGAGGAGACAGTAGCAAAACCACCTCCCTTCTTAGCACGGCCTCCTATGGATGTACAGTAACAAGTAACGGTTAATGCTAATCTAGTACATATAAACAAAGACTATCATCTACATATTGGCCGTACTCTCCGTCGTTGACATGAGCTGTGCTGTAAAACGTACACGAACATGGATAGACAATAGACAAAGATGAAAGCGTCGGGGCCGACACATATTTCTCTAACAATTATAAAGGTTATAACAAAACTATTTCTAGCGATGAAAGAAAGTATAGTTTCGTTATGAACGTAAAGGATTTAACGAATTTCGGTCGTTTTGACTTATATAAAAGTACAAGAGAATGTGGCGACCCCTTGTAAGTAGAGATAGACGAGGACAAAAGCCACGTGACAGAAGCAAATTTTTGTCATGTGTTCCATTTTACCCTGTAGAGTGATGACACGGTCTGGAAGGCAGAACCCTTAGCACGCTTGCCTCCAGCTCCTAATTTGTTCAAAACAATTTTGTCAGAAGAGGAATTGAAATTTGATGATTTCAATGATATTCTAATGCTAATAATGCTCGATGTCTATAATCGAGTTAATGGAAATTTTGATGAGACTACAATGATATTCTGATTTGAAGTTGCATAAAGTTTTTATATGCAATTGTACGTTCACAGAAGTAGTGACAGCTCATGAGAATAATTCTTGGAATAAAAACCGACTTACATGTCCTGGAGATTATGGATGCTAATTAAAATATCATTATCATTTCCTGTGATGCCTTAAGCTTCAAGGAATTTGAAGTAAGTTTCAATTGGTCAATAGTAGTTGTTTTATATTATAACGAATGCTACGTACCCTTGCCACCACCACCACCAGCGGCGGCATCACCGGACTGTCCGGGGTGATCAGCGAAGATCTCCACCAGCAGTTTGTTAGATCCCTTCTTGAACTGGTCTACGACGGTGTCGTTAAGAGGGTCCTTGTTCTTCTCAAGCCATCCGGTGATGTTGTAACCGACCTGTTTTGGGATGATAAAGTTATTAGTCAATCGTTCCGTTTGCAAATTTTTAATTTAATCTTTTCTGTTACTTGACTTTCAATCCGGGAGTTGACAGTATGTTTAAAATTTTAAAATAATTATTAAATTTATACATTTATTTTTAAAAAGTCTAAAACAATACAAATAACGAAAAAATAATTTTTGATTTATTTTATTTTACATTGAAAAAAATTGGATTTATTAACTGTAAGTCACGTGATTGGAAACGACGGTCAGAAGCAGTGACGTCATTGTGCAGTGTCAAACTCATTTGACAGTTGTTAGGCTATGACCAAGGTTATGAAGTTGTCAAAATCATTACTATTGTTGGTTTGTTTCATGCACAATGACGTCACATGTGATCACGTGACCATAATGCCGCGTTTTTTGTGACATATTTCGAATTCAGTATATAAAACATTTTTTAACTCATTCAAGGGCATAATAATGAATAAAATATTAATTTACAGTTATAATTGTAAGCTACTGAAGCGCTTAAAACTATTTTTAAAAAGTTGTCAACTCCCGGATTTCTTTAAAGTTGATAGTACGATATTGACATTTTGAAAATCTGTAATTTAGATGAGAGGATTCATAAATCTGTAGTAGGACCGTAACTAAGGATAAAATAATATAAAAGGTTAAAAAATAAAGAAGAATCTGTACTTACATTACCGGCGTAGTGACCAATGGCGAAGTGAGCGGCTTGGCAACCAGGCTTGGGGGGTTTGGGCTTCAGGTAAGGAGCAGACTTGCCCAAGTGGTTGTTGTTCAACTTCTCAACGAATGTCTGGTCGGTGGCTTTCGGGAACATAGACTCTTCCTCAAGGATGGAGAGGATACCCATAGGCTAAAATCGGACGAATAAGATTAGGGCCATGTCAACGCCATCTAGGCTGTCTTGCTATTGGTCGTTTTTCGAAATAGTAATTTTTAACTATATTAAATTTAAAAAATCAAATTTCTTACAATTATTTTTTTATTAAATTTGAAATAAATTTCTTCCAAACTTACCCTCACGTATCACAGCAATTAAAATTGAATATCCAATTTACATATTTTTGTACAAACTTTTACATGAATTTTACAGAGATCTTAAAGTAAATCTTAAAACTAAGAGCATTTGTTGTTACAAAGCGACATGCAATTTTGTAAACAGTTGTAAGTGTAATAAAGTATAGTAGTATATAGGCATCAATATATTTGCGTGTATCAAACTACGTTAGTACATAATAATATGTTGTGTTATGAAAAATAATATACTGTCAGTAATAAATTACGAGTTAAAATATAAAATTAAATATAAATAAGCGTATTATTCTTAACATTTCCAAAAACTAGGCAATACTACGTGTGCGCCTACAATAATATTTCATGTCGCGATACTAAAAGTGAATTTAATGATACTTCTGAAAATGAAAGAAATGAAATAGCGATCGTAGACTCGAAAGCGGCTGAAGCCGAATCTGATACGCGCGGGGAAGGGAGTCAGCCAGCAGTATACTTTGCACTTGCAGGCGTATGAAAGGCGTCGAATCTCAATCTCCAGCCTGAAGCCTCCTCTATTCGCGGCCCTACAGCCTCAAGCTACACAAGTTATTCGTCTAATACCTTTTCTATTAAATTTATAGTCGGTTGGAGATCCATACCAAAATCTATAAATTCCCATATGATCCCTTCTCTTTCATATTCTTCTTGTTCTAGGACGAACATGAAATGATTAAAGTACTGTTGTAATTTTTCGTTCGTAAAGTTAATACAGAGTTGGTTAAATCCGTTCATCTGCAGTGGTGACATGAAAAAAATATTCAAGTAACTCGTTAAAATACTTGTATTGCTTTGTTTTTCTTATCTGTGAGTGTATTGTTGCGTTGGATTAAGTATAGATACAGAAGAAGAGAAAAGTTACACACTTTAGGTCACACAACACAGGTAATTGCTTTGAAGAGTCAACCGAGTAAAACCTTGCAAACTTCCGTAATTTTATGTAATTTTGAAATGAATTTAGAAAGGAGAATTTAGACGGCTTTACTCGGCGACCATGGCGAGTTGCAAGCGTTCATTGTTGCGTTTCCGCCATATACCTTTTCAATAAGGTCAATGCAATTTTGGAGATCCATGCCAAAATCAATGAAGGTCCATTCAATGCCTTCGCGTTGGTATTCTTCTTGTTCCAACACGAACATGTGGTGGTTAAAGAACTGCTGGAGTTTCTCGTTGGTGAAGTTAATGCAGAGTTGTTCAAAACCGTTGAACTGCAGGGAGATAATTAATGAAAGGGTTAGGGTAAAAGAGATAGATATTAATAGGACGTGGTATATTCCGGGTGTATTCCAGCTACGGATTTCGTTCCGTAGGTAGGTCCTAAAGAAGAAAGTGCAAGAAGAGGATGTCGGGGCCGCATCTATTCCATAGACGGCCTCGGTGAACAAACGGGTGTGTTGGATGTCCAGGCGACTGGAGGACCAGTGTGTCAATTTACCTTCTCGATCAAGTCAATACAAGCGAGTAAGTCCATTCCAAAATCGATGAAGGTCCACACGATACCCTCCTTCTTGTATTCCTCTTGTTCGAGGACAAACATGTGGTGGTTAAAGAATTGCTGGAGCTTCTCATTGGTGAAATTAATGCAGAGTTGCTCGAAACCGTTGTACTTTTATAAACAATACGAAAACCAAGTGAATGTGTGGAAAAAACAAAAGTGAGAAAACTTAAAAATAGGTGGTGCCAGTGGTAAATTTTGAAAAAGAACTCGATGACACCCAACGGTTTGCGTGGTTTCGGGGTATTCTCCACCCAGTATACCTTTTCAATGAGTTCAATACAGGCTAGAAGATCCATCCCAAAGTCAATGAACTCCCATACAATGCCTTCTCTGGTATATTCTTGTTGCTCCAATACAAACATATGGTGGTTGAAGAATTGTTGCAACCTCTCATTTGTGAAGTTAATACAAAGTTGTTCGAACCCATTATACTAAGAAATCAAATTAAATTATAAACAAAATTTTGAGAAACAACCAACCAATAGTGGCTTTTCCTATTCGAATTATAGACATACTGAAATAAATAATAATAAATTTTGTGACCTAAAGAAATGAATACAAAAAATACAATGATTATAAATTACTCTAATTTATTGTTTCGCTTGTTTATATTAAAGAGCATAGGCCTTCCTTTTTGAATAATTAATATAATAGTATTGTACTATTTTTAGCTAAATAAAATCATACTAAAAATTGTTTCCCCTCAGTGGGAATTCAAGGTTCCTGAGCTAACAATCATACATAGTACATACATATCACCGTTAAACGCTGACAACACATTCAAATAACTACTTTAAAAGTAATTATATGATTTAATCTGTAATGATATTTCTTTGAAGCATCAGAGAAATATCATCAGTCCCCGATACTCACGTCGAAGATCTCGAAACCAGCAATATCCAGTACACCGATGAAGTGCTGTCTCTTCTGCTTGGTGTCTAGGGTCTCGTTACACTTCTTCACCAGCCATTTGAACAGACGATCGAAGATACCCTTGCAAAGAGCACCCACGGAGTTGGTGACTTGGTCCTTGCCTTGACCCTTGGTGACGAACTCGTTACCGACTTTGATACGCGGTTTGAGCAAGTTCTTGTACAGGTCAGCGCAGTCGACGCCAAGAAGAGTGGCGACTTTTTGACCATCCTGGAAGTAACAGAAAGGTATTATGAAATAGGTGAATTTAAGGAGTTACAACATTATCAAAAGAAGAATGTGTGCATGGTTTATTATGTTAAAACTAAATTATGGAAAACTTTTGCAGAGAGTAAAGTTTTGAAGAATTTTATCAGATATTCAAAGACTAAATCTATACAAATAATAATTATGAATAATAACAATTAACAGTGTTGCTTATACGAGCACAAATAATATAAACTGTACTGAAAATATTGAGAAAGAATAATATCTCTTATGTTTACCTCAGTACCGTCGGCCTCAGCCTGTTCCTCGCGACCCCTCTGCTTGAACTTCATGCAACCCATGTGCATGACGGCGGCGGTGATCTTGTATACGTTGTCCTTCTCCTCTTGGGTGAAGCCCAGAATGTCGAAGGCTTGCTATAATACGAAAAATGTATTAGAACATTTCATACAAAATATGTGCGTTGTTATATAAAAATGGAGTACTGAAGAATTAGGCTTTGAATGTTTTTTTTAAGAATTAATTTTGAAATGATTCTGAAGAATTAAATTTTGGATGTTTTGAGATACATGCACTACTTACCTGACTTTTTAAATATTAGTACCAGAAATAGTTATGCTGCTTAGGTCATTTTACACTGTACACCTATTGCACAGATATTTTGTAGGCCCCGGAATTTGTTGGACAATATCTTTAGGTAACTTAAAACTAACAATATAATGTCCCTTATATTTTTCAAGGAACATATTATTATTCTATTAAAATAAGAAAGGGAGGAATCTATTCTATTAATAATTTATAATTTCTCATATCCATTCTTTGGACTTTTAGACATATTATATATTTTAGCATGACTCTATATTGGACATCAACAAGACAATTATTGTGAATATTTTAACTAACAATAATCCATCCCTTGGATTTTATCATCTTCACATTTTTACTAAGTTTAGCGTCCATCGCTGCTAGGGGGAACTCGACATGTGTGCGTACTACAATACAACTTACATCAGTCAAAGTACATTCCTCGCCGTCATCGACGTTGGGAATTGTAATCTTACCCTGAGAGACGTTATGGTAATCGTATATGTCGTTGGACAACATAGTCATCTCTGTAGATTAAACAATTTCATTTAGTGGCATAGCTTTACCCCGCGCACCTAGTTCCCTGGCCTACACCTCATCCTTCTATGTATTCTGTCAAGACGTTTATTTATTACCGTTATGGGGTGCAAGTGCTGGAGATGTGGGAACTCCCGGTGGTTCATTCTGTGCATCATGCTGACTTGACCTCTAGCACGGAGCGAGCATGCTATGTGTATGTCAGATAATATCAGCAAACAATAAAACGCGGCAAGTAAGACGCACGCTCCCTGCGTAGGTTCGAGACTTACGACCGTGAGATCGAACTGTTCCGCATCGTTAACGCCCGGTATCCGAGTCTTCCCTTGACTTATGAGGGGATAGTCCGAAATGCGGTTGCTAATCATCGTTAACTCTGCAAATTTCAAATTATCTGACATATACATGCAACGACTTTCAAAACGGTCGGAAGCGGAACAAGCATAGAGAAAGTGATAGACAAAACAAAGGAAAAGACGAGCCAGTTGTCTCATTCTGGACTCACGTCTGTCAGTTTCATTTCTTCACCGTCGTCAACTCCGGGGATCACGGTCTTGCCTTGGGCGACGATGTTGTAGTCATTGATGTCGTTAGACAACAAACATTTGGCTATAAAACGACATTGGTCACATTCAGGTGGATATACACATTCAGGGTGCTATCGGACTAAAATCTAGGGGTCATGCTTTTGGTGGGAGACACATAATATTCCATCTCGTTTTCGCTCTGAGGCGAGATGTTCACCAATCGGTTGTATGCGAGAGGTATGCAAGGAAAACAAAACACTTGGGCACGTCTTTCAAGCCTTCGTTTCTTGGAAGGCTGAACTTACATCGGTTAAAGTACATTCCTCTCCGTCATCTACGTTGGGGATGGTAGTTTTTCCTTGCGATATGATGTAATAGTCATATACGTCATTTGACAGCATACACATCTCTAAAGTTAAATTATATGTTAATATTATTTTTCTCAGAATATAATTGAGAACCTTAGTAATATATTTAAAAATTATTACCATTTTTTTAATCTGTAATATAAATGTAAAGTGCTTGATCGAAGAACAAATATAACTTATTTAAAACAAAAGGTTCTCTTTGATACGAAGGAAGTATACGTTACCTTTAAGACCTGGTACAGAGCCGGACATCATCTGGTAGAAGATGTGGTAGGAACGCTCGAGAGCCTGTTGAGAGATGACACGGGCCTTCTCTAGCAGATCTGCAGAATAATAAGTAAATAAAGTTTAGTCAAGTTTAAGAATTATGTATTAGAACAAGACTACTTGACATTCTCCCGGACATATTATGTATTTGGTTTTGAGAATGTCTTTGTCCATATTATAGACATTTTAAGATAAACTGTTCAAAGGCTTTAGTCTTTTAGTTAATAAACCACAATAGATCTAAAGGTCTTATTTTTACCTCTTTGGAAGATAATTGAGTTGAATAAAAAGTTAAACTTACAAGTTTCGATATCAGCACCAGCCAGTTTTCCAGATGGGCCGAAGTGGATACGGATGAATTTACCCTGGGTGACAAGGAAAACAACAATTATTAATACGGTACAAGAAAACATTATTTACAATTACGAATTTCCGGGTGGTATTCTTCTTTATCTTGAAGAACGTCTCAAAATTGCATTTATATGAGTGACGCATTTTAAATAAGTTACATAATGTAACCTACATTATTTATATTATTACAATATTATTAATAAATTCATTTTCATTTAACAAGCTAAAACAAATTTGTAAATAGCATCGTTAAAGTTATATTTTAATTGTAGAAAATATTTATGTTCAAGTTGGTAATATTTAGAATTTGGTTCTGATATCAAAACAAAACATCAAAATAGAAGGTTCTATATTAGAATCGAGCACGTGTATAAATACAGTTGATAAGTGCAATAGTATGCATTCCATTACATATTGAGATAAATGATTTTGGCACTGATATTAAAACAAAAGTGGTTGATGAATATGAACGGCTAATTTTAAGTATCATAGATTCAGATAACACTAGAAATGACCACCATTTAGAATAGAATATAAGTCCCTTTACTTGCATGTTGAAAAAAAAACTCAAAACAGTTACAAAAGTAGTTACAAGTTTATGAGATGTATAAATATGCATTATCTATAATTTATTATTATATAATACCATATCGCTAACAGCTATTTCTTATAGACGAACTAGCAAATTTATTTATTATTGAATAAAAGTAATGTGAATAAGTATAAGATAAAAAATAATAAGATATACTTACGAAACGGGAAGAGTTGTCGTTACGGACGGTCTTAGCGTTACCGAAGGCTTCAAGCACAGGGTTAGTTTGGACGACCTGGTCCTCGAGGGAGCCCTTCTTCTCCTGAGACGGGTCCTTCTTCTGGGAGGCACCGACGGTGGCGAAGTACGCAATTACCTTCTTCGTGTTCTCAGTCTTTCCGGCACCAGACTCTCCGCTATATATTGGGAAGTTTGCTTAGATGACATTTTGGTGAAGTAGAATCTTCTAAGATTATGGATGGAACTTTCTCCGCTTTTAATACTTTGAGAATTTCCCTGGATTATGGATGAAGTACTGATAGACTGTTTTTTCTTCTTCTGATACATTCTTGGGACATTGCAATTCTAAAGTTATACATTTTTTTCGTTACCATGAAGATACTCTTAAATTTATGGATAAGTATGTTTTTCAAGTTTAAAAATCGATATTTTGATTTTACCAAGGAAACAACAAAATTGAACTTACGTAATCAACATAGATTGATTCTCGTGGTTGGTTAACATGTTGACGTAAGCGCCATCGGAAATGGCGAAGATGTGGGGTGGCACCTCCGAACGGCGCTTGCCTCGGTACAGCTTGGCGCATCGGAACGTGTACACGGGGAATCTCTTGTAAGGGTTGATAGCCACACAGAAGAGACCCGAGTACGTCTGTATAAAGAAATAGTGATAAAACCAAGAAGGAATTAGGTGGTGATGTGTCTTTTTATGTCTTTGAAATTTTGAAATAAGAGGTTGTGCAGAATTTCCTCCTACCAACACAATAGTGATAATAGGAGGAAATCATAGGTCCAACTATGAAAAATTCGTAACAAAAAATAAATAAAAAAACTAATCTGCCGTTACAGTTGTTTTGGTAATTATTGATATTAGGTGAATTTTTTTCTATAATTTTTTGTGAAGGTTGGAAGGTACGTAGCTTCCAACCTTCACAAAAAATTATAGAAAAAAGTTTTTATAGCTTTCAAATTACCTATAAAACAACGTGTAACCGCAAGATAGGCACACAGTAAATAATATAAAATCTTACTTAAATTAACGCAGAGAGAGTATTTTTATAATACTTTATATCTCCGCAAGAATGTTAAATTTTCCACGAGATTTTTAATCGTTTATTTATTTAAACAGTTCAAAAGTTTAAATAGCTAGTGTTTTTGTCCGTGGAATATTTAACACACATGACACAAAGAAAATCTATAGAAACTCCTAGAAAAAAAGAAGAGCTAGGGCATTTCATAATGCTTTTGTAGCTCAAAAGAGAGAAGAAATTTCTTTTCTGGAAAACAATTAAAACACAACAACTATAAAACCTATTCTAAAAGAAAACACGTAAACAAAGTCCTGGACGCCTTGAAGTCCATTCACCGTCTTGTCCTGTGTAGAAGGTTTCAAGTACGGCTGGAGTGATGAGGGGATGGTGATGATGAAAATGATCATTAGGAAAAGCTTGTCAAATCGGGTACAATTTGTCAGAAAGGAATCTGTACCCTTTTATTTATGTTATCTTTTGAATCCAATATTCTTAAAAATTGCGCTAAGCTATCTTATATTAAATGAAAAATTTTGCGTTCGTAAGTCTCAATGACAGTTTTATCAAAGATTTTGTTGAATTATTGCTTAGCTTTAATAGATAAAGAGCGAAATAGTTTAATAATTACAATTTTCTTGTTCGAACTTCAAAACCTTGTTCACAAAACTATCGGCCTTGAAAACAAAGCAACTCGCTATTTTCAGAACTTCTCGATCCTTAATATAAACAAAAATGTACTCGATTATACCGAGCACTTAGAATAATTGATTATGATAATAAATCTTCCATCAAATGAAAGCGAACTATTTATAACCGCAATAGAGTTGGCGGATGAATTTAAAAATAGTCACATCAAAGGAGATGTATTCTTACGAGTAGATTCTATGAATGTTGGAGATTTTCCAATGAGGATCGATGAAGGAAGGAAGAGGCATGCAAACTGCAACGCTGCAACTCCTGACCAGCCGACTTACGTAAATGAGCTTATGGTAATATCTCTGCTTCAAGTTATACAATACAGAAGCGTCGTTGAGGTATGTCAAGTTGGACATGTCCTCACATTTTTCGTATTTGGGCGGGTTGACTTGAGCTACCAGATCCTTTTTGAAGTCTTTTGTCTGCGGGAGAGATATCGTTATGAGTATTAGTGTAAGGGTAAAGGCGCTCGGCGCGCCTACTTACGTAGATCAGTTTCGCATAGTATCGTTGTCGGAGGTTATGGAGTACGGCAGCGTCGTTTAGGTAGGTGAGGTCGGCCATGTCCTCGACTTTCTCGAATTTCGGCGGGTTAACTTGAGAGATGAGCTCTTTTTTTAATGTCTTTTCCTGCTCATTAAATACACATTAGAATCATTATCACTATTTCATGTCAATGACCACCTTTAGCACATTAATTATTTACATCATGTTTCTGAATTGTTGACTTTTTAAAATTCTGTTTACTATATTGTTAAAATTTATTCAGTGATATTAAATTAATGACTTATTCATAAAGTAAACAAATCATTAATTATGTCGTTTAATTATTACAGTTCAATCGGTAAAAAAAATTGCAAGTATGCAATTCTTAAATTTTTAATTTAATTGTTCTTAAATAATGTTGCCAGTAATAATGTATTTTTAAATTTCTTTTCATTTTGATTAATTTCGTTCAAGTTCTTGCATAAAGGGGTCATTGAACCTTGACATATTATAAAGTTAATTCTAACACAATAAAATCATGAAACTATTTAAATTCATCATCAATATTTAACTTAACTTCATTTAATTGTTTCGTCATACTTTATCATTTGTATCCACTCGTCTGGAATATAGACCTCCTTTTCACTTGTAAATATTTACAGTTCGGAAGAACATATTTAAGGTTCCTTGAACTCGATTAGATACTTATAAAGATCCATAGTTACCTCGCCACCGGGCAGGCTGACGGTCACAAGGTCGCCCTTGGTGGCCTTAATTTCGCCCTGCAAGAAGCCCTCCTTCTCGTCGGGTACCCAGCAAGCCTTCTTTCCATCGTAGGGCTTGCTCTGGTCGATACGTTTCTGTTCCAGAGAAACGAACAGGTACGGGGTGGGATCGGGGTCCTCGCCCTCTTGAGCTACTGGCTTCGGCATTTCGGAGGGCTAACGAGACTTTGGGCTTGTCGAGACACGAGAACGCAGCCCTGGAGCCTTCCTGCGGGTCGGAGGAACACTGAGTTAGCGCGCGGCCTGCGGTGCGGCTATTTGTG
Organism: Plebejus argus; assembly: GCA_905404155.3. Lineage (NCBI taxonomy): Eukaryota > Metazoa > Arthropoda > Insecta > Lepidoptera > Lycaenidae > Plebejus > Plebejus argus. Next base: position 12,802,113 of record FR989942.1, on the reverse strand, counting down.
GCGTAACCCGAGAGCCGGTCGGAGCCGAGCCAGAGCCGTTTGCGTAACGCCGACCCCGGCGGCGAGCGCCGACCCGCCCGTTACGTCACAGGTATTCGCCTGGAGCGCCGCCAACCGGACCGCGGATCGTCGCTTATTGTCTTTTATGGCAATGGTTGATGGCAACAATTTGTGACGATACTTCGAATGCACGCGTCAAAAAACTCGGCAGCGTCGAGCGCATCAACTGAACTGTCCTCTTTCGCGTATCACTGAACCGTTTCCACATCCATCACCATAACGATAAATAAACAAACGATCATCACTTCACAATCCACTGTCCGGAGGCGGCGCGGCGCGCACGTGCGTGCGTGCGTACTTACGTTTGAAGCCGTTCTGACCGGCGGCGGGGCGCGCGGGTGCTTTTTATACGCGCAACACGACACCACCGCGCCCGAGCGCCCCATTTTAGGCGGATGTCAGTGTCCCGGCTTCTATACTTTCGGCCGAGCTTGGCTTTCACTCGCGCGGACGCCGCCGCTGCGCGCGCGCCGCTCATGCTGATCGTATGCACCGGGGATGGACCAATCAAAACCCAATAAATCGTAATTCGAACACCGCGCCGTGTTTACGGCCGAGTAGTTAACTAAAAACATGAACGAAATAATCTAGGTGAAAAAAAAAAAGAAATCTGTAGACGTAAATATTTATTGTGTCGATAATTTTTTCGCGGATTCGTTCCGTCAGATATTCTCCAGCCTCCTCGCTCCAAGAATTCTCCATGAAGTGATGATGTGCGTCAGGCGGGCCGCGTTATATAGTCATTCTATCTGCTAATCTCTAGTCCTGGTGCAGTCAGAAAATAAATGTGCCACTTTCGTGCCTCCGGACCCACACCCACCGCGTTTTAAATACCTCGCATTAATTTAGGTTTATTAATGTGACGCTATTTCTAGATTTGCGCTTCCTGCATTTATTTTGTATCATGTTTCGTCGTTATTTAAAATTTTACACTCGAAATCGCGATAGCACAGTCACACCTGCATTTATAAATAGCAGTTATATTTTATTGTTTGACGAAATATTTTTAGATTGTTTACGTTGACTCTGCTGGACTGTGATGATTGATGACGGCATAACTTTTAATACCATATAAATTTTGGACCATATTTTTAAGGTTCTATATAAATATTTTCATGGATCTACAAAAATTTGCAACAAAACCAACACACACAAATCACTCTTTTCTATTTTATGGTGTAAATTGGAGTCGAATAAGAGGTGAAAACATACAGAATTATAAACACGCGATAAACGTTTCAGCCCCAACACTGAACAGTCGGAAACTGTCTGTAAATTACACCCAAATCTTTTGAAAGAATCGTAAAAGTTTTATTATATTTTAAACCGAGATTTTTAATTTATTTGTACTTTTATAGATTTTGCAAAATTAATTACAATGAAACTAGATGTGGTCTACAACTTTAGGTAGAAATTATAAAGGGACTTCATTGTTATCAGGATAGGTCTTTAAAGTGCTGCTTCATGAGACAAGACAATGGCGGGCGTGGGATAAATGGGCTAAGACTCGAATAGTACGAAATGATACCACCTTTCAATCTCTCTACTATAATTGTTATTGAATTTCCACTAATAGAGATCATGAAACAACGACAATTATTATTCGTAATAATTTCCAATTGAAACTATGGCGTCCGCCAAACACGTGAATTGCGAGCGCGATCAACATCAGAAAACATGTTCGAACCATTTTCTTCTTCTCCTTCTTTTTATCCACAGACAATAAACCATAGTTTTGACTTTTGCCATATTCGGCCAGTATCATTTTAATTAGCCGCCTATATTTTATTTTTACATTAATATATTGAGCGATAATTTTTCCATCTTTTATGTTAACACTCAACGGTGTTTAAATAATCTGCATACAGACATACGTAACAACTGAAGTTTCAACTGATAAACATTAACATTTTCATAAAATCTTCGATCAAGAAGTAATGAATGAAAATCGTAGCGTTCGAAAGAGCAACTCACCGAAAATCTAAGGAAAACGTAAACGTTATTTTATTTAGATTAAACATTAATTAGCTATAATGTCGGTGAAGTTGTGATCGTTAATTGCAGACTGCGGTTTATCGCCAGATATTTATCATTTGTAATAGGGTTGGTGCTTATGAGATAGCAATTTTAACAGTTCGTACTCGTGTTAAAATAAAGTGTAATATACTTTTTTTTATATTGTAAACAATATATACTATACTATTTTTTTATATTTTATATAATGTTCACGGCAACGCTGTTTCGTCTTTCTTTTGATCTCAAATTTTTAATATTCTTACTGTTCACTTCACTAACCTTTTAAGACGAATTAATGAATAGACTATCGTTTATATTATATATTGTATAGTATAAACCATATTCAATTCATTAATTCGTTATATTTTTAGTTTTTTACACAAAATTTGTTTTTCGTCGTTTTTCTTTTGTATTTTAATTAAAGTTTATTGTACAGAATATACCAAAAAGAAAACTTAAGATAAACAATAAAAATAAAATGAGTAATTATTAAAATGAGGATATTTATAATTATTTGTTATAAAGAATGAGCAAAGAAACAAAAAGGTCAAAGATTTTGAAGCTACGTATGCTACGCAACGCGTAGCGGCCACAGCTACGACGTAGCGCTACGGAGCTACGCCGTAGAAGGCTACAACAAGCGCTTAGTTTTGCTTCGAATTTCAAATTATATTTACGAGCTAAGGGTCAATTCAGACCGCAACGTGACGCGGCGATGCGAGGCGCGACGCGGCATAAATTTGACAGATTTTATATGGATTTGACAGATTCGCAAGACGTCTCACGAAATTGAAATCTTTCAAATCCATACAAATTTAGGTCGCGTCGCGCCTCGCCTCGCCGCGTCACGTAGCGATCTGAATTGATCCTAAGCCGGCATACGTTGTTTTTACGGGCTATACGTATTTCAGGTACAAAAAATACATGTTGTCCGATTCTCAGACTGCCCGATAACCACACAAAAATGTAACAAAATCGGTCCAGTCGTTTTAGAGAAGCTTAGCAACATTATCGCTTCACACGTTTTTTTTTTAAAGTAAGACAAATCAAATAAAATCAATAATTTTTATTCAAAGCCTTCCCCAGACCAGGATGCGTAAATGCATTCCCCCAACGCAAAAAAAAAAAAAGGTATGAAAATACACGTTTTGAGCGTCGAAAATGTGGTGCTACCACCGGTTCGGGAACTGACCCGGCGAGAAGAATCGGCGTAAGAAACTCGTACGGGATCACCTTTTGCCAAAAAGATGAAAAAAATTTCTTTAAAAAATATATTTTGTTAGATTATGATATACAAAAATACGGTAAAGCTATTGAATAGCATAGCATAGCGTTGTCAACTTATGCAATTATAATTCGCATACGTCTAGTCGCACGCACACAAAAACCGTGCCGCTGCCAAACTGAAACGACGTCAGACAAATTTTAGGAGTTTTTCGTTACGAAATTTCTTGATTCGGTCGCCGTGCTTAATGCCCGCGATAAAAGCTATGCAAAAAAAAATGAATAACTAGATGACGCCCGGAACTCCGTTGCGCCAAAATTCGTTTATCGCGCGGAAACCGTACATTTTTCCGGGATAAAAGTATCCCATGTCCTTTCCTGGGACTCTAAGTATCTCCATGCCAAATTTCAGTAAAATCGGTTCGGCGGTTTGGGCGTGAAGATGTAACAGACAGACAGACACACTTTCGCATTTATATAATAGCCTTTCAAGCCCCAAGCGGTCGCATGCGACCGCGATAACTAAAGAAGAACAAAAGATTCCCGAAAATCTGTGATCGAGGGTTTAAAATAATTTTGAGCAACTGATGACCCTGATTTTAATTATACCTCGTTCGAACTTCCAGCAGAATCGATTAAATGTAGCAACGTAATTATGACTAATTATATGACGCTACTATCTCATAGAGTTAAATAAATATATATCAATAATATGTTATATTAATTGCTAGTAAATTCATTAGGCTGGTGTGCAGCGAGAGTTATTTGACTTTATCTTCTGCACCATAGGCTGGACCGATTTAAATGAAATTTGGCACACGAATTGTTCATAGACTGGATTATTCAATATAGGTAACGTTTTCAATCAATCAATCAAGTCAGCTTATATTCGTCCACTGCTGGATATAGGCCTCTCTCAATTACGTTTTATTCTTCAGTAATGTTACGTTTCTTATACTACCCTATTGTGCAAAAGGAGGGTTATGTTTAAATTTCTCTTAGCATTTAAAGTACCTACGACGATGATGATGATGTGATCGGGTTATTTTAATTAAATAACATAACAATATTATAAACTTGTATGTGCATTATGTTTAGTTTCAAGGACACAACTGAGTTTTCTTACCGGAGGTTTTCTGTTAGGGGGAGAGGCTTTTACTGAAATAGTCTCTCGCCAGGGGTCGAGAGAACTATCTCAGTAAAAAATATATATTAAAAAATCATACATGAATTATTAGCAGAATTGTAACAAAATTATACATTCTTAATAATCAATAATCATACGTATACATGAATAAAAATTAAAAATAATCGGCCAAGTGCGAGTCGGAATCGCGCACGAAGGGCTCCGTACCATTATAGAGCAAAATTAGACCATAAATTGTGTTTTTTGTATGGGAGCCCCTTTATTTTTTATTTTATTTTAATATTATTATTAAATATTAAAGTACACATATAACTAAGGATTTTGTGAAAAATTCAAGTACCTACCTGACACCTGTTGACATTTTTGATATAGAGCAAAAAAGGCCAAAAAAATCACGTTTGTTGTATGGGAGCCCCCTTTAAATATTCATTTTATTTTATTTTTAGTATTTGTTGTTATAGCGGCAACAGATATACATAATCTGTGAAAATATCAAATTTCTAGCTATTACCGTTCTTGAGTTACAGCCTGGAGACAGCAAAAAAGGCCAAAAAACCACGTTTGTTGTATGGGAGCCCCCCTTAAATATTCATTTTATTTTATTTTTAGTATTTGTTGTTATAGCGGCAACAGATATACATAATCTGTGAAAATATCAAATCTCTAGCTATTACCGTTCTTGAGTTACAGCCTGGAGACAGACAGACAGACAGACAGAACGACAGACAGACAGACAGACAGCCGGACAGACGGACAGACAGACAGACAGACAACGAAGTCTTAGTAATAGTGTCCCGTTTTTACCCTTTGGGTACGGAACCCTAAAAAGGTTGACAAACTGTTTTAAAATTTATTTTAATTATAAATGCGAAAGTATGTCTGTCTGTCTGTTACCTCTTCACGCCCAAACCGCTGAACCGATTTTGCTGAAATTTGATATGGAGATACTTTGACTCCCAGGAAAGGACATAGAATAGTTTTGATCCCGAAAAATTGTACGGTTCTCGCGCGATAAACGAATATTGGCGCAACAGAGTTGCGGGCGTCATCTATTTCTACTATATTTCCTGTTTTCGTGCAAGTCATGTGGGAGCACACCGCTCCATGTGACGACATGCCTTGGATGAGAAGCAAGAATCCATCACCACCTGCCTGCCAAAAATGCGCGTCCATGTTGATTGTCATTTCTTCTATCGCTTTCTTATTAGAAAATAATACTGTATCTATACTATCGTAGCATATTCGTCTTCATCCATACTAATATATTTGTCTGTCTGTTACTTTTTCACACCCAAGCCGCTGAACCTATTTTGATGAAATTTGGTATGGTGGTACTTTAAGTCCCGAGAAAGGACATAGGATATTTTTATCCCAGAAAAATGTGCGGTTTCCACGCGATAAACGAATTTTGGCGCAACGGAGTCGCGGCCGTTATCTAGTAAAATTATCGAATATCGAAAGTGCGTTGGGATGTTAAGGGGAGGTAGTACAAGAAACGGACGATTTTCAAGATTTAAACGGGACAGGAGACATAAAAATATTGTAATATAAATTCTGAAAAAAAAAAATATCTTAGTTAAGGATCTAACACATTGGAATTCATATTCCATTACACAATATCATGAAATTCACTCGATAAAAAAAATCCTAAAGTTACCTCTTCTTTTAAAGAAATTGCCATACTATGTCCAAATTATTTGGAGTTTTCAGATAATTTTTATACTGAATTAAAGGCAAAGAATATAATATCTAGGGCGCTTACTTAATTTGACTCGATTTAATTGATGTATAAAATAACGACGATTTGAAACTTTAAAATTTCAGGCGCAAAAGCTGGTGCTTTCAGTCACACACTTTGCGCCTGCAATTTTATAGTTTTTTAAATAATTTGGACATAGTATGGCAATTTCGTTAAAAGAAGAAATAACTTTGGGATTTTTTCTATCAAGTGAAGTTCATGATATTGTGTAATGGAATATGAATTCCAATGTGTTAGATCCTTATAGATTATTAGAGACTAACACATATATTTTTTTCAGAATTTAAATTACTATATTTTTGTGTCTCCTGTCCCGTTTAAATCTTGAAAATCGTCCGTTTCTTGTACTACCTCCCCTTAAATCGATCTAACATCTATCCGATCTTCCTCGACGCATCCGACCCATGCCTGTCGAAGTAAAAAGATCAGTCAAAGATTACGCAAGTGTCGCCGATATCCGCGACATGCGACCCATATTGTGTGGTTATAAATAGCGGCGTCGAAATAGCCGACAGCACTGCCGCGGCGTCGCCCGACGCGGCTACATCTCTGTCAGTGACTCAGCAGGCTACCCCCGTGTTAGCTTGGACAGACTACGGCTAAGCTGCTAGCCAACGGTAGCTAAACATACAGTGGAACTAAGCCGTTTTCCTGAAAACGCGTAACGTAGACGTGACGTGACTTGCTGACAGAATTTTAAGAGGATACTCCAAGGTCAAGAGAAATGAAAAAAAGTACTTGTAATATCTATTGCTGTCTCCCTTACCTCAAGCCTATACCGCAGAGCGCGATAGAGACAACTGCAGAAAATCAACGATTCGTTTTCCCCAGATTTCTTCTCCAAAACTTAACAGATTTAAGTACTTTTTTCATTTAAAAATTAAAACAAGGCTTGAGCTGTGTTCCTGTTTTTTTTTTGTATAATCGAGTCAAATTTGTTTTCTGTATGTTTGAACACAGCGGAATATCTGGCCATTTTTTTTGGGTTTTTGAACGTTCATATCTTTTTTAATAATTAAATTATTAAAAAAAAGAAAACATAGGGGCATTACGTATACTAATAGTAGCCGTAGATATTCAGGAAAAAATTATAACTCCACCGGCATTATTCAGGGCGGAAACAGGGGTTGTCCCCTGTTTGTATGGAAAAACGGATGTAGTGTATCCTCTTAAATCTTAAATTATGGATTTCGTCTAAACCATGGATTTATTAATGACTAGATAACGTTCGAAACTCTGTTGCGCCAAAAATCTTTTATCGCGCGGGAACTGTACCTTATTTTGTAGAAAGTATCTTATGTCCTTTCCCGGGACACAAAGCATGTTCATACCAAATTTCAGCTAAGTTCGGTTCAGCGGTTTGGGCGCGGTTTGGGCGTGAAAAGATAACAGACAGACTGACAGACACACTTTCGCATTTATAAATTACTAGATGACACCTGCAACTCCGTTGCGCCAAAATTCGTCGCGGGAACCGTACATTTTTCTGGGACGAAAAGTATCCTTGTCGGTTGAGCGGTTTGGGCGTGAAGAGGTAACAAACAGACAACCAGACAGACACACACACATTTATAATATTAGTATGGATAATATTATTATAGTATCTATGGATTAATTATTATCGTAATTAGCATGACAAATCGATACGTATAGTAGTCCACACAGCTGGAACTTATAACGAGCTTAAAATAGGTAATTTCAAATTTGTATGATAGATTTATAGAATAATTTACAAAATTGTACAATATTTTGTAATACTTATATACCAATAAAGTTTTCAAATATTTGTGGAGTTCAAATTGAATATTCAGCATATTTTAATAGTTTCGCTAAAATTGTTGGCAAGTAAAGTCTTGCTGAGAAAATTTTACATATTTTGTAAATTAAATATCTTTAATGACATTATTGTTGCAAAAGGTTATGTTTATTTGCATTGAACAGGCTTAATAATCAATATGTGAGGGACGAATTTTGATGAAATTTGACTCAGCTTATAAAATATTATAGTCTACGGCAAATCACTTGTAATAATAATAGAAATCTTTATTAAAACCAATTGTGGTATTTATTGCAGCAAAATGTACGGTTCCCGCGAGATGTACCGAACTACTGAACGAACGAAGTAAAGATTAACACCCTAGTTATACTCTGCAATCTACATCTCGGTTTTAGGTCATGGGTGTATTGTTGTTGGCATCGTTTACTGTAATAAGATATTTTATGCGATAAACGGGCAACGAGAATACTTGAGTATTCTTGTTGGTACCAAAAAATTCGGACAAACAGACATACATGACGAATCCATAGGGAATTTTTATGTCATTTGTCTACGAAACCCTAAAAAAGATAATTTATCGAAATGGGGATATTAGCGCCCATAGCACTTGCGGTCGGTGACCGGTTTCATTGAAATCAAGCCAACACAAGAGGGATTCTTATAGTGCTTAGGTGTGTGTGCAGTGCATGCCCTCTACAATACTTTACTTTCATAATCCAGTGGGACGTACAATAAAACAGGACAGGACTGATGAGAAATGAGGCCCAGGAACTTACTCAAACGATAATCCTGCTTAAAAGACAATTAGGTGATCAACCTGCTGATCTTTACAAACACCATTTCCAGTTCGGTATTTTCAGTAATCGTCGGGAATCGAACCCACGATATCATATCCTGCCCGAATCGGAACCAAAGCTCTAAACCACTAGACTACAGAAACGTAGACAAAGTATAAAAAATAACATTCTGACCAATTCTGAATTCCGACAAAATGGATATTGTGCAATATTCATTTTGTCGGCTGGAGTTAAAAATAAATATACATTTTTGTTTCTCTTGCGCTGGAAATATACTTCCTGATCGTATAATATTAGGTACTAATGTAGGTTAAAGAGTAATTAAATCAGTTGCATAATACTTGCATAGGATCTTTATGATTTTTACAACCATGTTTTGGCACTACAGATATATTATTAAGACAGATATTGTCTTATTATTTTCTTTGTACTTGAAGCAGCTTAGTTGTACCGAAGCATGGTAGCATTTTGTAAAAAAATATATTTATTATTTACTTTTAGACAATTCTCACAGTGCTCTGTCCTTGTCTGATAAGTTGAAACAGTCACTTGATAGACAGGGACAACACTTTGTTGTTGCTATCTGATATATTATGAGGTGATGCCATCAACTTCTTTCAGCAGCACCCAGGACCTACAAAAAAGAAGCTTCTTTTTTGTAGGTCCAGGGCAGCACCTATCATGCTAATTTTTTTTTTTAAATTCACCATATTGTGTATATCCATCGTTTTTAGGGTTCCGTACCCAAAGGGTAAAAACGGAACCCTATTACTGAGACTTCGATGTCTGTCCGTCTGTCTGTCTGTCTCCAGGCTGTAACTCAAGAACGGTAATAGCTAGAGAGCTGAAATTTTCACAGATTATGTATTTAGCGATGTTAGTGGCGGCGGAAAAGGAAGATCTTCCGACCGAGCGAGATAGCATGCTCGGTTAGGCCGAAGCCCACTGACGTTATTTCAGACGTTGTATATATCTTGCCGTTCTCCGAAACTTCGATAGCGCGATGCAGGATTGTTAGGTGAATTGTGGGTACCGCCACACCACTCCCCCCCGAAGACCTGTGGTATTCTTCGATGCGCTTGTGTTGTCAGGTGTGGGCCGAAGCTACGCGTGCAATGACCAGGAGAGGGACCCCGTGCTCTGCTTGCTGACCGGTCGTTGTAGCCTATGGCTGCCCCGTTCAAGCCAGACCGGGTTCGACCGGCGCGGACGCCCAACGCGGCTTATGGTCGAGGCGACCCGGTTATGCTTGATGTCTGCTGACGTGGTGCGGAGGGGCGGGGAGTGTTGATGATTGATGTCCATGATGAAGGATGCGTGTTACTGTTCTTGTCGGTGGTCACCAATTTAGCGATGTTAGTGGCGGCGGAAAAGGAAGATCTTCCGACCGAGCGAGATAGCATGCTCGGTTAGGCCGAAGCCCACTGACGTTATTTCAGACGTTGTATATATCTTGCCGTTCTCCGAAACTTCGATAGCGCGATGCAGGATTGTTAGGTGAATTGTGGGTACCGCCACATGTATATCTGTTGCCGCTACAGCAACAAATACTAAAAATAAAAACAAAATAAAGTTATTATTTAAGGGGGGCTCCCATACAACAAACATGACTTTTTTTTGGCTTTTTTTGCTCGTAATCCAAAATGGCAACTTGAAATACTCACAAAATCTTTAATTATATTTGTAATTTAATATATAATAATAAAATTAAAATAAATAAATAATAAAGGGAATCTCATACAAGAAAAAATATTTTTTGATTTATAACGGTACGGAACCCTTCATGTACGAGTCCGACTCGCACTTGGCCAGTTATTACTTTTTAGCGTTATATGTATAAATTTCTGTTTAGTAGTAACAAAGATAATATTATATTGTATTCTATTTCAGATGTACTCAGAAGTAATAAAATACAGTTATGTAAACGCTTCGTACAATGTGTTTTACTATCCAAAGGAGTATAATATTATGACGATTGCCTTGGTAACTAACTGGAGATAGTAGCGGCACAGGACACAATAATACCTTCTTCACCGGTTTCAGCAGACTGATTTTATTAAATACAATACTGACATGGTATTATGCGGTATGCCCAAATAATTCTAATGTGCTCATATGTGTGTGCAAGAGAATTCACTAAGCTTACTGGCTAAGGTAGGATGCAGTACGGCACCAGGCGAAATGGCGAAAGACCGACATTTTACATGCCGTTAAACCAATTTAGGTGTTGGTAATCTATAAAACTGCGGACAAGATCTATCAGAGATCGTACACACAAGCCTTTAGTGATTAGTCTATCTCATGAATAAGGTGTCTGCTTGACAATTTCTCAGGAATGTCAGGCAAAACAGTTGGGCTATGAGTCAGAACAAGCCTATATGCAGATCACATAGCCTGCCAATTCTATTATTATGTACAGGTAAAATATCACAATCTATTTGCAACCTTAATTTTATAATTTTAGAATTGAAATTGCTTTAACCAAAGATGATGATAACATAGCCAGACGACTGTGCATTTTAAAAATATATACATTAAGTTTAATATTGATTAGCCTGTGGTAAAATTTTTGAGCGGGATATAAAAAAACGTCGCTTTTTACATTCTGGGGAATTTATACATGTCGAAATTGTACGTGAAATGGCAGTTGCTTGGGCAACTCTTGCGCATGTTATAATACTATATTTACAATTTTCACAGAAATAATAACTCACTGTTACCACTATATTTGAGTAGTATTTATCTTAAATATCAACGCGCTGCACGGCCGTGCTAAATTCCTTCCAAAAAACCTATAGTGCAATTAATATATTTTTATTGTATGATTATATAATAAATTTGATGTTTTTCATATTAATAGAATAGTTAAATTCTATATTATATCATTAGGGAGGCTTTTTCATATTATAATATATCTGTGTCGTTTCAGTCGAACTATCATGCCCGTAGAACAAACAAGTCTCGCAGACTCGGAGCATGCTACGCCGAGCGTCGCAGCAATAACTTTATCTGTGGGTACCTACTTACTACTTACTGGGTAGTAGCACAGAATATATAATAGTACCTTAGTAGTAGTAAAAATTCTGTCAAAAGAAGAATAAAAAGTTATGGTATACATATTTTGATCATATTTTGTCTAAATTAATATGTTTTACGTTCAAATTCTTTATTATTCAAGGCCGACAACGCACCTGCAGCTCTTCTAATCTTGCGTGTGTCCATGGGTGACGGAAGTTGCTTTCCATCAGGTGATCCATTTGATCGTTTGCCCCATAATTTTATAAAAAAAAATTAACAATACAATAGTACAAATTAGGCAGTGCACATCACGTCGTCTAAACTCTTTAATCCCATACTAAGTAAAAACTCGTGTTATGGCAATCAGACAAAATTGATGAAGAGCTTTTAAGTAAAATATGTAGCATTATAATGGTGATAATGATGAATATGAGTCAGGCGACCTCGTGCGTGTTGGCCGAGATTGCTGTCGCTACAATCAAATCTTTTAACTATAAATAGTTCGTAAATTGTAACTGTTACTTAACAGATATGTGCCAACTCGGAAAAAACAAAACTCGATTTAACCCGAGTTAAAATTCACGTAACTCGGGTTAAACTCGAGTTAACTGGATGGGCAAGTGAATGCTTTTTTTAATTTTTACCAGTTTATTCCCTCAGCTTTACATAAATATTAAATAGTTAAAAAATTGGAACCGACAAATGTTATTTTTATCTGTTTCAATTCTTTAATTTTTTTATATTATTTTATTTATAATATCGTAAGTAAAAATAAAATTATTGTTTGAAATAGAATAATTTATTTATGTATTTTTGGCGGTTAACAAACTCGAGTCAGAGAGAATTCAACTCGAGTCGGTTCGAGTTACGCCCAACTCGAGTTAACTCGAGTTAGTTACTCGAGTTGACCATCACTAAAATACTTTCAAGCGGAAGAGAGAAACGACACTCGACTTTTATGAATCGGAACCCAGATATAGATTCGTTTTTCAGTAATCAAAGCCACTTTACGTAAAACAACTAGCTGACTCGGCAAATGTTGTTTTGCCACAATAAATTATTATTTCGACGAACGACGACGACGAACGAATGTACATACAAAATTTAATTAAAATCGGTTGAGCCGTTTTGGAGGAGTTTGAGTAACAAAATTAAGTGATAATAATTTAGGGTGTATATATATTATGTGTTCTTTGTAGAGAGTTCACTCTGAAAGTAGCAGCGTTGAAAGTTCATTTTTTTGTGATTTGTATGGGGAAGCGCCCCAGTGCGGCGGCGTCAGGAGTTTCCCATACAAAAGCGAAAAATAGTTTGAACTTTCAGCGCTGCTACTTTCACAGTGAACTCTCTACAAGGAAACACACCCTAAAGTATTATCACTTAGTTCTGTTACGCCTGTATAACTGTATTATTATTAGAAAAAAATTGTCACTACCTCTCTTAACCCGTCGATCGTGGAAAAACGAGACACAATAGCTTATCTATTGTTCTCGCGGTTGCATGCGACCGCTCGGGGCTTGATGAATACACGCTCTAGCACACAGACTAGCAGACAATTATGACTCATAAGTCATGACTCATGAGTCAGATCTTAGTAGTCAGAATTAGACGTGCCTTCGCCCTATATTTAGGGTGCAGACTGCAGGGCTGGACGGCTTCCAGTAGTGTTCATTCATGGATTTGTCACTCATCATATTACTCTATTATTGACTTGACTACAGTGACCAGATGGTGCTAAATTCTCCCTGATATTATGGTTACAATTAGGTCCAAATCCAAACTGTATTTTCTGTTTATTGCAGTATATTTCATGCTTATGTCAAATTACGAATACTAAACTGGATTATATTGGCATTTGGCACATATTTATATACGGCCACTCGTGGCATGCTGTATAATCATACAGTTCTATATGAGGTTTCACATAAATACTATAATACTGGAGTGTATTAAACACGTTTACATGCTCGTCTATGTTGTATAATATTATGACGTTAACTGCATTCCAGTTCTGGGATCTCATTCTCATAATAACGAGGATGTCACTTCGATCTCAGGTATCAAAATATAATATGGTCTCAAAGATACTAGGTATGGCGCGAGCAGGGCCCCCGTAAGGGCTACTGGCGCCTGTGTGCAAAAAAAAAGGATTTTGGCGCCCCTTTAGGCAAATTTTTTGGGTCCTTGGTTTTGGCACCCCTAAAGATGACGACTTGGCGCCCCCTAGAGGATGGCGCCCGTGTGCATTGCACACATTGCACATATGGTTGCGGGGGCCCTGGGCGCGAGGGACAGCTGACGAGTTTCATAGACCCTGTCCTCAAATCAAGCGCTGGAGTACGCTGACGCTCTTAACTGTACTTATAAGTTAATGCTGCTAAAAAATGTAAATTAATGTAAGTACAAAAAACCTTTGCAAATGCGAATAAAACATGTGGGGTGTCGAAAACTTCAAATAAACAACTGAAGTTTTCGACTTTTTATAAAACTTTATTATTAGCCTCGACCTCAAGTAACGTTTTTGTATTCATTAGATCGTTTCTATAGTTACTATAGATAATTTTAATTAAGTACAGATTACTTAAATTATAAAAACAGATTGATGTTATAGAGAATTTTTCATTATTAACGATTTTACGATTGACAAAAAAGTAAACTTTTATGTTAAGTGCCGTACTCACGGACGAACATAAATTACTTAAGTAACTGTAATTAAACGAAAAGTTTGACAGATAAAGTGTGGGGCTTATATCAAAATCGTCATTTAATCAGTACAGTGAAGTAATTAAGATTAATCTTTGAGTGCGACCGTAAAAAATTACTTCTCTACTAGATGACGCCTGCAACTCCGTTAGGCCAAAATTCTTTTATCACGGGAACCGTAAATTTTTCCGGGAAAAGTATCCTATGTCCTTTCCCAGATCGTATCTTACCCAGCAAAATCGGTTCAGCGGTTTGAGCGTGAAGAGGTAACAAAGAGATAGGCAGAGAGACAGACAGACAATTTTTCGCATTTATATTATATTATTAGTATGGATGGATTGGCAGTTCTAAATGCACTATCATACCTACATGTTTATTATAGATCCAAGGTTCTCCAGCACTCTCCAATACCGAGGTCAATGTTAGAATCAATCCGAATTCTTGGCGGCGTGTTACGTCTTGTATTGCTGTATTACGACGTATTACGATGTATTTTCAGCATTACCTTCGCGTGAATTAAACGTTTTACATTAATTACTAGTATTTCGGAAGGTTAATTTCAAGGGAGAGTCCCTACTCAATGTTATATTTGTGTAATTGCGTAGAATCCGTAGGTAATTAAAATGAATTATGCTTAGGTTAGGCTTAGGGAGAGCCATGCTTCGGCACGAATGGGTCGGCTCGACCGGAGAAATACCACGTCCTCACAGAAAACCGGCGTGAAACAGCGCTTGCGCTGTGTTTCGCCGAGTGAGTGAGTTAACCGGAGGCCCAATCCCCTACACTGTTCCCTTCCCTACCATCCCCTATTCCCTTCGCCCTATACTGCGTGACTGGTGAGACATGTTCAATACTCGAGGACGTGATATTTGGCTATTATATTAGTTGGAAAAAAATTATATAAAAAAAATAATATCATTTGATCACAGAGTAAATGTAGCTTAAAGTTAAATAATTATTTACCCAATGCATGGATACCGCGAGCGGGAGGGGTAGTTGTGTGGTGTTTCTTTGGTAGCGCACGCCTCTGCACCGGCCGCATAGTATGCCTATTTGCCTAGCCGCGTAATTTACTTAGTATCCATGATTCATTTATTTTTGGGAAATTCGGAAAAAAATTAAGAACCTAATTTTATTACATAATTATAATGAGAATCGCGTACAGAGTACTCTCCATAAGTATCGATATTGTCTCACCAGTCATGTTGTATATCCCTACCCTCCCCTTACCTTACCTTATTCCCTCTTAAAAGGCCGGCAACACACCTGCAGCTCTTCTGATGCTGCGGGTGTCCATGGGCGACGGAAGTTGCTTTCCATCAGGTGACCCGTTTGCTCGTTTGCCCCCTTATTTCATAAAAAAAGACTGGAGAGCAATTTATGAAAAACAAAATATCGTGTTTTAAACTTGTAAGATTTTTTATTCTGATTGATTTTGTGATCCTACTGTTAGAGCTATGTAACCTTTACAAATTCTTAATTATGTTCATAGCGTGGTGATGATGATGATGAGTGTAATCTTCACAGTGAGTTGTTTACCGCTGTATCCGGGGATATAGTGGGCTGATGTAGGCAGATATGTAAACATATAAAACTGATACATTATTTTTATGTAACAAATAAGATGTATTTCATGTTGCTGGGATGTGGGAATCTATGTGAAAAAGTTAAAGTACCTATATACATATTATATCTAATGCTATATTATGCAATCCTCAGTTTACGCAAAATAAAATGTTTTCGCTATTGCAAAAATAATCGGTTCGGACTGCGAACCGTGTATTATTTGTCATTAATTATTATTTACTTATTTTATTTTATTTTATTCAGGCATCTTGGCCCATATTATAAATACCGTACTACATAATATCTTTATACTAAAACTAACACTAAACACTAACGACGTAACTAGTCAGCTGGGATTGACATAGTTCGACCAAGTTATGTAGGTCCATATCTGCCTATGAATGAACTTCTTAGAAAGTAAACTACTGTAGACTTATAGTTATAGCAGCAACGCATGAAGAGCATTTTTTGGTTATTTGAATAGACAAGCGCCCCAGAGCGTAGCGTGAAGCGTCATAAATCTTCTGAAAGAATATTTTTTGGAAAAAAATATTCTTTCAGCACTGCTACTTTCACAGTGAAGACTATACTGGAGACTCAAACACACCTAGTATTATTACACCCGTTAAGTTACGAGTTGCTAAAATTCATAAAAGAAAATACAACACATATTTCCAGCACAACTCATACCATAAAGTGTGCTAATGACAGAGCTCGCTATAAATTGTTTAAAATAGCGTAAAGTTGGCTCGGCGGCTTATGAATCATTACGGACCGAAATAATTTCAATAAAAACATACGTGGGTACGTCAGAGCCATCGATACCGGCGAATTCCTTTCCGCCACGGAATGCTGGACGTATGAACAGCAGGATGATTACGTATCTTGCGACAGGTAACAACAGGCGTTTGACTGCAGACCTCTCGCTCCCGAGCATGGTGCGCTGCATGCTCGAGAGCGATGAGGCCTGGCAGGCGGCGGTCTCATTCTGCGAAATTCTTATGTCGCAGAAAGAGGCCGCGAAGCGGGATAGGGAGTACGATCCCACATCTCTGCCGCTCCGTCGGCGTAGGACGGGAGTGCGGAGGCGACGCTATGCGAACCTCCTAACTCATCTAACAGGGCATCGGGAGAAAATGGGAACCTTAGCCTTAGCCTTAAAGCTTAGCCAGTCCCGGCGCCGAGGGGAACGCTTCAGTTTGCCGAAGCGTTCCCTAACTTTGGTGGAAGTCCCCGGTCCCTTCTGAGGTAGACGGGTCGTGGAGGCAGTCCTGTGTTTATTATATCCGGGACATCCCTCTTTTATACGGCTGAAGGCGTTCGCCTTCGCAGGTGGTTTTGAGTGGGTATGAGTCCCACATACCCCCGGGGTGCTTCAGCTTAACTGAGGCACATCCCCAACCCGGGTCACCCATGATAATGTTTCCCCTGCGCATAAAAAAGGCGTTTGACTGGAGAATGCAGATATTGCACAATATCTGCTGTCTGTCATCGGAATCATACCTCCTGCAACTTTCCGCCATCGTTCCACGCGAAAAATATACCGGTATTCTTATTCCCCAACACCTTGATGAGTGGCAGTCTTCCACCGTGCGTTTTTAGCCTAACTTTCTGCCACGCACAGTAAAACTTTGGAACGGACTGTCGCCAGCAATATTTCTGGACCAATACGATCTGCAAACCTTCAAGAAAAGAGCGTCTCAAAAGGCTGGCAACGCACCTGCATCTCTTGTGATGTTGCGAAAAATTGATAGCCGATATCTGTCATCTTGCGAACTCTACCAAGGGAATGTTGAAGCTGCGCGTGCGCTGCATCGGTGTTGGCTCGTACGTTCTTTCATTATATTCACAAAATACTGACGGTTCTTTGACAATTCGATTCACACTGGAGCGACACAAAAAATATGCTAATGAAAAACCAATATTTCTAAGGAAGAATATATTTTTCTTCAAATAAGTATATATTATAACTAAATAATATATTCGAAAAGAAATGAGCAATATTTAAATTTCATATATTTCATACATAAAATATAATATAAATACAACTGTCCTGAGGTAACGTATATAACGTATTCTGTGGTAGAACCTAATTTAAACCTAAAATTTCTTGTGAACCATTTTGTTCACGCCTACATGAATCATCGTTAGTTAAACTAATCAATAGTTCAGCTGTCATTAATCTATAATTACCTACACGATTCTTGGCTCAGGTGCTCCCCTGTCCTCTTTCTATTTTAAAGCTATTATATTCGAAGAATTCTATACCGTGGAATTGCATGTAGGCCAAAACTGTGCCTAAAAATACGAAAATGGTCTAAAAATACGTAAACTATTTTACTCGACTTGGCGAATAAAAGTTACACTTTGACGATGGTTATGTATTTATTCAATAATGTATATTTATACTACTATAGCGCCTATAAGCGCACGGTTCACTAAATATAACAAGCATTTTATTTGTTCATATTTTAATGAAAGTGCGAGAATATGCGAAAGTATGTCTGTCTACCTGTTATCTCTTTGAACCGATTTTGGTGATAGGTATGGAGATACTTTGAGTCCCGGAAAAGGGCAAGCACACTGGAATACTTTTTATCCCGGAAAAATGTACGAATCAAAATGTTCGGCGCAGCGGGATAGCAAGCGTCATCTAGTTTATTTAATATGAAGTTCTGTGATTTGACTCCTAGTGCTCCTCTAGTATAGCAGATAGTCGGCGGAGAGGTCGAAATTCCCGGCTAGCCCGGTGATCTACTTCTGTCCGTCCGTGTTTCCGCGTATTATATATAGATAGTGTTAGGGTGGGGACACAATGTAGGAGTGATTGATTTTTCATTTGCTGTAGCGATTTTGTGTCAATTTAACTTTTTTTGGGTAAATAAATAGAATAGTTTTTTATTTAAACCCTAAAACAAAAGAAGCAGTTATTAGAATTCTACTAATAGTAATTTTTCTTTTTTTTTTAATAAGCCAACAAGGTTTATTTAATTTTCACTTTTAAAAAAATTTTCTTTGTTCAAAAGTTTTTTCAATGATGAGGTGAGAAGCTACAGGCGAAGATTTTTTCTTCTTCTGTTTATAGTAAATGGAAATGAAAATAATAGAATTTTACAAAGATGAAACTGACTTCAAAATTGTATTAAAATTCTCTACTTATCTCATAAACTACTGAACCGATTTTGATGAAACTTACAGTATTAGCGAAGTTTAACAATACCTAGTACAACAAAAAAGGAATCACTTAAATCGGACTTGTAGTTCTGGAAATATGCGAACACAAACATAAAAACACACACACATACATACATCATGCGTATACGTACACTTTCGAAATTTTGCAAATTTCTTCAGACGCTGATATAGACTAACATATATACGAAAACTGTGAAGTTCTGGAAATTTAACATACATACGGTCGAATTGGTACCTTTCTTTTTTGAAGTCGGTTAAAAATATGTATTTGTCACATAGTTTAAAACATGGCGCTCGTGTGTCCTCGCCTTACGAACACGCAACAGGCCGGGAATAGAATCTGGAACTTCTCGCCTGAAATAGGTTAAAATTGAGCTTCTCTAAATATGTACAGCTATTATACATCAGCTGTCGTTTCTGCAGTGCCCCAGATTTCATGGAATTGGATATTTTCGAGGATTTTTATTGTTTTCTAAATACACACACTGGCAAAATTAGCGGAACATAGTCAAAAAGGAGCACAACTTGAACTCAAGTGGGTCGGGCTGTCTGAAATCCTTTTATATAGTTTCTAAGCTCATTTAAGAAATAAAATATTGAACAAAACTAGCAATTTGAGAGATTTTTATTGCAATTATGCCATAATAAATGTTTTTCGATGATTGACGTTTAAGTGTTTCTGATAAGAATGGCGATTTTAGCGGGGTTCAAGGTATGCCAGCTCATTTGATTGTTTGGTTTTTGGAAGAACACATTGCTTAGATATAAAATTAGTGATTTCCCAGCATCTACGACAGCTAGAGCTGTAACGCCTGTAACCACGATAGAGAAAGGTCACACCTACCGTTCGGTCAGTCAGGCCTTAGGTGGGTCAGCTTCCGTGGTCCATCGTAACTTTCAACGCTACAGAGAGACTGGATCTTACGTCTGGAGACGAGAACAAGGCAGATATCGGGTGACATTAGTTCAGGATGACAGTTTTGTTAGGGTACAACCCTTAAGAAATCGACCTCCAACTGCATTGCATACACGAAACCTGTCGGAACAGATCCGAGATGTACGTGTGAGCGATTGTACAGTAAGAAGAAGACTCAAAGAAGTTAAATTAAACTCAAAAGTGCCAGCAAGGGCACCAGAACTTGAGACAGGACACCAAAGAGCTAGGCTAAGATATGCGCGTGAACATCAAAATTTGACAAGTGTATGAAATCGTATGCTGTACAGTGATGGGAGCAAATTCTGTGTAAATTTTGTTGACAGGCGATAAAGAATGTGGATAAATCGTAAGGAACGCTATAGACCATCAAACTTAACGGAAACAGTGGCCTATCATGCAGGCTTCGAAATGGTTTGGGGTGGCATATGACTTGGAGCCCGCACGGAGCTGATGATTGTTAATGATGGTACTTTGACAGTACACGGCTAAAGCACAGATGTCCTAGAACTGCATGTTGTGCCTTTTACACAAGTTTAGGCAATAACTTCAATTTTATGTGCGTCCATAGAGTAAAAAAATCAGGCATTATTACCTAAATTATGCTGGCGTAGCCTAGGTGGAGAGGCCAGCACGGTCTACGGATATGGATCCGATTGAGGACGTGTGGCACATCAATGGGTGAACGGTACGAGTTAAACCTCCAGCTCCAAAATCTGTTCAGGAGCTCGAGTTGGCGCTACTGGAGGAGTAGGAGAATATTCCACAGGAAATGATTGACAATCAAAATGCAAGCATGGAATGGCGTATCCAGGCCCTCTTGAGATCCATAGAAGGCATTAAACGCTTTTAACATGGCATTTCTTAAGTAAAAATGGAGAATTTAACTTAAAAAATTACTGCTGTAATTTCAAAGATTTTCTTAATTTTTGATTTTTGCTGATTTTTTTTCTTTTTACACGATTTCATGGCCTAAATTTATATAAGTTTTATTTTTTAATCACCAATTATTAAATTAATAAAGAAATATATACAAATAAGCGAATAATTTACAAAAAAACTGAAAATTTTGTTATGTTCCGCTAATTTTGCCGGTGTGTATATAATGTAGTACATAATATTCTACTTTAAATATTGTTTTCTAAGTAATTATACAATTTTTGCTTCGATTTTTAATTGTTATTAAAAAATATTTTTGATTTCGTATTTTAGTCGCAATTGAGCTACAATTCAGTCACAATTTAAGACACGAGTGGATGAAGTAGGTAACTAACAATTTGAGAACATATTTTTTCTGCATAAAGGACGGAGAAAATTATTTTTGAAATAAAAAAATGTGGATTCTATGTATAGCTAAATAAATTAACTAACTAGATGTTAAACTAGGTAAGTTACAAGGTTTTTTCAAATTATAAGGGAAAAAATTAGTAAAATTATTGGTCTTTAATTGTAAAATGGTAGTTATCCACTCATGTCTTCAATTCATCGCATTCAGTCACATTATGTCGCAATTTGATCACTATTCAGTCACATGTTGAGTCGCTATTCAGTCCATAAAAACAACTTTCCGCTGCAGCTTCACGTACGCAATCATTCGTCATCCGGCGACCGCCGTCGGCCAAGATGTAACATGTAACATGGCACATCAATACGCATTCTGTTCTGCCAGGGCGCCGCCACTGTCAAACCGCTCTTGAAATATTGGGTTAATTACTTCTAGGCCTGCCTGCGCCAATACGAGTTGAAATTCATCGTAGATAAATAATTTAAATGCTCAAATATGAAGGTAAAAGTAGGAACCGAGCAACGCGACACGCGACACGCGACAACTGCAGACGACGTGATGTCGCGACACTGCTAGTTTTTTATGTACATATTTCTATGAAGCTAGCACGCTTCGCAGATAGCACGAAACTAGCGACATTCATTCATAGAAATATAGGTCTACCAGAATCTGATGGCCATTTTTGACAGCATATTTTAAAAAAATATCCTTGATATTCGCATGCAATTTATATTTGCATGTTTCACACACAAAATAAGCCGCTAAAGGAACGAAAAAGGATGAGAATGTTTTATTCCTATTACCCCGGTACTGCTAGAGTCAATTTATTTTCTCACTTTTTGCCATCAGATTCTGGTAGACCTATACATACAAACCAGTAGTGTCGCGACGACACGTCGTCTGCTGCCGCTTCATGTAGCTTCCAACTTGTACCATTATGCTCTCAAGAGATGTTCTTTCTAAATAAGAAGAACAAAAGAGTTTTCTTTGACAACAGTTCAAAGACGACCTCTGTGGCTCAGTGGATAGCACGTTGGTAGCTTAAGCCGGGGGTCGCGGGTTCGAGTCCCGCCGACGGAACAAAAAGTTTTCAAAGTTCCTGGGTCATGGATGTGTATTAAATATATTTATCATATAATAAAAATCTTAAATATATGTATAGTATAAAAAGCATTAAATATATTTCCGTTGTCTGGTACCCGTAACACAAGTCCTTCAGGTACTTACCACGGGGCCAGATTGACGTGGTGTGAAGCGTCCATAGATATTATATTATTATTATTATAAAATAATGAGATAGCTGTTTTTTATAATTTTGCGAGAAAAGGAACACGATAAATTGTTATAAAAATTGTGATTGGTGCAAGCTAATATATATTTTGTTATGCATTTTTGTGTTTTGCTAACTCATAACATACTATAATTAATAATAATAATAATATAATAGTGTTCTTGTACATATTATTATTATGGAATTTGCAGTACTTACAAATTATTGTAATTATTTACGTCATACAACAAGACTTTTCAGCGAATAATGTGGTACTTAAACAATTTGGTGCTGCATGTCAGGTAATGAGTGATGACGCTCAAGATATTTTCAGACTTAAATCGACGTTGTTTACATAATTATAGTGTAATATGAACATGAAAACAGATGTGCAGATAGTACAGTTTTTGACTTTGTTCCTTGGCATTTAGACGTGCGCAATTCGGATCTGTCTTTGACTGTGGCATACAGTACGTAAAGCCAAACAACAATCAAAGGTTTGAGAGAACCACAACTTTACAGGTTCATATATGGTTCCTATATTATATCCCAAGTGTGTAATAACTCGATTAGAGATCAGGCGTAACAAGGAAATCTGCATTCCATCGTCCATACCGCGTTGTCCGCCAGTCTAATTTTGATTGTACGTACGGAACCACAGTCACCCTGACGTACTCAATGCGTAGAAACGGACCCCGAAAAAGGATATGGGCGGAGAGCCCATAGATAGCCCCAAATTGCAAATAAAAAAAAACAAGAAAATCTGTTGATCCTTTAATTGTCTATTTTCTATCTTTTTGGTAAAAGATGGCCCCGTGCGAGTTGTTTACGCCGGTGCCTCTCGCCGGGTTAGTTCCCGAACCGGTGGTAGGCAACTTAATTCTAACGTTCAGAATTTTTTTTTGTAAAAAAGTAACTTTGAAGAAAAATTATTTGATTTGATCGTGTTACTTGAACATTTTGTTTTGGACCAAAGTGGCAATCGAATTCCAAGTGAAGAGCTAGTATCTAAACTTACATTACAGAGACGTTAATAATGTATTATATTGATGTACATTTTAATAGTCTTACACGTCATACAAGAAATATTAAAAATAATATTATGCTCCATACAATAAGTCCATACAAATAATAATAAATTGATCAAGATCATCACAATTAAAATTTATTGTACGGGTATTTGCGCGAAATCTCGTCTGTAACAGCGGCTGTGTCGTTTACGGTGAGGCTTTGATTCCTGGTCATCATCGGCACAACAACCGCGCAGAAGTTGCTCAGGATCGCCACGAGGCCAATCACAGAGAGGCCAAGAAGAAAACCCTAGAAGAAGAAGAAAGTTAGCCTGAAAGATGTAAAACACGAACCGCTTATTTAGCAACAAGTTTTAAATGTTTAAGGGCCTGTTTCACCACTTCCTGATAAGTGCCGAATAGGCTATCCACCACTTAACTTGACAGATGAAGTATGGAGAATCTGTCAAAAAAGTTGTGAATGAATAGCCTATTCGGCACTTTATCAGAAAGTGGTGAAACAGGCCCTAAAACTTGTTGCTATCCTGAAAATATTTTAGAGGTTTTATAACTAAAAGAACTCCGTGTATCCGTAAAATTCGTATAACGCGCGGAAACCGTAAATTTTTCCTAGATAAAAAGTATCCTATGACCTTTCCCGGGACTCAAAGTATATCCATACCAAATTTCAGCAAAATCGGTTCAGCGGTTTGGGCGTGAAGAGGTAACAGACAGTCAGACATACTTTCGCATTTATAATATTAGTATAGGTATGAATGTAGAGTGATGGTATAGTACTTATAATATGCTAAAGCATAAAATGTAGAGCTATGGAATTGTGAGCGTTTGCAATTATGTTTATAATGTAATAAGAAGCGTAGACTCAACATATTATTAGACAACCATATAGATAGACAGCCATATCCAGTGATTCTAGCCTAGCTTGGCATTTTAAAGCTAAAATTACAAAACACATGTCGATAAACATAATATATTCCCCAAAAACACCCATTGTACTGGCCCACCGCCAAAATATTCGTGATAATAAAGGAATACATTTGGTAACGGACATCTAAACTGCTAAACCAATAATAACATTCAATATTAGATAACCAATTGGTAAAGGGCACGCATAACTTTTACATTTTCGGGCAAAAAGGAAGAGGAATAGAGGAAAGTCTAAGCGCGTTAGTTTGACATTTTATAAGAGTTCCATTTTGTAGTTTTAGCATATTGATACTGCAACGAAATTATATTATCTAATGGTGACCCGGTGAACTATCTATCACTTCCCCTAATATAAAACTTTAAAAGACTTCCAAGATTATTCAAAAACTAAAATTAGTCAATTCAAGCCAGGTTGGCCTACGGTGGCGTTAGAGCGAGATGAACGAAAAAACTTGGGGAGGCCTTTGCCCAGCAGTGGGACAGCATAAGCTCAAAAAAATCCAAATCGGTTCAGCCGTTCTTGAGTTTTGGTGAGACCAAATTATAGATTCATTTTCATTTATTTATGTATTATGTAGACTATAGTATAGATAATATTATGTATCTTCCTATGGCTACATGATACATATGCCATAACGCATCCGTGGTCTAGTGGTATAGAGCGCGGCTCTTGACTCGGAGGTAGTGGGTTCGATTCCCGTGTTGAAGACATGACATTTCCAAGTTTGGTTAGGACAATGCAGGCTGATCACATGATTGTCTGACAAGTAAGATGATCCATGCGTCGGATAGGCATGTAAAAAGTCGGTCCTGCGCCTGATCTCTCGCCGGTCGTGTCGGTCTTCCGTCCCACTGGGTTATGAGAGCAAAGGAATAGAGAGTGCTCTTGTGTTAGTACTGCGCACACACTTGGGCACTATAAAATTACTCCTGCGTAGCTGGCCTGGATTCAATGAAATCGGCCACCGTCACCGAAACTGGTGTGTGAGCTGTATGTTACATCAATTATTATTAATTTTCACCAGGAAACGTGTGTTTCCATCAAACAAACTACGTAATGTAACGCACAGGTGGATATTTGCATCTTACTAATGAGCTGTTGAAATATAGCCGATATATTATCTCCACGTCCGCACTGTGTGTATTTGTTCTAGTCGTACGTGTACGTCAGAGCTATGGCAAGAATAGGAGTTTAGAACGATTTTAGAGGTTAATAATATAACCCTCTTTTAGAAATTAGATAACGATAGGATGTTTGGTTGGTTGTTGCCCGTGAAATCGTAGTGGAATTTTGCGGAAACTGTGTATTTTTCTCTGATAAAAAGTAGCTAGTGTCTTTCCTGGTGGTCTACTCAATTTAGCCGACTGTGTAACGACTTACTTTTGATTTTACCAGACTGAAACCACTCTGGAACTCTCTGGAACCCTGATGGTTTGACGCAATTTGAGTTTGAGGGAAAGATTACCTTCGTCTTGATCTTAAGAGTGTACAGGTATATACATCTGTCCAGTTATTTTTATTAGGTTATTGGCACCCTTCTTTTTATTTCTATCATTACCATCATCAGTCATCACAAACACAATCATCATCATCATAACTCACCACACTGCCGCCGAGGTCGGCGAGGAACAGGTTCCAGTCGTAGTTGTGTCGCTCCTCGTACACCGACACCATCATGTTGTTGAAGTGGATGTACAGCTGGCAACGAAATCATTTATATCATCATACTACTCCTAAGGATTTAAAGGCCGGCAACGCACCTACAGCTCTTCTAATGTTGCGACTCATGCGAGTGTCCATGGGCGACGGAAGTTGCTTTCCATCAGGTGACCCGTTTGCTCGATTGCCCCTTTTTTTTAAAAAAAAGGGTATGTTTCAATCGGTGCTGTATAATGTATTGCGAGGAATGTGTTTTCAGAACCAATAGAATCTCTTAATTTGCCTGACCTCGCTAAGCGCAGCGATTCTGTTGGATGCTTGGATCATAAAACACACTCGTAACACAGCTCCAGCTCAGGAAGTAGTTCACTGTGAAAGTAGCAGCGCTAAAAGTGTTACTATTTTAAATTTTTATATGGGCAAAAATCATGACGCTTTGAAAGTAAACTATATAAGGGACACAAACACAGCCTGTATTATCGCTTTGTTTAGTTACATATCTCATAAGTTATAATATAATATCATCATAGTAACAGGATATCTGTCTCGTCTTACGGTAGTCTGCAGCTCAGCAGCACTCTTGGTGTTCCATCCGTAGTGTCTCTGTCTGTCCGTCACGAAGGCGCCGTACAGCAGCGAGCGGCAAGTCCGAGGGCAATTATCGCTGTCGTGGTTCTCCTGCATGCTGAAATATAATATCAGACTTATAGTCATTGGACACAATTATTATTATAGAAATATAAAATAAACAGTGATAGATTTAAGGGACAACGTGACATCTAAGACAGAAAACCTTGGTATGTCGGTCTATAGCCCTCAGTGTAACCAGTGCCGGTTTTATTTCAGCACCCTGGCCGAAATTTTATCAGCGCCTAAGGTGCTGGGCAGGCGCCCCTTTTTGTTTGCTTTAAGCGCCTCATTTTATCCGGCGCCCTGAGCGGTCGCCTAGTGTCGCCTGTATGAACTGTGCGCCATGAGTTTTTGTGCGCTTTGGACACTGTAGAATGGAGCCTCCGTGCAATAACATCAAGGCAATAGATATTAATTGAATTAAAAATAAGACCTTGGGGGAGGCCTTTGCCGGTGGGATAGTATAGGCTTCTAAAAAAATAAGAGTTGAAATTAAATCCAGACGCTAATATAGACACGTGAAACTAAATAAGTCATTTAGTAACCTGATGTAAGTGGATATTAGGTTCCTCATGTCCTGAAAGTTGCCACAGAGCGGCAGATCGCTTCTCATCCACGGCCCGGAGCAGCCCACGGCAAAGCCCACTTCCCGCCATACGTACTCAGTTGTACACTGGAATAAATAAACCACCTAATCGTAATAATGAAACTATTACGAAACACTAACATCAGTAGTGGTGGCTGAAATCGCAGAAGTTATTTTAAGGTTTCCAATTTTTGCCAAGCTTTTTCTTCTTTTGTCAAGTCTTTAGAAAGATCAAGCTCAATACTGGTGTTTACGTGCTAATCAGATCAGTGACGGATTGATTAAGTACTTGTGGCCCTAAGCAGTCCATGCCTTCGTATGTCAACTAGAATCGGTCTTCAAACCTTTACTCTTCTGGTGTCCAATCAGACGTGATGTCCTAGGCAATTGCTTCATTTGAGTTAATCCATTTAGAGTCAATCCATCAATTGCCTAGGCTAACGACTCACTCATCTCTCTCACCAGCTAGTGTTAGCTTATATTGGAACAGCCATAGTGATAGAGGGAAATATTAAGCTATCCTACCTCATTAGCGCTATACCCCGGCTCGTCAGTGCAGGGGTCATCATCGTCACCGATCATCACGTACTCGTCCACCGTCAGCTTGATGTCCACCGTCTCGCCCGTGTTCACGTACAGGTAGTCCACCAGCCCACCGTTGAATACCTCCACTTCTACAGACAGAGGTGAGATGAATGAGAAAGAGAGGGTCAGGGCTTTCTAAATACGTCTCAAGTCTCAACTCGTAAAAGGCCTTGCGACCTCGCAGCCTTGCGACTCGCTAGTCAATCTGTCCATGCTAATATTATAAATGCGAAAGTGTGTCTGTCTGTCTGTTATCTCTTCACGCCTAAACCGCTCAACCGATTTTACTGATGAAGAACTTTGAGTCCCGGGAAAGGACATAAAGGACCTCGCATCCCAGAAAAAATGTACGGTTCCCGCTCGCAATAAACGAAATTTTTGTGCAACAGGGTTGCAGGCGTCATCTAGTTTGCTAAGATTTCTCGTTGTCGCAGCATAAGGGATCAACTATCAAAAGATTAAACATGGACATTTTCCCTCTTACTAATAACCGCTGTATAAGCTTTGAATAGTTATATAGTGTTTTGTCTTCTTCAATCCACTTAAAAATGTCACTTGTGTGACAGGAACAAAACACTGTTTAACTATTCAAAGCTTATACAACGTTTATTGGTCAGGGGGATTAAGTATTAGAAGTTACATTTAAAGAAGTTTTAGCCTTTAGGTTTGGTTCACACGGCACAATCCTGCACGTTTCCTGCACGTTTTTTTTGCAGTATACGTCTTAACGAATAAAATAAGTGGCGCTTACAATGTATAGGTACCATTCACCCGTCGATTGTACTGCAACAAATCGTGTACCAACAACTCCACTAGAAGCCATCTCCAAACGAATACAAAAAAAAACGTGCAGGACAATGCTGTGTGACCTAACTCTTAGATCCACCCTTGGTCTAGAATTCTAGATTATAAAAGACGCTAAGGCAACATTCTCATTACCCACCAGTATAGGGTTCCTCTGTGTAATGCACATGCACGTGATACCCTGGCAGGAGCACGCTGGTAGCGGTGGCCACGTCAGCCGCCTGGTGTTGCAGAGTCACGGAGTAGCCCTGCGCCTGGGAGGAGGCGCGGGACACGTTGCGGGGGGAGAGGGTGAAGCAGCGACCAGTGATGAAGCCTAACGTCGAGGTGACGACCACATCTGAAAGTTATTCCAATTTCCATTAGAAGAATTAGCTAGGTGTTAGAGGAAGTTATGCTTAGCCGGTTTCTCAAGTTTTTTGACTGGAGAATATATTTTTAAAATTGTTTATTGGTCAATATTAAGCTGTGGCAGAGTAAATTATACATGGCTGGTTTCTGAGGGCTTTGACTGTTTAACAGCGTTGTTAATTGTATTGGTTAATATTTACCTGAGTCAGACCAAAATGCAAATTATACATATCGTTTCTGAGGTTGTTTGACTGGAGTTTTATTTATTCAACAACTTTGGTGGTTGGTTAATATACTTAACGACGGTAGCCAGGCATTACCCGGTAAGGTAAAAGGGAGGCCAACGATTTTGACATGGCTCTCGCTTCTTTATTTGCTTGAGTGTCTTATTATTTTCTTTTTTATGTGACATAAACCTATTGTGACTTTTCGACTTTTCTCTTGCTCATTGCTCTTGCTTACTTCTCTTCGCATATAGTACATTTTTCATTAAATTGGATTATAACTCACTCTTCCTCAGATTCTCCAGGCCGTACTGCACGAAGAAGTCCTGCTCGTCATACGTGATCTCCTCCCACAGCTGGTCCAGGGGAATCCGGGAGAAGTTGAACCCAAACCATGTAGAGGTGAACCGCGGATGCGAATATAGACCGTATTCCTGTTGCAATATGTTATATGGGATAATATGTAATTTAAGAACCGACCGCGACATCTCATAAAAATATGAAACAGTAATTTAAATACCATTTTAAATTGCTGATCAGTTAAGTTTGATAGATCAGCGTTTCGGATACTGGGGGCAAACTTATGGTTTGTCATCGTTACATTACTCTTGCTATTTCTTTTATGAAGGCGTGTCAACTTATTGAATACTATTTGGACCAAAGTCCAAACTAATAGATTACTGAATTTAAAGCGAATTTAAAACGCAGTAACTACAGCTGCCGGTAAAAATTTAGTTTTGTCAGCAACGAGTTTGCTGGCTACTCACAATGAGCACAACTTACACTCAGTACCTACTACTCGGTAGTTACGATGAGTTTGTCGTACTTGTAGGGCGGTTCCCGACAGAAAGTGTCGCTGGGGTAGCGGATGGTGCGGTGCAGGCTATTCACAATGAGTACAACTTACACTAATTACTACTTGGTACTCACAATGAGTTTGTCGTATTTATAGGGCGGTTCCCGACAGAAGGTGACGCTAGGGTAGCGGACGGTGCGGTTGAACTCGAAGTGCGTGTACGTGGTGATCGGCACGTCGATCAGCTTCATAATGCAAGACGCGATCTGGTGATCATCATTAATACTCGTATTGTTGATGATACATGATCCTATCATGTCCGATATTTTACGTCGTACGTTTTTGTGTTACCAACTTTGTTCCTCCACGAATTCGACATATTATAGGACTTAGGACGGGCGCGCACTAGCGGTTAGGTCGCGGCGACCATCAAGATAGATAGAGAAGATACCTTTAACCTTAGTATTACGCTGGCCTCTGCAATACAGTTTACACTAGTGCAGGGGTCAGAGGCTTCTTAATGTATAACAACAGTTTCTGGTCTAAATATAGATTTATTATTATTATTATTATTATTTGTATTTTTAAACTTTATTTTCTCCCTTGCGGGGTGACTACTGCAGTTGCGGGCTTGTGGCCAAACAACTGCATGTAATTTTGTGAAATTAGGTGATTGATAAAAAATTTCGGACTATTCGGCATGTATTTAGGATGACTGCTTTCTCCTCCTGAGGCCCAAGTAAAATTTACGTGTTTTCTAATAATGACACATTGTACTTGTTCAAGTACAAAATATTTATAGTGCTAAAAGCCCAGCACAAAAAGTATGTGTAAAAACCTGCTGAGAGGAGATATTTGAATGGGACCTTTTTTCTAGTATTATTGATATGACAGAGAATAGATTTCCACTTATTATTACCTGAAATATTTTGTTCTTTTTGGAGAACAATGGGCTTATATCATAAAAGTAGATGCGTTTTGTATGTTCTCTGTGTAGAACAGTGGAGTGTTGAGTAAATAAAATTATTAATGTATTTCTTTCTATTTAATTATTAAAAATAATAAACAGTTTACTAACAATGCCTATTAATATATTTAATTAGTCTCAATTATAGTTTTGTTTTTTGTTGGACCATAAAAACGTGAAAATAACAAAAAATAAATAATACTTCTATCACAAAATAAATATTTTTATAGTAATTACTACTACGGTAATTACCATTAATCAGTCTCAATCATAATTTTAACTTTCCTTAATTATAATGACAACAAATAAATAAAAATAATGAAAGTATACATCTTATCTTTATAAAAACAATATTTTCTCTTCTTGTCACAGTATAAAATGTCGTATCGTTGGCATCCATAGTAAAATAAACTGAAATAAATCTCTAATTTAGAAAGTAATTCGCCCATAAGGCTTATTCTATTAGGATTGAAATATAGCAAAACAATGTATCAATATCATCTATGTACTGTTGAAAGTGTGTGGTATACGGGCTATACCTCCCAGTACCACAAAGCAAGTGCTCAAGGAATGGGGTCACAGACTAATCAGGAAGCAATGGGCTGAGACCCCTGGCCTTGAATACTCTAAGGCACTAATTCCTAGCTTCAACAAGAAACTATCAGAATTAGCGCTCACCTTGGGTAGGAACCAATCAAGAATCCTTACCAGAAGCCTAACTGGGCACTGCAACTTGCAAGCTCAACAAACACCTAAACAGAACGGGTATTTGTAGCATAACGACTTGCAGATTCTGTGAGGAGGAGGATGAGACACATATTCACCTTCTTCTCGACTGTCCTGCTCTACTACAGAGCAGGTACAGGCATCTTGGTCGCCACGAATACTCATCCAAGAGGATATTCGTGGCACCAACCCCAACCATATCGTTCAATTTATGAGCAGTATTGGGTTGGGGATGATACTCTAGTGCAAAAGATTCACAATAGATCCTCATGGGTCGCAGTGACGTCAGGGCACAGTGATTTGCCTTCTTTAAAGAAAACTGTTGAAAGTAATTATTTATTTCAAAGCCTTCTCTATCAATCAACAAGTAAGATGGTTGAGAGAGCAGAAGCTCTTTGGGAGGATATCTGATATTACTTCAAATATATTATGTTGAACCACGTAGAAGCTTGGGTACCATCGTCTTGAGTAGATTTATTGCTTGTGCCCGAGTTGCGTATGCCACGACCACGGGATCTGCATCCACCACGGCTGTTACGGCCACCGTGATAGCTTCTCTGATGTGGTGCTGCTAAATATTATGGACATCTTCACTCGAACTTGTCGGTAAAATATCAGACGTTAAAACAAATGGTGGGCCACCTATGTTTAGGTAAAAAGTCTTCTATTTCTGAATTATTCAGTAAATTCTCAATGTCCTGGCTCCGCAATCCTATTTAATTAAGCATGTGTTAAAACCCAGTGTCATTTTCAAAGAACATTAAATTACATGCAACTTTTATAGATAAAACCAACTGTCCTCACAAAAGAACAAAATAAAAAACTCAGTTTAAAATGTAGTTTAGCAAGTGTTTATTTTATAAATAATATTTTACAAACTTAATTCAATGCTTAGATATTAAATTTCTTTACTTTTTGAAGTTGTAAACTAACTGATTACCATAATAATTTAAGATCAAACTTACTGTGTTCACGTGTGCCCTCCATCTTCCACCAACAAACATAACTTTTTTTTATGATTTCTTATTGGTTGCTGTCAGCCAATCCAGTAATATGTCAAAAATATATCGCCGAATCAGATAACAGAAACAAAAGTGACTGAATGGCGCTCAAATTCAAATAATCAGGTGATTTCTGTTATGTCCTTGTGTGAGAACACTATGCCACTAGGAGAAAAAATTAAATTTTGGAGTTGGGCCTTAGTCAGTTCATGAAAAAGTCCACGTGTGAGAACATTGGGCCTCAGGAGGTTCTGTAAAGTTATGAATGTGAGTGGTTGTATGTTAAGTGTTTTGAGTGATGTGTGTAGTGTTTTAGGTATGATGCCTGTGGTTGAGATGATGATTGGTATGGTTTTGACGGTGTTCACTTTCCACTGCGCTTTGAGTTCTATGCTCAGGTCTGTATATTTTGTGAGCTTGTTTGTGTTTGTGCTAGTGAGATTGTGTGAGTTAGGTATGGCTTATTATTATTATTATTATTATTAGTATTAGTATTAAAACCGCCATAGACCACGCGCACCTGGCCGCCACCCGGCAGCGGCCACACCATATTTTCGATGGCCGCCGCGACCTGCAGGCCGTTGCGGCCTAGCCGCTAGTGCGCTTTTAGCGGGCTTTATAAATACATACTAACAGTATAATATAATATGTTAAGACCGTCACAGACTTAGCTATAATATATATTAACATACCGTACTAAACACACTGAGACCAGAAATATATAATATTATAGCTGAGTGTGTGGTCACGCGAAAATTGTATAGAAAATTTATATTAATATGCCTAGCTATAAATATATTAATATACTGCGTGACTGGTGAGACATGTTCAATACTCGAGGACGTGATATTTGGCTATTATATTAGTTGGAAAAAAATAATATAAAAATATAATATCAATTGATCACTGAGTAAATGTAGCTTAAAGTTAGATAATTATTTACCCAACGCATGGACCCCGCGAGCGGGAGGGGTAGTTGTGTGGTGTTTCTTTGGTAGCGCATGCCTCTGCACCGGCCGCATAGTATGCCTACTTGCCTAGCCGCGTAATTTACTTAGTATCCATGATTCATTTATTTTCGGGAAATTCGGAAAAAAATTAAGTACCTAATTTTATTACATAATTATAATGAGAATCGAGTACAGAGTACTCTCCTTAAGTATCGGTAATGTCTCACCAGTCATGTTGTATATTATAGCTAAGTCTGTGACGGCCTTTACCCGAAACTAGCGTGCCTTGGCTGGGCCCACAGAAATAAATCAAGATAGAACGGCTAAGCGGGTGGAATACGCGTGTTTCAATCTTGCACAAGTGTGCAAGATTCGTTGAACGTTCATTCAGTCAGCCCGAACGTCTCGTTTTTTTTGGAATATTCCTCATTGTGCAGTGTCTAATTGTAAAAACAGAAGTACGAAAGTGAATCGGTCAAAAGGAGGTATTTCTTTCCACGGGTAAGTTATTTGTTCTAACTAAAAGCAAAGCAAAAATTGACACGAGCGATTCCTTAGCAACGCACGCGCGTCGCCGTTCATTCTTGATTTATTTCTGTGGCTGGGCCCCATAAAAATATTTGGGTCCCTTTGGTTCCATTTTGGTCGGTCGATAGTTTGTGTTTGTAAAGTGTACAATAAACCGAAACTGAACATCCTGAAAATATCGACATTTTACGCGAAATTGAGTCCTTATTTCCTAGGCAGTTGGAGGACCAACGTTATTTGGTCGGATCATGTCAATTCAATGTTGATTGTGATCTGTCGGCTAGGTTTGAGGTAACGCGACCTAACTACATAGGTCCCCCATCTTAGGTAGATAGAGGAATCAACTTCTCTGATAGTAAAGGCCTTGATACCACTCCTCGTCCCTCTTACCTGCTGCACCAGCAATGCAAAACAGGCGAGACCCACGACTGTCTTCAGCAGATTCGGCCCACGGAAGAACTTCACACACTGGCCCTTGAGGCCCTGAGAAACCCAACATTTTGCAGGTATAACTTTTCCAATGTCATATCTATATAAGTATATAAAACTCAAAGGTAACTGACTGACATGGTGATCTATCAACGCACAGCCCAAACCACTCGATGGATCGGGCTGAAATTTTGCATGCAGGTAGATGTTATGATGTAGGCATCCGCTAAGAAAGGATTTTGATAAATTCCAATCCCTTGGGATTGGAATTGGGTCCCCAATTTTAAAAATGGGTTAAAATTGGGGATGAAAGTTTGTGTATAATATTAATACTTCTTAACGCGAGCGAAGCCACGGACAAAAGCTCGTCAATTTTAAATTAGCACTTTAGTAGTTAGCAAAATTTATTTATCTAAGGAATTCTTAATGATTTTAAGAGGATGTCACTTCATGTTAATTACATATTGTTATATTTGTATGAGATCAAAGAAGAGCAGTTTATTCTCTTCCAAAACTCCATACATTATAATAGCTACCTACCTATGTACCATCGAAGGAATTGATTCCTAGGCAGTTGAGCAACTAATGTCACTTGGTCGGATCATGTCAATTAAATGGTCCCCCATCTGCCTAGGATTCAACTTCTCTGATAGTACTTAATTTCGTTGTATTACTACCTTTGCAAAGAAACCGTAACAAGATTGTCGTTTTTAGCATAGACTAATGATAGTATTTTATTTCTCTATATTTTTATTAATATTATAAAATTAATGTACACTTACACTTTCTTTCGCCTCGACGACCATTTTGGCTCGCTACGTCGGCTAAACAAAATGTCGTCAACATAAGCTTATGACCACTGTGATATAAAGCAGGTAATAATAGATAAGTTGTTTTATGCCGATTATATAATATATTAGATCGTAACTCATGTTCTTTTGGTTATTACTAATGGCACAGTTAAGGAAATGTTATATTTAGCTGTTTGTCATACCTTTGCGTTTATAATTCATCCACACTCTACTCTGCTTGTGGGTCATGTTAACAATTTACTTAATAGAACAGACGTCGTTGTATACAATTCATGTAAACCCTGTTATTTGCCGAAAGACATTAACGTACTTAATGGTTTTTAAACCATTACGTTAATGTCTTATCAGTTAAAACTGTTTTTAATATTAAGTTATCCTCCTATTATCGGCCGTACTCAGAGACATTTAATGATGATTACGATTACTTCAATGAAGATTTTGACAGATAATATATGGGGCATAATATGTCAAAATCTTCATTAAATTACGTAATTATTATTAATTAATATTCGCCCCATGGCAGTATGAGTTCTTACAAATGTATTATATAAATAAAAGTAAAATAATTGTTACATAGTTTATTAATATTACAATATCAAAGATATAACAACCTTATAATTATCACTGGTAAATAAGTACCTACGATAACATATTGGATATAAAGTTGAATTAAAGATAAAAAAGTTGTAAAAAAGTTATTTTTTAACATTAATAATTGCTAAAAATTGAATGTTTCATTTTGATAAAACTCTGCACTTTCAATTCAATATAACCAATTTGGAATGTAACTTTCTTTTACATCTTATAATCATACCTATTTACATTTTTACATAATTCACAAATACCTAATGATCAAATCAAAATAAAGGTGTACATGAAGTTGCAGCAGACGATATGTCGTCGCGACGTTACTGGTTTCTATGTATTTCTATGAATAAGTGTCGCTAGCTTCGTGTCGCTAGCTGCGCAGGGTATTTCATAGAAACACATAGAAATCAGTAGTGTCGCTGCGACACGTCGTCTGCGGTTGCTTCATGTCGTCCGCTGCCAACCGGCACCTTTAGTAGGTAAATTCATAAGTTAATGTAACGATTTATTTAAATAGCGGCACGATCGCGCTGTCGTTTACACACAGTTGCTTGTGATCTCGCGGTATAGTCGCTGAACCGCGCGTTAGTGCGGATGCATAATATATTAATCGAGCCTTAAGGTGACGCCTTGATAATTTGGCTGTAGCGATGTCTATTTTTCTCAGCAATGACTAAAGCTAAGAAATTAAAGTTCACTGTCAGTATTCATCATGTCTTTGTCTTTGAATTACCCATAGCATAACACGATTGGTCAACTTTTATAACACAGAATAATTAATCAAAAAGACCTCTGTAAGAAAAGGGATTCCTATTTTGCCAACAGAGGAGAGTGATATAAGCTTCCAAAATTTGTACATAAATTGGTTCTACTATACACTTTAATTTGTCCATAGCTTATATGAAATGTAGGTATTTATGGTTTTTAAATTACGCGACAAAAACCATTTTGTCGCTACGCCCTTTCAATTTTTTGCTGTTCCATTGCTTGTTTTCTATGAGAGGCCGGGCCAGCCTCGCATAGAAAACAAGCAATCTAAAACACATCCAACATGGTTTTTTACTTTAACATGGCGTCACCTTAAGGGTTGGACCTCATCTGGCAGCACGGAATCACCTTTTTCTCTCGCCCTTTCTCTTTCTGTCGCTTAGAACTGCCATTTGCTAGACCGAGACAGAAAGCATAATGCCGATCGCCTCGAGGATTCCGCCGCGTGCTATCGCTGCCAGATGAGGTCCAACCCTAAGAGGATATTCCAAGATCAAGAGAAATGAAAAAAAAAGTACTTGTAATATCTATTGCTGTCTCCCTTACCTCAAGCCTATACCGCAAAGCGCGATAGAGTTAACTGCATAAAATTAACGATTCGTTGTCCCCTGATTTCTTCTCCAAAACATAACCGATTTAAGTCCTCATTTCATTTAAAAATTAAAGCAAGGCATGAGCTGTGTTTCTATGTTTTTTTTAACGAGCCAAATTTGTTTTCTGGATGTTTGAACACAGCGAAAAATCTGGCCATTTTTTGGGTTTTTAAACGTTCATATCTTTTTTAATAATTAAATTATGAAAAAAAACATAAGGACATTGTATTAGTGGCCGTAGATATTCAGAAAAAAAAATTATAACTCTACCGGCATTATCCAGGGAGGAAACCTGAAACAGGGGACAACGTTTATATGGAAAAACGGTATTGTATGTCCTCTTAAAGAAAATAGATTGGATAGAAAAACGAACGAAGTTGTTTTAATGTGGCCATTTAACAGAATGGAGTACTGGTCCATTACAGTTATTAAAAGATCATTAATACTTAAGACTAGCTTATTAATTCTGAATGTTAATAATCTAAAATCGTCAAAAAATAAAAAATGTATGAATTCGTAGAATTTTATACACGGTAAAGGAATTGAATCTGGAATGCACATTTATGAGATAAACGAGAAAATTACTGAAAAAATAATGAACATTCAGGCTCACTTGCGCCGATCTAGGTTAAAGTTAACTCTGAGTTAAACATCATGTCATATCTGTCACTCACCAAGTCAGTGATAGAGATGACATGATGTTTAACTCAGAGTTAACTTTAACCCAGATTGGCGCAAGTGGGCCTTAGAATTTAACAATTTTACATCTTCTCGACTGTAGCAAAATAACTTATCGACTATCAGACAAATTGGCAGAAATGATCTACGTAATTTGGTTTGTTAAATCAAGTTCGCCTAACTGATAAAATATGTAGACAGTACTCAGAATTATATTTAAAAGGACTGACTAGGAGATTCATGATGCAAACGTTTACAAACACTTAAAATTTAGTGAATTACAATACTCAATGTAAAGATAATAAAATATACAACATGTTTCTAAAACATTGATTACATCCAAGAGATTCTCTTAAGTCTTTTAGACAGCATAAATACCGGATTTGATCTTAAGGGCCCGGGTTACCCTCGAAATTTTCATACA
The DNA here is from genome assembly GCA_905404155.3 of Plebejus argus. Lineage (NCBI taxonomy): Eukaryota > Metazoa > Arthropoda > Insecta > Lepidoptera > Lycaenidae > Plebejus > Plebejus argus. The sequence goes on along the minus strand of FR989942.1, from coordinate 12,763,304 downwards.
TTCTTAATACCAAAATCATTTTCTCATACGAAAATATTTAACATGTTTGAGTTATTTTTCAGCTTAAGATAGTAATTACCTAGGGTCCTGAACAAATTTTTTTTACAAAATATTTAAATACTAAAAAAAAATTTTTGTATTTAAATATTTTTTAGTAAATTTACTACTAAATATTTAAACACCAAAAAATAGACAAAAACACTAAAAAATATATAAATAAATAGTAAATTTACTACAAAATATTTAAACTTTAAAAAATATTTTTTATTATTTAAATATTTTGTAGTAAATTTACTATTTATTTGTATATTTTTTAGTGTTTGTGTCTATTTTTTGGTGTTTAAATATTTAGTAATAAATTTACTAAAAAATATTTAAACACAAAATTTTTTTTTAGTATTTAAATATTTTGTAAAAAAAAATTGTTCAGGACCCTCGGTAATTACTATCTTAAGCTGAAAAATAACTCAAACATGTTAAATATTTTCGTATGAGAAAATGATTTTGGTATTAAGAATGTATGAAAATTTCGAGGGTAACCCGGGCCCTTAAATACTAGTTATTTTTTTTTATAAAACAAATAGGTAACGTATACAATGTACCATGATGGAAATAGATTCATAGGCAGCTAGTGGACGTACGTTATTCAATCGGACTATTATCAAATTCATATTTTCGCCGCGATTTGGCTGTTCACCTTCACATAATCCGGAAAAATTACATAGGTTCGTAATTTGCCCATGAATGAATTTCTCTGATGGTAAAACTCTTCTTACACTTAAATCTGACTCTTTAACTTAAATTATTATATTAATTTATAGTAAAAGCGATTACGTTAATAATAAGATCGTTAATGCAATACTTAGAATGGAAGCTCCAATGGTTGCGGAAGAACTAGGAGTTGTGATGGTTCTATTCATTTGCAGTTCCTTTATTTTTTCTACGCTGGGGTTGGGATCGCAGGCGGTATGGTTAATCGCCTTCAAGACAGGGCCTGAAAACACTCTGAAGTTGATATCAGTATCGTTCAACAAGCCATCCATCCACAAAGGAAGCCTATTCGACAGGACCCAAAGATTATCCTTCGTGTCAACTTTGATATCAGTGGGATAAACCATTGTATCGTCGTCCTTGTAAATTCTGCCCTGATTCGTCATGTTGTACACCTTGTTTGTGGTCCTCCAGCAGACAACTGCGTTCATGTTGACTAGAGAATAGAAGAGAACTCGAGTTTTGGGATCGAGAAAGGATACTCCGGATTGCGCATTCGGTCCTCTACTTCCTAAATGCTTGAACGCTTCGAAATTCGCCTCAGCAATCGACTCGTTCCTTAGATACTCGGTGGAGACGGCAAACTCGTCGAAACTAGACATCGGATGGAAGTACAACGTGCTGTAGCTGTTATTGTTAGGTGCTAAAGACAACCCAAAAATCGCATCGTCCCAAGTGAAGTCGTGTCCCTTTACGCTGTAGTCGCACGCCACGGGGTCGAAATTGAAGTAGTGGTGGTGAATTCGCCAGGATTCGTTCTTTGCCCAGGAATATACTACTAAACCGGCTTTGCCAACGTCACCAGCGTACGCGTAAGTGTTCTCACAGTCCATATCTTCGACGGCAATGACAGCGAAGCCTGAATCTTCTTTTACTTGGTCTTCAGGGAAGGTGTACCTTCTGATGACCGTGTCAGTCTTTAAGTCGAAGATGATGAGTGCTGGTGTGAATTTGATGGTGCCATTTTCGTTGAGGGAGTTGATCTTCCCGCTGTCCAACACCCAGAGACGGTCACATCTGTCCGCGCGGACTCGGAAGGGGGAGACGATGTCTGGCTTCTTGTCCCCCTCTCTCATGTGCGCCTCCCAGTTCGGGTATGGAATCAGTTTCGGTGACTTCGTAGAATTTTCTGAAAATATCAAATTAATGGGGTTATTTTTCAATATTGTGAAGACGTCGAAATACTTGATTGTTAGGTAGGCTTAGAAACTGCCAAATCGGCTTACATAGTTTAGTCTTCATAAAAAGCTACGAGTGACGAAAGATGAAAGTTCATGAAAGTTAGCCAACACGACTCGAAGTTTGCTTCCATTAGTCATCATCGGTAGAAATACTAGAAAGTTAAGGTACACAGATTACGTAATAAATAATAGTCCTAAAGAACCCTAGCAACCGCTAAGTGACTATTGCATTGTTTCTATAATTGCAATCGCTAAGCAACTCAGGCAATTAAGAGCTACTCAATACCATAATATAAATATGACACAGTAGAGTAACTCAGTCGTACCGTTTAAATCGAACTCGCTCAACACGGAGACAGTTTTACGCACGTGCCTAGTGTTGTTATTTATCCTTTTTCAACCTCAATTTATGTGAAATCACGCCAACGTGTTCGTGCAGAAGTGTCAGGTGGTCTAGCAGGTTGGCCTACTGTTTATCATTTATACTGCGCCAATACTGATCGACTACTGGGTCATTAGTTACAAAACTGGCGGTGGTGGGGGGTCACCTTCGCGCGTGCGCGTGCGCCGCAAACCGGTCCAGTCACGCACATTCCGACTTCGTCCAGAGTTATACCTCAGGTATGATCCTTATGGCAAGTGGCATAAGGGTGATGGCAAAGGTGAAATAGACTTAAACGAAAGTTGTGGAGTGTAGGGTGCATGGAATTATTGGTACACCTCCATTAATGTCCGGGAAGTTTTTGAATGTGGACTTTCCCGTGACGCAAGAAAAGAATATTACCTCATAAGAGTGATCCCTAAGTCAACAGTCAGCATAAGGGTGGTGTTAAAGGCAAACTTGAACGGATGTTGTAGAGTGCAAAATAATGGAATAAGGAATTATTATTTACTACACCGCGCGGCTTCGCAAGCGTAAATTAGGAATTTCACGGAAACCGTACATTTTTTCACAAAAAAGGCCGTGGTACTCGCTAGGTACATCTGTGCCAAATAACATAAATATTGGTCCAGTAGTTCGTGAGATAAGCACTTTCAAATATTTTTTACAGTTTTTTCTACATTTTCCTCTGTTTCTTCGGTCCTATTGAATAAAATAAATAAATAAATAAACGTTTATTCAACAAAAAGTTTGAACATTACACAAAGACCTACATATAAAATAAAAAGAAAAATAATATAATATAACTACGACACAATACAGAGAATCAAGATTTTGTTCTATTAGTCTTAGGGCCTGTTTCACCACTTCCTGATAAGTGCCGAATAGGCTATCCACCACTTAACTTGACAGATGAAGTATGGAGAATCTGTCAAAAAAGTTGTGAATAGCCTTTTCGGCACTTTATCAAAAAGTGGTGAAACAGGCCCTGCGTGATAAAAGTATCACGCTAAGGAAGACTATTTATCGAGAACGGCTATATTTATAGCCTTTCTCGATAAATGAGCTATCTAACACTGAAATAATTTTTCAAATCGGACCAGTAGCTCCTGAGATCAACGCGTTCAAACAAATAAACTCTTCAGCTTTATAATATTAGTAAAGTATAAATTAGTACACCGCCATTTATTAAGCTCCGAAAACTTTTTGAATGTGGACTTTTCCGTGACGCATTTTGTAAGACAAAAATTAATAAATCACTTAGCAACCGGTGTTATAATTAGTAATAGTTACTCAGAGTTTCAGGAATTCGAATCAGGAAAATTTTTTAAGTTCAGGAAAATGATTACCTTAAAGTTAATAAACTACGGTTATTATGACTTAAATGTGGTTTTATAACTTAAGTGTGGTTTGCTGACTAAAAGTGGTGACTGTACAATGCGTCAGACTGAAACTCAGAAATATTCTTTTTATTTTCCTCTTCATAAGGTGCAAAATATATTATATAACCTGTGTTTTAAAAGTCAAATAAGTTTTTGTTTAAGGTTTAGGGCCTGTTTCACCACTTCCTGATAAGTGCCGAATAGGCTATCCACCACTTAACTTGACAGATGAAGTATGGAGAATCTGTCAAAAAAGCTGTGAATAGCCTATTCGATTCTTTATCAGAAAGTGAAACTGGCCCTTAGTATGTAAAGTAGCATTTTGATATTTTTGATTAATATACGTGGGAATGATGCGTGGAGGCCCAAAGGAAGATCTTCCGACCGAGCGAGGTGTTATGCTCGGTCAGGCCGGAGCCCATTTGACACATTTCAGCTGTCGTATATATACCGCCGCGCTCAGAAAACTTCGATAGCGCGATGCAGGAATGTTAGGCGAATGTGGGTACCGCCACAAATAATTGTAGATATCAATAAAACAAAACGGCTACCAAATAGTCTCAAGTCTGTACTCTGGATTTAACACAGAATTCAACACTGCACCTGCCATCTTCATCACTTAACGTGATCAAGCAATATAAATGTAAGGTTGGTTGGTAGAGAATGCCACTAGACCTTAAGCCCGCCTTTGTGAATTGCATATAGTGTAAATAAATAAATAAATAACTAGACTTAGTTCTATTTATCTCTGTACTAGATGTATCCCGTAACGCCATTTCGCCAAAATTCGTTCATCGCGCGGAAACCGTACATTTTTCCGGGATTAAAAGTATCCTATGACCTTTCCCGAGACACAAAGTATTCCCATACCAAACAGCTAAATCGGTTCAGCGGTTTAGGCGTGAAGCGGTAACAGACAAAAAACAGACACACTTTCGCATTTATAATATTACTAGCTGTCCCGGCAAACATTGTTTTGCCATTTAAAGTATTTCTACTTCATCAGTTGATTCAAAATCTTACCCCCTCTTTTGTCCCCTAAGAGGGGTGGGGGGAAAAATTTTATATATACCAGATGTTGAATTTGAAGAAGACAAATATATCTGCGAAAACCGTTTGCAAATCGGATCAGTAGTTTTCGTGTTAAAGAAAAAAGTTTGATACAAAACTGACCCCCTCTTTTGTGCCCTTAGAGGGGTGGGGGGAAAATGTTTATACACCAGATGTTAAGTTGGAAGAAGACAAATATATTTGCGAAAACCGCATTCAAATCGGATCAGTAGTTTTCGTGTGATGCTGGAACAAACATACAGACAGACAGACAGACAGACAGACAGACAGACAGACAAAAAACTAACCACATTTTTGGCTTCTATAGCGATGTAGTGACACCCCCCTGCTTATAATTTTTTGAATATCTTTAATGTACAGAATTTCCATTTCTACAGTTTTATTAAGTATATAGGTATGTATAGAAGTACTTATACTGTGTGTAAAAAAATAAGTGATAATACTTTGGGGTGTGTACGTGTTCCTTGTAGAGAGTTCACTATGAAAGTAGCAGCGCTGAAAGACCAATTTTTTTTTTCTTTTTTGTATGGGCAAGGGCCCGAGCGTCACGAGTTTCCCCATACAAAAGTGAAAAAATTTTTGGTCTTTCAGCGCTGCTACTTTCACAGTGGACTCTCTACAAGGAACAGGTACACACCCTAAAGTATTATCACGTCTTATTTTTGTTACACCTGTACAGTGTACATGCATAAAAATCTAGCACAACTTCCTCAGTCCTCACCCGTGAGATTCACGTAAGTCAGACTAGCTGGTACGCCTCCCCTCCACCTGGGCACCGTCACGAACAGCTTGTCCCCATAAACCTCCACCCCCATGGGTATGTTGTTCTCGGGGATGAAGGTGCGGTTCTCGATCATCCGCTCCCTGACCTCCGGCGAGGGGAATCGGAAGTCCAGCTGCTTCCACTCGTAGATGATGTCCAGCTGCTCCATGCTGGCGCTGATGTAGACCAGCTGGACGAAGATTAGCAACTTGAAGCCCCCCATCCTGGACCTGGAATGTGTAAGGGATTCTTAGGAAGTGTTTCTAGCAGTTTCAGTTAGCATTTCTATCATGAATTAAGCTGCTTATACGGATTCATTAGAGAAGTAGCAGTGTTTTGGGTAGCTTTAGCTGTCAGAGGCATTTGTAATCGACGACCTCTGTGGCTCAATGGTTGAGCGTATGACGGCTCAAAGCCGGGAGTCGCTAGTTCGAATCCCGCCGACAGAACAAAAAAGTGGGTCATGGATGTGTATTAAATATTATGTGTATACTCTAATTAAATATATTTCCGTTGTAACACATTACACAAGTCCTTCGGGTACTTAGCACGGGTAGTACCCGAAGGATAATAATAGCTCCCACACCGGTTTCGGTGATGATTTACCAAGCAATAAGCTTGGGATGAGAATATTCTATTTATTATGCCGAATCTGTCCGAAGACTGAAAAGTGAAAACGGAACTCTACTTTAGTAGAAGAGTGGAGATAGAGATTCATTTGAAGACTTGACGATCGTGACGATTATATTATGTAGCTTTAAATCTGGTAGAGCTGATAATGTTTCTTATAAGATTGAATTCAAGATAATATTTTATTGCGTGTCAGTTTGTACATTGTGCATTGAACTAGATGACCTTGAGACACAAAAATAGACTGAAGCAGAATAATATTCGTGAAAAGGAAATTAATAAGAGTGACATAATATTTACGTTTAAAATCTATATTATATATTTGGTTCGTCACGATTCACGAAGTATTATGGTCACAATCTCAGTCACAATATTATGTAAATAATTAAAAGGTGTAACAAAATAAGGGATAGGTCGTATTCGACCGATTGGATAAGTAAACTGTAGTGGAGGTATCAAAAATCAATGTAAATCAAAAATAATACTTTAGGATGTGTACGTGTTCCACGTATGGAGAGTTCACTGTGAAAGTAGCAGCGGTGAATGACCATTTTTTACACTTTTGTACGGGGAATGGGTGACGCTGGGGCGCTTGTGGCTTGCCCGTACAAAAGTGAAAAAAAAATTGGTCTTTCAGCGCTGCTACCTTCACAGTGAACTCTCTACAAGGGACACATACACACCCTAATGTATTATCACTTAGTTTTGTTACACCCTGTACTTATGACGACGACCTCTGTGGCTCAGTGGATAGCACGTTGGTAGCTTAAGCCGGAGGTCGCGGGTTCGAATCCCGCCGATGGAACAAAAAGTTTTCAAAGTTCCTGGGTCATGGATGTGTATTAAATATATTTATCATATAATAAAAATCTTAAATATATGTATAGTATAAAAGTATTAAATATATTTCCGTTGTCTGGTACCTATTAACACAAGTCCTTCAGGTACTTAGCATGGGGCCAGACTGACGTGGTGTGAAGCGTCCATAGATTATTATTATTATTATATGAGGAGATGTGCGGTGTGCCTATTTGCCCATATATTTTGACGCTCGCACGCACGAATCGTGGTTAATGGCTATCCATCATACCCCAACGCGACGTAATTATTAATCATGTGCCATCTTCATATCGAAGTTTGGCGGTCATTTAGTTGAATTTACACCTCAACCACACCTCAACGCAAAGAAAGGCTTTAATAAAAACTTCGAACGAACAGTAGTAATTTATGAACGGAAGGCAAAAAATGAATCATGCCTTCATTGTAGTTGTAGGTCGCTGCGGTAACCTCTGGAGACTGGTCGCTTCACCTTGGAGCCTTTAAAATGGCCTCTTGAGCGTTTGCTCTATTTTTATTACCTTTTTCTTATTGTGTTATGTTGAGAGAAGATGGAGAGGGCTTTTCATACTTTACTACTGCATACAATTTTATGTACTATCAGAGATGTTGATCGAGTCTCCTATTTTCTGTTAAAAAATGTATGTGGTTTCAAAATAAAGATGCTTTAGCATTCAAACAGCTGTAGCAGAGCCCTCGGGCCTGAGGTCACATTAATTTTCATGGTTGGTGACCGCTGCCAATCTTGTCGACACAAAGGTGAAAATGTGTACAATTTTTGTCTGTATGTCATGTCTGTCTGTCTGTTTGTTCCAGCTAATCTCTGAAACGGCTGGAGCTATTTTGCCGGGACTTTTTTCCGTAGATAGCTGATGAATATGATATATTATTAAGATGATAGAATTGGATATTCTTTCGCGTTCTTCTAAACAAACTTTACATATTTTCTTAAACCAAGATCTTTAGAGTACATAATTGTAGTACCGTACAAGTAGTTACCTTTAATAACAATTATTATTTAAGCTATTATTCCTATTATTAAAGTCATATTGGCCATATTATATTTAGTCTATTTATCAAATAATAATTGCTATGATTCGGTATTGAAAGGTGTGACGAAATAAGCAATTACAGTTTCAATGTTAGGTGTAAGTCCAAGGTCTACACCTAAAGACAGGTTCGGTGCGGAAGTTATGTACTTAAAAATATGAATACCAGTGTCAGGGGAAGTATAGGGTTCCCAATCTTTTTCAGCCTGCTGCTGGCAGCCTACGTCGCAATATTTTGTCACCGCGGCGCCTCTCTATCTCTCTACTCTACCGAGCTATTTGAGAAAAATACATAAATAAATACCTTTAACGATTACACATATTTAAGTTAAGCAGGTACCTAAATGATAATAATTGACAAATATTTTATGATCTGCCTGTATTTAATAATTTAATTCTTTCTATAAGTAATATTTTGTGGTTTCGGATAATGATGGAGGATCGACTCACCGCGCCCCTCTTGTCTTTCCACGGCGCAGCAGGGCGCCGCGGCGCACATTTTGGGAACCCCTGGTCTTTAGCCCGGCGGCCGGCTGAACACACGTACGACATTTCTGATCAGAAACAGTGAACGTCCGTGCTGTCTCTTTCATGTTGTACTGAGCCGAGTGAGCTCGAACTCGCCGGAAGGATATTTCGGATAATGTGCGGGGTGGCGATCCGGCGGAATTCAAATGTTTCTGATCAGAATTCGGACAATGTGCGGCCGGGCTTAATACAAGATGTTGCCTTGATTTCTGCTGCTCATAATTTCGTTTGTCGTGCGGGCAGAAATATTTGTCATATTCGCCATTCGAAATATTTGTTCCTCTACGAAAATAGAGGTAACTTGTAAGTTGTAACGAAGTATACATGGGTGTAACAAACCTAAGCGATAATACTGTATGGTGTGTATTGAGTTCCATGTATAGAGTTTACCGAAAAAGTTGAAGCGCTGAAGAAGCATTTTTTTTACTTTTGTATGAGAAAACTCGTGATGCTGGGGCCTTGCCTATTCAAATCACAAAAAAAAATTTATTCTGTTAGCGCTGCTATTTTCACACACCCTAAAGTATTGTCACTTATTTTTGTTATAGCCTGTATATTATAATATTATAATATATTATGTCGGTCTGTGTGTGTCCGTTTGTGGCATTAGGTATATAGCATCTCTAAACGGGTTGGCCGATTTTGATCCAAGTTTTTTGTTTCAAAAGGTATTTCAACATTATTAGTTCTACATCCTATACTTAATTGCAGATTTCGCATAATATGTGAAGTAATATTTAATAAATATTATTTGTAAATTGTATGTTTTTTACTTAGTGTTCAGGGTCTTAATTCACTAGGATTTCACAGTAAGCTTGGTGTATTTATGGTAGCAAGTTACAAGTGAAATTTTATCGTAATATAAATAGGAGTGGGCAAAATAAGTGGACTTGAATAGCACTTATAGCTAGGTACTTTTGGTCCACCGTCCATGGTACTTGTAATTTTCTAATTTCCCGGCTGTCATCTCCTAGCCGGTAGTCCTATAGAAAGATACGACGGTCTTACAGAAAGCCGGCCTGTATGAACGCTTGCATGGTTTTTGGGAAATATTTGTAAAAACTTTTACAACGTCTTGCTGTCCTTAGTCTGATCAGGCGATCCGTCTACTCTTTTCAAAAAATAATAATTCAAATTCGTCGATCGCAAAAAATATATGTAAAAAAATTAAAAGTAAATAAGTATGTTATAATAACGCATTGAAGAAATCGTTGAAATTATCTACCTATATTTTCCCAACTGGCCACCTACCATCCACATACCACCATAAAATATCTACTTAATTAATTATTTTAAGTTGCATAACGTTTGTTTTATTATGTAGTCGTAATCTACATCTTAAGTTAGTATTATTTTATCGCAAAACTTTATGTTCACTTATCGAGCAATAACAAATAAATGGAGCAAACGCTCTGATACCACTACCTAATTGTACTTCTGCAATCAATAATTAAACCTCCTGTGTAAACAACTTCACATTCCGAACAATAAATAACCTTGCAAAAAGCGAAAAACCTTATACATCTAGAAATTAGGTAGACTTAAAACTTTCATGCACCACCTAGTCGAACACGGAACCCTAAAAACCGTGCATCCATACCGGAATTTTAGTTTTGGCGTGCGATCTTGTCATTCCACGAAAAAGTAGCCCGTTTATAAGGCCGCTCACAGGTGTGGTAGTTGAAGGCGAAAATACTCACTCGTTCCAGATGTTTCTGCTTCTCCCGACTTCGCAGGCACTTGCTCACTTCTGCAACTGCAATATCCTCAAAGGGTGTCAAATTTGGATTAATATTCTGGCGATATTTACGGCAATTGAGGCAGGGAACGTGTTAGCGCCACGTCCGTTCGCTCCGGCTAGTCCGGCAAACTAAACAAACGCGAAACACTGCGGGTGCGCGTGCGCTGCTGCATGACAACAATACAGTTCAGATAATGCCTCTCACTAATGATACCTCTAAGGCGACGGCATAAGGACCACTCTCGGAGGCATCTAAAGGGAAATTAACTTTAGGGCAAAACTAGGGAAACTTGTTATCAGTCATCATGCTGCATTACAGCATACCTACTCATGGCACCTAGGGCTGATATAGCTCGAAAAGCTGGTAGGTTACTATCAAGGTTGGGTAAGAGTATAAAGTATTTAGGTATGTAGTATGGGCTGGCTGTGGCTGTAGGTACCTCAAAATATACTCTGAATACAGTGATGATCTCCTGTAGGAGTAATTAATTAAAGGCCGGTATAAATAGTCAGTACTCAAGATGCATCTCGGTCTCAAGACACGGTTCAGGCTCTGTGATTGGTTGGCTGTTCAAAATTTGGACCAATCATAGAGCCAAACCGCGTCTTGAGACCGGGCCGCTAAGTACTGACTATTTATACGGGCCATAGTGCACAAACTATCTATCTAAGGCCCACTTGCGCCAATCTGGGTTAAAGTTAACTCTGAGTTAACCCTTAATAAGGCAAGGGGATAATATTTCCCACCTGGTAATAGATTCAAAAACATTGTTTTTTACCTAACTTATGTCACACTGAATGCCACCTTATAGTAAAATCTACTCTATGGTAAATTGTTTTTTTTTACTGGCAATACGCGCGGCTGTAAACGTCACCTTGAGTTGATATGTCAATGTCAAAGTGGAGTGAAGAGTTGAAGTGAGGTAAAAAGTGCGAAATAACGGTCGTTACAGCGAAAAATCTAAAATATTGTTCCACAGAAAATACTGTAAGTAAAATATGGTGTCTATATCATATAAAGTGACTATCCTAGCGCTATTGTATATGGTTTTGATTACCATTGCAGTGATATTTCTCCTCAAAATATTCAAATTAAAAAGTGGGAAAATAATTCCCTTTGCCTGATTGTGCAGTACTCTATTTTTACTTATTATGTTGTAAGAAAGTAAGTGTGTCTGTCACACTTTCACTTTATTTTGTATGTAGATAGTTTGAGCCTGAAGAATTATATTATTGCTAGGCTAAATTCCGTGCGCTAGTTAGGCCCGTATAAATAGTCAGTACTCAAGATGCATCTTTTCTATAGAATAACTTTCTATAGAAAAAAGTTATTCTTGTGGTACCTCACTTTGCCTATATTTTATTAATTAAAACTTCTTTTGCTTACATATCGTTTTTTATTTATCTTTCAATAATATAAATGCACTATAATGTATATATATATATGTACTTTGAAAAAAATATTTTGACTCATAAAAATTAATATCACAACCGAAGTCGGGTGGTCAGCACTATAATTGAATCAATAAAAATGACTGCAAAACGAGGTAACCTAAACGGGCAAAGGGAATTATTTTCCCACTTTTTGAAACCCTGCCAAGCGTAATCAGGCAAAGGGAATTATTTTCCCACCGAAAAAAGGGGGGTTTGGCACCCTCTCACCCCCTTTTAAAAATATTTTTTTGAATCTCCAGTATTAAATTGCCCTAAACACACATTTAGTTCTCAGCCAACTTTTACATAGGCTTGTGCCTTATTAAGGGTTAAACATCATGTCATATCTGTCACTCACCAAGTCAGTGATAGAGATGACATGATGTTTAACTCAGAGTTAACTTTAACCCAGATTGGCGCAAGTGGGCCTAAGAATGCTAACGCATTAATTATAGTGTTCTGTCATGGTGATGATACAGTATCAACAGGTTGATATGAGCTTGTATTATTATGGCTCGCTACAGCCTACACTCTACAGATTACTAAATACTTACGACGCTGGACTCATCACGTGACTGTCTAGGTTTTAAAATCATCATCCACTGTCCAGTTTTGTATGTACAAACTCTCAACGGCGCGACGACAGGATTATCAAAGAAACAATTTTGGCTACTGTTTCTGAATAAATCGTCATTGCTTTGGTAAGCCATGGTACGTGGTTAGTGCAGCTTCGAGCCATGTTTATCGAAAAAAAACTGTAAACTTGTCAAATGTCAAAAAACTGTCAAGTGTCAGCGAGGTACTAGCTGCTGTTTTTGACGTCTTGAATGTCAATGTGATTTGTGATCGATGAAAACAAAAAATACTGGAACAAATTCATATTTATCAATATTTATAATATAAAAACATTGTTACTATGTAATTTATTATTTACAAATAAGAATAACACATGTTTTAAATGGCTACGGTAACTTTTCTATCGCACCTTCTTGCTATTACTTGTTTTCACATTTTATTAGTGCCGGGAAGTTTTACACTAGACCACTGTAATTTTAAAGTAAATGTGGATCAAAATCTTCAAAATAATGGTTTTCACAGGTACGCACAACATAAAATACACTGCTAAAGTAAAAACATTTGATGACACTTGGATTAATTATTTAAAAACATATAAATATTTTGAACCCAGGAGCTAATTTCATAGTCCATTACAAAATATGTATGGTAATGTGCTTTCAATACATAAATATTTCTTTTTATAATATGTTCTGTGTTGCAGGAACTTAAGCTATGTTTTAACATTTGTGAATGACTATGACGAGATGTTGACTGGAGAAATGCCAGAATACTGTCTTATTGGACTAGAACAGAATTTACCACCAGGAATATACTTCAGACCTGATGAAGTTGAAGTAAGTTTATTTTTTTACAGGAGAGCACAAAATATGTGCTACACTGGATCAATTATCTTTACAAATGCCAGCCAGCATGAAACAGCCCTTAAGATGTATTTTAACCATGTCTGTAGTAACTGGAGGCCTAAGTGGGGTGGAAATTTTAACTTTTAAGGAATGAAACACTTGCATCACTACTCACTAGAAATTACAAGTTTATCTGCTCTAACCTAGTGATGTGCTTATATGTATAATGTTAAATGTAGCAACTATCGCTTACCATTAATTCATCAAAAAAAAATCCGTACTATAATTTACTTTAAAAGAATTATGCTTCGTTCAAACCTACGCGACCACGCGACTGCGAAGCGGGAGCGTCAAGTTGTCAAATGTGTTTTTTGAATACAAAACACATATTTGACAACATTTGACTACTTGACGCTCCCGCTTCACAGTTGCTTAGTCGCGTAGGTTTGAACGAAGCATTATTGTGTTGATGATGTGTACTGAACACTCCTTGCCGTTTCTGTATTTATTTCTTAGTGAAATAAATAAACAAACCTGTAATATATTTTCCAGTATGCGATAATCAAGACACAAGTGAATATTGAGGATTCAGCAGAAGAATCCAAGGCGCTCATGTTTCAGATAATTGCACCGTTAAATGACTGGACAGTGAAGACAGATCTTATGTTGCATGCTAGATACCATGCGGCAAACGCTCAGGGAGGGTAAATAGTTCTATGATATCCTACTATCCTGCTAGGATTGAGAATACAATAGCTGATGTGGATGGGTGTTTTTCATATTATATTACGCAAAAATGGATTTGACAATAAGAGGAATTTTAGGGTTTTTTTAAATGCAATTTGGGGCCGTCTATTCATTCATATCCTTTTTTGCTATCTTTATATATAGGTTTTCGCACCAAGGGTAAGGAGGAAGAATTTTTATACTAGTAAAAGTTGTGGATTAAAACAAACTACTGTCTTTCTTTAAATTTTTAGTTTCCAATGAGTATTTACGAAGGTAGAACTATACGTGGGAGAGCCATGCTTCTGCACGAATGGGCCGGCTCGACCGGAGAAATACCACGTTCTCACAGAAAACCGGCGTGAAACAGCGCTTGCGCTGTGTTTCGCCGAGTGAGTGAGCTTACCGGAGGCCCAATCCCGTACCCTATTTCCTTCCCTACCCTCCTCTAATCCTTCCCTTCCCATCCCTACCCTCTCCTATTACCCTATTCCCTCTTAAAAGGCCGGCAACGCACCGGCAGCTCTTCTGATGCTGCGAGTGTCCATGGGCGACGGAAGTTGCTTTCCATCAGGTGACCCGTTCTGCTCGTTTGCCCCCTTATTTCATAAAAAAAATACCTGTGACCTTAACTAGTACTGTTACATACATTTCACAAACAAAATTTAAAGACCTTTTTAAACAATGGTTTTTAAAAAAGTAATGTTTTACTGCATTTCACTGAAACAAATGAGACATGAGTTTATGATGCTTGAAAAGCCTTTTCTTTATTGTTACTTAATACTTTGTCTAGTTACATTGGTTTATACTGATTCTATTGATAATTTCTACAAGTAATTTTATTGTATTTATTTTTTTCAGGAAAAAGCGCAATGTACTCAAGGCACCGAAGATATATTTAAAGTGTAGAGATGATAGACTCCTCTGTAATGACCACACCAATGACTCAGTAACTAACAACTTTTGTCAGAAAGGTAGACCTTGTCAGTGGACTGAACTACCTATACATGTGGTGAGTTAAGTTTTTCGTGTATCTTGGCCACTGGCCAGCCAACACAATGATTTGTTGATGATGAGTTCCATAGAAACAAAACGACATTAAGGGCCTGATTCACCACTTTCTCATAAGTTCCGAATAGGCTATTCACCACTTAACTTGACAGATCAAGTTTTTTTTTAGGAAGAAAGAGGGGGGGGGGGGGTGTCGAGCCGGCCCATTCGTGCCGAAGCATGGCTCTATGGTATGTAGAATCTGTCAAAAAAGTTGTGAATAGCCTATTCAGCACTTTATCAGAAAGTGGTGAATGCCGTAAAAGTACCAAGAAACGCTTAATTCTTTACATAGCTACCATAAGTTAGTATCTGATAATTTTTTTTAGAATTGCATGTGGTTTCCAACAACTAAACGTACAAAAAACAAACATTGAAAATAATAATTTTGGAAATTATTGGCGCATCCAACCTCCACTATGCGAATTAACTTTAAACAACTTTCTTTTCGCCGCTAGATGTCGCTAGTGGTATGATAATTTCAAGCTACTTTTAGAAAACTGATCTTTAATAATTATTATAATATTTTTATAATTTTTTTTGGATGTTTTGTTTCTATACCTACTCATAATATCATATTTTTATTCGTATTTTTATTTCTATCAGTGGTCCCCAACCTTTTTTTCATGCGGGCCACAAACATGTTTTGGTCTTGGTGTCGCGGGCCGCAACAAAAATTTTTAGTTTAAAAAATCTTCAAAATTAACGATTTACAAGTGAAAAAAAAAATTCGCGACACGATGACTACATTATTTTGCCGTGAATTTCAAAATGGTTCATTATCACGCGGGCTACAAATAAAGTCCCGGCGCGGCGGCGGGCCTAGAAGGTATAGAATAGCTGGTTTAGAAGCTAAATTTTGCAGGCCCAATTGGGCAAATGTGATGGTGTACTATTGTCAACTCTGCTAACATATTTACTAGCACACATTTTGCAAATAAAGGAATTGAATTGAATTATTTGTAACTAGCGACCCTCCCCGGCGTCTCACGGGTATAAAATATTATATAGCCACTGAAAAAATGATTAAAATCCTATATGATGATAGTCTATGATCCTTCACGTGGTCTACTTCTTATCTGTGCCAAATAACTTATATGGGCTATCTAACACTGAAAGAATCATCAAAATCCGTTGCGTAGTTTTAAAGATTAAAGGGAACAAAGGGAGATGAGGGGAAAAAGCTATTAATTTAATAATAATATGTATAGATTTTTACGTTTCAGGAACCGAACAAATTAACGTGGGACGTCCCTGTGGGTAACACGCAGGATTACTACGTGGTCGCGGTCGGGACCACACTCGCCGTCGTCGCCGGCTCCCTGTACCTCTTGTGGACTATACACGAGTACATGCTGAACAAACAAATCAAAAGTAAAAATAAATGATAAAAACTATTTCGAGTTGTTTTTCCTGGGCGTGTTAACTACTGAGTGTAATAGGCTTAGTTGGGATTCATCTAGAAACAATTTCAAATAATTTGGAGATGTATATTATTAACGTGTCACATAAGTATAATGCAGCCAGGTTTTAAGTTGAAAATAACAAAATAAACGTTTGATTAAAGAGACATCTATCGCGACCTAAGTACACTAGCTGCTATGTCATGAAATGTAAAGTTGTCGAGAGCCATCTATGTTCACATCAGTTAAAGTATGAAAATGCTGGAAAACTGTGATGAAAATTCAGGCCACCTATTTTGCTTTTATCTTTCTGATTTTAAAATATCAAAGCTAATGCAACGTTGTGTGTTGAGATAACTTTTTTTATAACATGGTTTTTTTCAACCAATTCTCTTGGATAACAGCAGCTGCTGAAGCTTAACATTCTTACGGCATTGATTACAGAGGCATCGCCCTAACTAGTAAACCGAGCAAATTCAAATTAGAGGAAACAATTTTAGAGCAAGGCGTTTCTACGTGAAATTGTCCTGCCGCAAAGGCCAGACGGCAGGCCGATTACGATTTACGAGCCCTCCGCTATCCGCATGACTATGCTTCGCCTCGGTTGACAACTTCTGCAATAGTAATCATCAGAGCCAGCAGACGGTGGCGGGCGCGACGGGCCCGGGCTGCCGGCCGGCGCCGCGGCGCACAGTTATGGATTTAAGATTAACGAGGGCACGCGGAGAGAGCGCGGGCGGTGGTGGCGGCGCGGGGCGCGGCGCGGCGGGGTGTTTACGTGCGGGAGCGGGCGGCGCGGATCGATGGCGCGGGGCGGGGCGCGCGGGCGGGGCGGGGCGCGCCAGCCGCCAGTCCGCCTCGGGGCCGCGTCCGCGCGGTCGTCGCTGAGAGTGTATCGCGGCGGCCGGAGTGTCTCCGCGGGCTCCCGGCGGCGGCGGCGAGCCTCGCGCCGCCCGCCTCGATGCGCGCGGCCGCAGTGCGCCCCCGCCCCGCGCCCACCACGCGCGCCTGCAACGCCGCGCGCGCAGCTCCGCTCCCGCGCTGTCGGCCACCGAGCGCCCGCGCCTGCGTCCCGTCTTCCTCTGGGCGCGCCAGCTCGACGGCACCGTGCAGGAGGTCCGCTGCGAGGACTACGACCCGCGCAACCGCATCCGCATAGCGCGCACCGCCTCCGGCTGGCGAGTCATCCCGCGGACGGAGATCTACAACTCGATCCGCGTGTCCGCGCCCCCCGCCCGCCGCGAGCGCCGCCGGCGCCGACGCCGCGCCCGCTCCCGCCGGCCCCCGCCGCCCGCGCGTTCGCCCTCGCCCGCCGCCTGGCTGCAGCCCGACCTGGAGTCCCACATCCCCTCGCACACGATCGCCGTGCCGCGCCCGCCGCCGGAGCCGACGCCCCTCGACAACCTGCTGGCGGTGGCCGACCTCGAGTTCAACCAGCAGCACGCCGACCTCGCCGACCCCGCCCCCTTCTCGTTCCTCCGCGCCGAGGAGGTCGCGCGCGACGTGATGTCCTTCGAGCTCGGCGAGCGCAAGGCCGACCGGGCCGACGAGTACCCGGCCGACGTGGCGACGCACGAGGACCTGTTCGACACGATCAGCGAGGCGCACTACCTGCCGGAGCTGGGCGGGCCACACGACGAGGCCCTGCTCGAGTCGCTTGTCGAGAAGGGCTGCGAGGACAACCAGATCCTAGGCCAGACGCTGGACAAGCTGGCGCACCTGGTGCACGGCGCCGGCGAGTACGCCGAGGAGGAGGAAGACATGCTGCTGGCCGGCGCGCCCGTCGCCGACCTCATCGACCGCCTGGAGCAGACGCTGGAGTCCCCGGCGCGCAGCAGCATCACGGCCGCGCAGGGCCTGCTGCACCTGCACACCATCGGCGACCACCTGCCGCCGCCCGAGCATCGCGCCGACGACGACCGGACGTTCGCGACGGATCAGATCTACGCGGGGGAGAACGGGTTGGCCGACATGAAGCCTAGCCCGGAAACGCAGGAGGAGAGTGGGTTGGCGCATGCAGACTACGATCACAGTATCGAGCGAAACCTAGAAAATAACGTGCCCCCGACCAACACTAATTACAACATCGAATCGGTGCCCGAAACTAACGGAACCTACTCGGAGAAGACGTCCGACGATGCCCAGATACATTCCGTTCCCGATCAGAGTGAAATCACCTCGGACGAGATCCCCGACATGACGGAGCATGATAATCTCGGCCCGGAGATAGCAGACGAACTAAATGAAAAACTCGAGGACAGTCAGGAGGGAAAAGTCGACGAAAACTATGAGGAAAAGGAGGACGACGCGTCCGCGCTCGCCGACGACTCGGATTACGGCAAGGACGGTCGGGAGGCCCTGGCCAACAACGAGGACGTGGGCCCGACCGACCTGAGCATAAAGCACGTCGAGCAACAGCTCGTCAACTCCAACACCCTCGCCGGTGACGCAGAGGCGTCCAACATCGAGGACAACGTGTCGGTGAAGAGTGACGAGCAGCCGAAGGACCTCACCGTGCACCGGCGGCTGCCGACCCCGCACGCGTCGCCGCGGCTGCCCACTCCGCACGCGTCACCGCGCCGCACCGACGTGCCGCGCGCACCCTCCCGGGAGTCCGACGCCATGCAGTCGCCGCAGCCCAGCGGCATCCCCGCCGTGCCCTCCTCGCCCGAGATATTCAACGTGCCGCTCGGCAGGAGCAAGCAGACCGTGTTCCTCGAGTCGCTGCTGTCCTCGCCCTCGCCCAAGATGTACACGTCCGAGGTCACGATAACGAAGCAGCAGTGCGAGCCACTCAACCTCGGCAAGCACAGGAAGAGCGCGAGCCCAACCGTGTCCAGCTGCTCCGACGAGATCAGGAAGATGACCAAGGAGTTCGGCGAGCCGCAGGAGAAGAGGGCGCGGTCCGACGCCGGCGACGACCTTTCCAAGATGAGCAAGGTGTTCGCCAAGTGCGACGAGCAGGCGACGAGACGGGCTCCCGACAGGCGGGATGCCGGCAAGTCGTACGACGAGTGCAGCCCGCTGAAGCAGTTCCAGATCCTGAAGTCGAGCCCGGACTTCAACATTCCGGACCCCCTGCTGATCCCCAAGGACAAGCTCAACAAGATCCTCGAGAACCCGGTCCGCGAGATCCCGGGCCTGCTCATCCAGCGGCCCGAGCTGCGCCTGCCGCAGGCCTTCGCATTCCCGGCCGTGCTGCAGGACCCCGACATCCTCGTCATCTCGCTGTCGCAGCTCGAGAGCATCCTAATGAACGAGGAGAAGCCCGACGCAGCCCCCCGCGGCCGGGAGACGAAGCCGCCGCCGCGCTCGGCCGGCGCCGACAAGGCCGGCACGCCGCAGCCGGAGCCGGCCGGCCGCCCGAAGCCGATCCCCTCCATGGACGCGCTCGCCGGCGACATCGACGCCGCCACCTCGGCCGCCCTAAATCAGATGCTGTGGCTGCCCTACATCAGCCAGCTCGAGGCGATGGCCGCCTGCTCGCAGAACATGGACTTCATCAAGGCGCTGAACTCGAGCGGCTACCCCGGCTACCCGGACCTGGCGCAGATGTTCCCGGGCGCGCGGTTCCCGGGCCCCGCCGGCTTCCCCGTCGCGCCGCCCGTGGACTACGACGGGCGGCTGCAGCTGGCGATGTGGCAAGAAGCCGCCGCCGGTTCCCGCGCCAAGCCCGACCCCAAGGACGGCAAAGCGGGCGACGTGCAGAACCCCTACGTGCACTCCACCCGGGGCCACGGCGGGAAGAGCGCGGCGCGCGGCCCGTCGGGCTACGGGGCGCGACCGCCGTTCCCGGCGTATCCGCCGCCGCGGGCCGCGCCGCCGTCCGCGCTGCAGATCCCGTACTTCGCGGCGGGGCGCGCGCGGACGGGCGCGGGCGGACAGCGCAGCCCGCCCTCGCCGTACTACCCGGGGCGGGAGGCGCGCGCGCAGGAGTCGCCGCGGCCGCGCATCAGCGTCAAGTCGCTGCAGAATCTGCTGGAGCCGGGCGCGCGGCGGCGGCGGCGCGACGAGCCGGAGGTCGGCAGCACGACGCCCGGCGAGCCCCCGCCGCCCGACCCCGCCGCCTACCACCTGTGGCACCCGCTCTTCGGCAAGTGAGTACCTTAGCCACTCTCCGCATGCCACCGCCGAAGCCGCATTCGACCAAACCGAAAAGCATATAATTTCCCTGTCGAAATGTATTCCAGGTTCATTTATTTTTCGTATATTTTGCCCTTAACGAAATACCACCCACCAAATAATAACAACGAAAACCTCAATTATTTTAGGGCAAGTTTCGTAATCTTTGCGTGGAGTACAAATCGGTTTCATGTTTGACAAAGGTAGTTAAATAGGGCAAGACAATAAAGCTTAGTTTAGTCGAATGCGGTTTGTAGCCGTGAAGTCAGACATGTCTATTGTCTTACAAAATATAGCTTGACCAAACAATAATTATTACATCACATATTTCGTTATAATGAATAACAAAAATATAAGAAAAGTATCAGTAGCAACACGCCATTCTTGCTAATTAGTAATTTGATTGATATACTTCATTATTATAGAAATAAGATAACAGTAATTAGGATCATAATAACCACACAAAATAATAATAGAAACATGATATAATATTATGTTTACGAAAAATCTTTGTGAATAAGAGATGTAACAACATTATTATTTTTTCTTCTTATCCAATGAAAAAGACGAGATAAAGCATAATATTATTATGCCACCGTGTTTCGTTTCGTTCAGAATCCAAAGCATCTTAATTCTAAGCTAATAACAGTAGTACAGACCGGAACTGACTTGGCGTTCACTGCAATGTTAATTATGAGGTTTAGAGTTGGTTGAAGTCTAGAAACTAACAGTTTCTCGAGGCAAAGTAGTCTGGGCTTATTCCACCTTACTAAATTTTGACGTCCTAGGATCCTAAAAGAAGACTAATTAGAAGCTTCTGATTCCACTGACCAGTGACCACTAATCAAAAGCCACACTTCTTCCAATTTAGTACACTAGTTAGGATCGTGAAATTCGAAATGCTACTTGACTAAATAGAAAATTTACTGAATCAATTTACACGTCTAAATTTAGTAAGGTGGAATAAGCACTTTATTCTCTAAGGCGGACTTGCGTAGATCTGGGTTAAAAGTTAACTCTGAGTTAAACATGATGTAAGTATTTATGGTTTTTAAATTACACGAAAAAAAAAACAATTTTGTCGCTTAGGCCCTTTCCATTTCTTGCTGTTCCATTTCTTGTTTTAAAACAAGAAATCTAAAACATATTATGTAACACGGTTTTTTACTCTTAGCGATAGGTTAAGTTCCCATACATTTTTACATCTAACTTTGCTATACAACATGACTGGTGAGACATTACCGATACTTATAGAGAGTACTCTGTACTCGATTCTCATTATAATTATGTAATAAAATTAGGTTCTTAATTTTTTTCCGAATTTCCCAAAAATAAATGAATCATGGATACTAAGTAAATTACGCGGCTAGGCAAGTAGGCATACTATGCGGCCGGTGCAGAGGCGTGCGCTACCAAAGAAACACCACACAACTACCCCTCCCGCTCGCGGTGTCCATGCGTTAGGTAAATAATTATTTAACTTTAAGCTACATTTACTCAGTGATCAATTGATATTATTTTTTATATTATTTTTTTCCAACTAATATAATAGCCAAATATCACGTCCTCGAGTATTGAACATGTCTCACCAGTCACGCAGTTGAAACTGGCGAATGCAATTCGCGATTTAGTACCCTGCAGGCCGGTAGTAACAAGGTTTTACTGTGCTGTCATAGTTGAACCTTTGTGGATACCTTTCAAGTTAAGCCTATAATCTGGGTCTAGATTAGCCCTAGATCTCGAAGTAATCTCACATCTGGTATACCTAGAATCTAATAATCTATATAAATAGAATCTAATCTATACATAATATAATAAAACTGTAGAAATGTGAATTCTGTACATTAAAGATATTCAAAAAATAATGTGTCACTAGATCGCTATAGAAGCCAAAAATGTGGTTAGTTTTTTGTCTGTCTCTCTGTCTGTCTGTCTGTATGTTTGTTCCACTATCACACGAAAACTACTGATCCGATTTGAAAGCGGTTTTCGCAGATATATTTGTCTTCTTCCAACTTCACATCTGGTGTATAAAAAAATTTCTCCCCACCCCTCTAAGGGGACAAAAGAAGGGTCAGATTTTGTATCAAACTTTTTTCTTTAACACGAAAGCTACTGATCCGATTTGCATACGGTTTTCGCAGATATATTTGTCTTCTTCCAACTCAACATCTGGTGTATAACCCCCCCCCCTCCCCCCCTCCAAGGGGACCAAAAAGAGGGTCAGATTTTGTATCAATTTTTTTCTTTAATGGACTTACTTCATATTATTAACTGTATTTTCCAACTTAACAGCAGGTGTACACAATTCTCCTCCCCCCCTTAAGGGGACAAAGAGGGGGTAAGATTTTGTATCAACTGATGAAGTAGAAATACTTTAAATGGCAAAACAACGCTTGCCGGGTCAACTAGTAATCTAAATAAAACTCAAAGGTGACTGACTGACATGATGATCTATCAACGCACAGCCCAAACCACTGGACGGATCGGGCTGAAATTTGGCATGCAGGTAGATTTTATGACTTAGGCATCCGCTAAGAAAGTAATTTGATAAATTCCAACCCCAAGTGGTTAAAATAGAGGATGAAAGTTTTCATATAATAATACTTCTTAACGCGAGTGAAGCCGCGGGCAAAAGCTCGTTCTATATAAATTCATCTACGCGTCACGTTGCGGTCTGAATTTACCCTAAGATTGCAGTGTCTTCTGAGACAAATTTTTGGAAGCCGTCATCAATGGTTCGAGTAAAGCCGAAAGTTTATCATGTCTAATGCCCGGTTTTTGAGGATTTTTAATAAAAGCTTGCCTTCTAAATAGCGTTATTGTTTTAACGTAACAATCAAAGGCGCTAGAAAGGCCGAATTTCACCAAAGTCTGTTAGTGTTAACAGCTTGTTAAAATGTCATGTCTTCTCTTTCATTCATACGAGAAGCGAGAGAGGTAAAATTATATTTAATCAATCGTTAAGTTTGTATAATATTTATGTATATTATACAAACTTAATTTTTAGATGTTAGATTTTAGATTTCTAGTTAATATTATTATATTATTATGTTACATTCATATAATATTATGTAATTTTCAATTTATTTAATGATGATCAATCGTTAACTTTAACGGTTGTTGGAGAAATTGGATCTATAAGACTTGTAGATAAACTTAAGTCAAAAACACCTCAGAAGTCGGGCATAAGTTCTTCTCATCTTTATCACTTCAAGAGATATAAATAAGATACAAATAGATTATTTAAAATCAGAAATGTCCGTGTAACAGATATGATCTATATTTGCAATACCAAACATTGCAAACAACCATATTTCAAATACCACTATAACAGTTTAAGGGTTGATTCAAACCGCCAAGTGACGCGTAGATTCAGACCGCAACGCGACGAGGCGAGGCGAGGCGCGGTGCGGCATAAATTTGTATGGATTTGACAGATGTCGTCAGCGTCAGACGTCTTGCGAATCTGTCAAATCCATACTAATTTAGAAATGCATCTACGCGTCGCGTTGCGGTCTGAATCAACCCTAACGGACATAATTTTTTTTTTATTACTCATGTCCCTGATTTTTATTCGAGGGATTTATGTTCTTAATAGAATTTGTACTGTCCTATGTCTACAACTCTACACACTTATCGTCTGTTCTGTTGTATTTATCTGTTCTGTTGATACTATTTACTTCTTTTATTATTTTAACACAATATAGTAAAAATTCTTCCCTATTTTTCTTATCTTTTGCAATTTCCTTTATGCTATTAACATTTATTTCTAGTCCTATTTTCATCTCCAGATCATATTTCGACCTCGAGTAAGTATATTGGGCATTCTGTTAGAAGATGAGGTACATCTTCTATTTCACTAGGATCACACCTGCACGATGGGCTCTCTTTGCACTTGGAGCGGTACAGATACCCAGAGAGCCCACCGTGCCCGGTCAGTGCCTGTGTTATTTCCTTATTGAGTTTCATCTCCTTGAAGACCTCACATAATATTGTTTAAAACATTCAGATTTAGACGCTAAAAGTATTTCCATGTTATGTCTACTCTGGTAACAGTTGTTTTAAATATTTTGGAATATTCGACATATTGTGACCCCGCCTAGTTTAGAATCCAGATTTAGCCTGAAATTTAGGTCATCCTAGATCATTCGGCTGAAATTGAATCATATTATATTTGGATGGTTTTAGTATCGCGGTAATATACTATTATTATGCATTCGATTAATATTTTTAGCTATTTATAACATGTATCAATTTAGCACGCTTATTATAATATTGACGATTTGACTCTCCACAACTCTTTCTATCTACTAATGTTTTTCAATTCTTATTCTTTCTAATACAGTAATTTATTTATAAGTTTTTTTTTATTTATAAGTTTATAAGTTTGCCCACTTATTTAATAAAAAAAAAAATTACTCAATCGTTTTTCTTCCGTAATATTCCCAAAAAAAAATTTGAATGCGTTCAATGTACATATTTCAGAAAAGCAACACCTTGAACTCTACAATAAGA
Organism: Plebejus argus; assembly: GCA_905404155.3. Lineage (NCBI taxonomy): Eukaryota > Metazoa > Arthropoda > Insecta > Lepidoptera > Lycaenidae > Plebejus > Plebejus argus. The sequence goes on along the minus strand of FR989942.1, from coordinate 12,738,295 downwards.
CCACGTTTCTAACGATCATCGGTGATCGATGATCATCGGCAATTTCTTATTTGTAAAAATAAAAGTATGTGTGTCAAAAAGACGATATAACCGAAAGACATTATAAGCGTAGGTTCTTACTATACATACAATATACTTAAATACATACATAATAATATATATTTATGTATATAATAATTAATATATTGTATTAAATATAATATAAAGTTATATCGCGTAGAACTGCTACGGTTCTCGTAGCGAGAGTACCCGAATTCGTAGCTTCGGTGCTACGTCGTAGATTTTTTTGTTTATTTCGGACGATTCTTAGAAAAGTGTTGAAAAGTGAAACCATCTTCTGTATATTATTACATTATTAATCAGCTTATTATTGAAATGACTACTTTTAATTATAATGTTATAATAAAAGCCGTAATAAAAGTTTACTTACCGTAATTTCTTACACTGGTTCTTCTCGCTGGGTTTAATTTCACGAACTGGTGGTAGGCAACACGTAGGACGTTCTGTAAACTTTTGATTCAAAATTCCGAAACTAGCTGTCCCGGTGAACTTCGTAAAACCTTCCCTGGACTTCTACGAATATTTTGAGCCCGATCCGTTCAGCCGTTTTCGAGTTTTAGCGCGACTTTTAAATATTTGAAAATCCATTTTATATAACATAAGAAGATAAAACAATTTTTATTTAATTTAGTGTTGACGTCACTCGCGAGAAAATATTTTTGCTATAATAATATTAATTATATTTTAATTACGGCAACTATAAACTTATTGTTTCAATTCTTATCTAAATACAAGTAGAAAGAAATGCACAAAAAACAAGTGCACAGCTTTATACATAACTGGTCGAAATAAGCAAGTCGAAATATTACCCCTTTACAAATAAAAATATCAAATAAATAGCTACACATAGTTTTTCCTTGTCTGTCAAAACACATTTCTAACACATCGGACCGACGAAACATCGCATGACTTTAACATACGCAGTCTTTTTATTACTGAGGGCACTAAGGGGTTAAAATACAAAAATATTTGTATTTCATTAAGAAATAAGAACCTTTTACGTACCCCGAACGTCTTACAGCTGATCAAACTTTGCTCAGCACTTTTACTGTATTCAGGTCGGGTAAACACTCCCGAATTTCCCAACAAGTAGGTGGAAATTGCGGAAAACGCAGAAAATTTTACATGAAAATATTTTTATAAATTCTTAATAATATTATGAACCTTTTTTCACGAGGGGGTTAAATGAAAATATTCTTCCTCGAAAACCTTGCAGAATTGAAATCCACACAGAAATCGGAATTTACTATATAATAGTTTCTAAATGTAAAATATTATTAGTAAAATTGTTATTATGTTACTCGTAAACTGTCATATTTGTTTGCAGTAAAAACTGCATCGTTTTCTGGTACAAAAAGTAACTCCATACTATCTTATTACTTATTAGGTACAAGGTAGCACTCGAAGATTCACGATAAACATACTTTTAATACTAACTGCAAAAATGTCTAAAAGTTTAATAATTATACTTTAATTCGTATTCATAACACTAATATATACTTAATATTATAATTCTGAAGAGTTTGTTTGTTTGAACGTGCTAATCTCAAGAACTATTGGTCCGATTTGAAAAATTCTTTCAGTGTTAGATAGCCCATTTATCGAGGAAGGATATAGGCTATATTTTATTACGCTAAGACTAATATGAGCGAAGAAATAGAGGAAAATGTAGAAAAAACGGAGGAAATTATTTGAAAGGGCTTATCTCACGAACTACTAGAGCAATTTTTCTGTTATTGGGCAGAGATAAGAAATAGACCACGTGAAGGATCATCTAGTGAACGTCTAGTGACTTTTATAAGAGATTTTCTTTACTAAAAAAAAGAAAAGTCTGGAAATAGGAAAAGTTTTGGAGAATTTGAATCTTTTTGGCCCATGTTTAGGGTACCGTTTGTTTAAGGAACCACTTCAGTAACAAGTTTTGTTTGGGTTGTTTACCCTTTTGTTGGGGATTGTCTAGGGAGGGTCGTACGGTCACAGAAATATAATTATTTTTTACAACTTTCAGACCTTATGGCCATAGCAATAAGATCGAAATGTACATTTGGAATATGTACAGATGGAAAATGGAAACCTTACCTATATATAGAGAGTACTATCTACATAATATTATAAAAGATTTTCGAGAACTTTTTAGGTCAGTCTTTTATTAAGGAATAACTTAATAACTTAAAAATAATGAGTATAAAAATGAAATGCTCCTCTACTAAGAAAACGTTTTTGGTAAATAAAAACTTTGATGATTCTGACTATGAATACTATAATAAAAATTATTATATTATTATATTATTTAACACAGAATATTGTATCACTAAGCACGAGTTTTAGTGAGACAAACAAATTTTAAAATTATTTTTTATTAATCGCAATTATTTTTCACTTGCATATTTTCTTCAGTCGTTTTACGATTCTTACCTCTCTTTGTATCATGAGAAGTGAACTAAAAGAATAAACTTTTAGTTTTCCATTTGCTTTCTATCAAGTGATCCGTGAAAACTAAAAATGAATAAATTCTCTACTAGGGTATCTTTTTAAGCATCCACCACACGGATCAGCTATCAAACCGCATATAAACTAGGTTCAATTTGATCTAAATATAACGCTGTATTGATTTTGAGGCTGTACTCGATACCAGGTCAGCTGAGAGCTAAAACTTTCGTATCTATTCCCAGAATATTCTCTGTGGAATAAACTAGAATTTCGCTATAGAAAACTATATTTATTTTGGTTCGTAACGAAGGTTTTAAATACGCTGTTGCGTGCAAAGGGAATTCTGATACGATGGAATATCCTTTCAGTTTTTTCTTTGAATGTGAATTTCATCTGAATTGATTTAGTTTTTTCAATTAAATTTTAGTGTAAGTAACAACTATCCGATCAAGTAGTTATGATTAAAATGAACTGAACAATTTCTGATGTACATATAAAATTCTCTGCTCTCGGTGTTTCTCGCCAAACTCCTCCGAAACGGTTGAGCCGCTGCTTTGAATTTTTTTGAGTTTATCGGAAAGATCTAAACATCGCCCATCATACCCAAAATAACGCATATTATGACAAAACAAAGCCGGGTCCGCAAATTCTACAAATTATATTACAGGGCTAAGTTACAGGGTCAATTCAGACCGCAACGCGACGCGATGTATTTCTAAATTTGTATGGATTTGACAGACTTCAATTGCGTGAGACATCTTGCAAATCTGTCAAATCCGTGTAAATTTAGAAATGCGTCTACGCGTCGCGGTATGATCTGAATTGACCCTAATAACTGGCCGCATACACACGTTTTCCGTTTTTGGAAATTTGAATGCATGTTAATTAGTAGAAAATACATTGGGTGAAGCCAAACGAGCGTAATTTGTGAGTCGTGAGCCGCATAATTTCTGCCGGGCAGAATTTCTATTCATACAAATCACGACTCACAAAATTACGCTCGTGTGAATCAAACAGGATTTTTGTATGAAACTGAATGCAGCAGAATTCTGCCCGGCAGAAATTCTGCGACTCACAACTTACGAATTACGCTCGTTTGGCTTCACCCTAACTGGTGTACACATTCAATTATTTCCGAACGGAACGAATTCCGCACGCACGTTTCAAGTGCGTGAAATAAAACTAACATTTGCGTTAGTCTCACCGAATTCCAAAACGTAATTCTACATTAGGAAATCGCATACAGAATCGTGTGTATGCGGCCAGTCTTAATAAACGATGCGTAGCGACTTGAAAATTTTGCCAAACTTGTTTAATTATGTATTATTTAACAACTAGTAAGTAGAAGTTGTGTAATCAACAGTAATTAATGTATAATTAACGTTTAAGGTCTCCGAAGGCTCTCGATATGAAAATCAATATTATGTTACTGTTATTACGGTAATTTCAATATTTTCAGGGGCATCGGCTGACCGAACCTGAAATCAATTTGTAAGTTACAATAATTAAATATTAATTTGAAATATTTAAATGCCATGTTGCTCAAAACTTTGCGCCGATATTGCTACTTATTTCGCGTGTTTAACCCTGTTACGCAACTTAAGTGTGATTTCGTAATAGACGTTTTACCAACCCCCCCGCAAAAAAGATAAGACGTGTTATGACTTATGACTTTGACGCGTGTTTTGTCTGTAGAGTCGTTGCCTCCAAACATGTGAAGAGATTGTTTGCGTTTAATATTATGTTGTGTAGTTTTTTTTTATTAGAACAAGTACCATAAAACACTACGAGCCCCACGTTGGGCGCCAGAACTAACCAGTATTTTTTTTAACCTTCGACAAAATTAGATAGAAAAAGTTTTTCTTTTCTGACGTTTTGTTTCCTTTATTAGAATCACTGGGACAAACCGCCACGCTAGGGCGCCTGGGGCCCCATGGTGGGCGCCAGTTATAAGAAAGTAACAATTTTTGACATAAAACGTTGTACCATCGGAGAAATTGATTTTTTAAAAGGAAAACGAGCAACCGGGTCACCTGATAGGAAGCAAATACCGTCGCTCATGGATACTCGCAACATCAGAATAGCTGCAGGTGCGTTGCCGGCCTTTTAAGAGATAATACGTTCTCTTCTTGAAGGTTTATTATAATTTATAAGCGGATGTTCGTTATTTGGGCGGGTTATGATGAGTTAATGCAATGCTGACCTGTTTTCTGTGCTTAGCATTACCCGACCAAATTACGTGGGTCTGCCATGTGTCTAATCAATTTCTCTGATAGTAAGTAGTGTTACTGACGTGGCGTAGTAACGAATAACCACGTTGTTTTGACACATGACACAACTTGATGGCTTTTAGGGTTCCGTAGTCAACAAGGAACCCTTATAGTTTCGGTCTGTCCGTCCGTCTGTCCGTCTGTCTGTCTGTCTGTCCATCCGTCCGCGGTTTTGCTCAGAGACTATAGGACCTACAAAGCTGTAATTTGGCATGAATACACATATTAATAATGCCAACAAAATGGTACATAAAATATTTCAAAAATATTTTTTATGGTACCCCCTACACATCAAGCGGGGTTGAATTTTTTTTTCGCGCCGACCCCATCGTGTGGGGTGTCGTTGGATAGGTTTTTAAAAAATATTATGAGTATTCATAGATCATTTTCCGATTTAGGGAACCATTTGTGAAATATTAAGTTTTAAAGTGGAAAAAATCGTTAGAGTCCAGTGTCCCCTTCTACCAGCTAAACGGTTGCTTTTGGAAATGTGAAAAAATTCACGGGAGTAGGAAATATGCTGAATTTAAAAGGAAAACTATAACGGCTAAGAATACTTCATAAGTTATTGAGTAATAGTCGATCAACTAAAAAAAATGTATTCGGCGAAGTATAAAGGAACTTTTCGTTCAAATTCCTTTGAAAGTAACTGAGATGATGTTGTTAGTAGTGTAAAACATGTTATGAATGTACATTCATTGATCATACAAAAATTTTCAAAATCTAGCGGTACTACGGAACCCTACATTGCGCGTGGCCCGACACGCACTTGGCCGGTTTTTTTATTAAAACTATATATTTTTTCCCCGTCATCGTAATTGTTTTCTCATTTTATTATTAAATTCTTTAACTTTTAAGCACTTGAATTGGGATGTTGCAATAATGGAGTGATTTTTTATTTGTACACCCCTTTTAATATCAGAGATTGCGATATAAAATTAAAATAAGTGGGATATTTCTCAATATTTATTTTTAGTTCTGCTTATTTGGAACGTTGGGGACTTGGGGGGTTGGGGTAAGTTGGTGGTATGGGGTGAAGTTATATAAATTTTTTAAAAACGTAGTAATCTATTTTATCTATAAAAGGAGTAAAACTGAAGAATTGAAAAGCTGATTCTAGTATCCATTTAAAAAGTAGATAAAAAGACTAACGAATGTACATACAAAATTTCATTAAAATCATTTGAGCCATTTTGGAGGAGTTCGCGCACAAACACTGTGACACGAGAATTTTATATATTAAAAAAGAAGGGATATGCGTGATGTTGTCCCCTAAGATTTTTTAAAATTGGTTTATGGAAAATAAATTTTAGGGGTAGAACGTAAAAAAAATTCCTGAGATTTTCAGAGTTCTACGTCAATTTCTAACATAATATTATATTTCTAACAATAGTTTTTAACATACTGCTAAAACCTTTGTAAAGGCCGTCACAGACTTAGCTATAATATATATTAATATACCGTACTAAATACACTGAGACCAGAAATATATATTATAGCTGAGTGTGTGGTCACGCGAAAATTGTATAGAAAATATATATTAATATGCCTAGCTATAAACATATTAATATATATTATAGCTAAGTCTGTGACGGCCTTTATGTCCTAAACATTCACGTAGACGTCACGCAAACATTTCCCAAAAGTGTGACAGAATTTTTCAAAATTTACCAACGTTAAATCACACCACGAGGTGGGGTGGGAACGTCAAATTTTTACGCTACATAAGTTAAGGACATCTGTCTCGGAAAATCAATAGGAATACAACTTAGCCTGCCTGCCACAATCAATGAAGCAAGGCTGCCCGGGCGTGCGAGCGAACACACACGCGTGCGAGCAGGACGGAGAATGATGACGTATGCATTTAATTAAATTCTTATGAAACAAGAAACGGGGTTATAGGTTCAGGTGAAGTTTTGTAACGGGCAGAAGTTTTTAGGAAAATCTTAAAAGACCTGTAAAATTTTCCTGAAAACCAAAATGTGTTAGATTCGAGCTTAGCTTTTCCTGAAAACTGAATTGAATGCTGACATCTATACTAATATTATAATTCTGAAGATTTTGTTGTATTGAATACTGACATTAAAAATAATTTTAAATGAAAAATGTTTTATGTATTTATTTTCCAAATTGTTTAGCACTTAACCCTTTAGAATATCCTACTTGGTGAAAGAAATATGAGAAAAATGTTCTTTAAAAAAAACATCGTAACGACTAATCTACACAATTTTAATCATATTTATATCCTGTATGCTTAGAGTGGGTTGCACCGGCTTACTATAACTTTAACTTTAATCATAACAAAATGTGAAATGAACTGTCAAATCCCTTATCCCTAGCAAACGTCGCCATATTTGACGATAACCATAGATTAATGATTGGTCTCGCGCGCGCGAAACAAATCATTAATCTATGACGATAACCTTTTTTGAGCCCACAACACATGCCTTCGTCTAGTGACCTCCCGTAAGGGAGCTTAATCATCACAGACGAGCCGAGGGTTCCCGTGTCCCTACCCCCCTACTTGGCTCATGTGCCATGAGGCATTTTGCCGTTTAGATGGTAAATGGTGGTACCGGGCATGGTCGAATCATTAGGGACTTCCAGGGAAATGAGGGACCAGTACCAATTAACTACGCTTCTGGTGCAATTCACCCTAAAGGGTTTGAATTATATTGACGTCATGATCATCATGACAGAGGTCTTAACTAATAAAACACATTCTTAGCCTGTAAATTAAAATGGTTTGTTTATGGTTCATAAAATAATGTGTGAATCAGAAAACAGTTTAAATTATTATTATAACCTAGCGTAGTGCGTATAGATGTACCTAGTGGCAATGTTTCCGATCCCAAGAAGTCATTCGTAGGGCTAGGTACAGTCTGTGAGTACACGCGTGGGTACCTACGTCAGTAGAATATTGCTATAGATTTTATATAACTATATTTATTAGCAGTGGCAATCATTCAGTGAATATAAGAAATAATATTTGTTGGAAAACTCTCTTGTGTAAACATTGTTTACTTCAAAGTATTGTGGATACTATTGTTTTAAAAAAAAAAAAAAAAAAAAATTATACGACTCTAGATAGATGTAAGAGATAGGAAAAGAAAATAGATTTCTCGTGAATTATATAATATTATATCGTAATAATTTATTTGTCGTATATAATAAATAACATTAAAGTAATAAAATTAGTGCGTCATATTTTGTTTTACGTCAATTGACGTTTCCAATAATGCATAAGCCGACGTCACAACCAAATGTTATCAAAATATAAACCTAGTGCGCATGCGATGTTTTGTAGAGTATTAATTAAACTACTACAAATAAAAATTTTAATAGCTTCCATAAATTAGACTTCATGTTCGAATCATAAAGTTAATATACCTACCTATATTAACCTTATGGTTCGAATTCGATAGTGCTGTATGTTACAAATACGCAGTTTTGAGTAGCTGTCTACATTTAAAACTCATTCTCTCCCTTTGAGAGAGTAGTAGTAGAGTAGTCTGGCTCTCCTTTCTATCCTTTTTGACTATTTTATAAAATTACTTGTAACAAGGAAATTAATTTTACAAATTCTATGTGATCTGGTTTAGAACTCATTTATTTATTAAATGTAGTAGCCATAACATTATACTAAATCAGCCTTTTATATAAGTATCTAATCTATATTATAGCCTAATATAGATTAGATACTTATAATAGAAAACTTTTATAGAAATGTTACTGGTATGGACTCAAAATCCTTGATGAGTATCCACTTCTTGCTAGTGCCCGAATGCTTTTTTCGGGTTCCGATAATAACAAAAATCCTACTAATATATTATATTCTGTGGTTCCGCCACCGAAAACGTTTGAGAACCACTGTACCAAATTAAGAAATCCACAACCAATGACCAACATACAATGTTTAGGATCACTAAAAGTAGTTCGGTAGTTCATTGCACTAAGCAGACATCATCAGACCGCAGACCACAGCTTGAACAAATTGTTTCCTGCATTATACCGCGGTAGGAGTTATACAACACAGTTTGACTTAGATAATATGGTATATAACTATATGTTATTGCTCGTCCGTATACAGGGTGTAAGAAAACTAAGCGCCTGTTTCACCATTTCCTGATAAAGTGCTGGATAGGGTATTGACAACTTCTTCTTCTTCTTTTTAATTATGGCTCCTTTGTGAATCGCCAATGTCAGAGTGTATTGGAGTAGACTCTGCTTTAAAAGATAGTGTTATTAACAACTTATTTGACGGGTTCTCCATACTCTATCTGTCAACTGTCAAGTTAAGTATTGGATAGCCTATCGGGCACTTATCCGGATATTTAACCATTTCCTGATAAAGTGCCGCAATAGGCTATCAACAACTTATTTTACAGATCATCATACAGCATACTCTATCTGTCAAGTTAGGTGTTGGATAGCCTATCCGGTACTTATCAGGAAAAGGTGAAACAGGCTTTGAATGATAATACTTGAGAGTGTGTATGGGCCCCCTATAAAACAACTTTTTTACTTTTGTATGGGATTCAACAACATCAAGATACTAATTTTAATTTAATTTGTTATCTTCTTTTAAATCGTAGTTGGGTAAAAATAACAAAGAACATGCATCCATAATGGTATTTAATTGCGTAATATCCCATGAATAGTAGTTATATTCAATTACTGTACATTTATAGAATAATAAGAGAATAACAATCGTCAATTAAACACCAAAATGTTAATAAAAAAACAAGGAAATTGGAAAATCATTCCTTTGATCGTATTTTCAATTATTCACAATTAGCATTGTACGGTCTTTACTTACATCTTATCCGACTGCGCCTGAAGGATGTTATTTTGTTTCTGTAATATTGCAGTTTTACCGGAGTCTCTACTATAAGTTTGAGCATTAAAATATTATGTTCTTCTCATAAAATTGTATCAGGGATCTAGACGAGGGATTTAATAATATAATCAGTGCATTTCGGCAACTACTGCAAAAATTTCCACATTGTACGTAAAGGTTTCAACAGAAAAATCGGCCAAGTACGAGTTGAACTCGCGCACGAAGGGTTCCGTACCATTATAGAGACAAAAGAGGCCAAAAATTGTGTTTTTGTATGGGAGCCCCCCTTAAACTTTTATTTTATTTTAATATTATTATTAATTGTTATTATAGTACACATACAATTGTGGATTTTGTGAAAATTTCAAGTGCCATTATTGATGCCAAGTGCCAACTGCCAAGCAAAAAATGACGAAAAAATTACGTTTGTTGTATGGGAGCCATTTATTTTGTTTTTAATATATTTTGTTGTTATAGCGGCAACAGAAATACATAATCTGTGAAAATTTCAACACTCTAGCTATTACCGTTCTTGAGGTACAGCCTGGAGACATACATCGAAGTCTCAGTAATAGGGTCCCATTTTTACCCTTTGGGTACGGAATCCTAAAAACGATCGAACTATAATAATTATTATAGCCCTTGTTCAGAATAGTAATTGTAGGCACTTGTAGGTATTGTTTTTCTTTATTTTTTTTACATCTAAAACTCTTAGCAAAACTCGGACTCTAGAATATCTACGTTAAAAATTCCACCTAATTCCCGGTGAGAGAGCACTTAAAGTGTACAATGTTTTCGTTTTTTTTTTTTACTTTTTTCCTACATGTCTACACTCGCAGCAAAGCACGGACTAGGGCTAGCATAACAACAGTAGACATGGGAAACAATCGACATACTGACATTTTATCGACAAAATGGGGGATTTCCATTGTCTAAATGTCACTTTGTCTTGTCTAACTGTCACTTTGTCTATTCTTCCGTAGAAAGAAACCATTTCTATGGTGACCATGCTTGATGCTACGCCTGCAGGGTATCTATTTACGCTCACAGGGTATATTTACGTTACAATTTACACCTAATTCGATGTAAGGGAGCACCTAAAGTGTTAAGCTTCGTGTAGTGTCAATGTCTGTGGTTACACCCCCCCACCCCCCACCTGCAACCACACGTGTCAATTAGAAAAACCAATTACCGACTGTGACGATAAAAATAATTACTTTTTGCTTTTACTTGTTGAAATAGGGTTTAGTTGTGCATTGGCGCCCAACAATCAAACCAATTAAAAATAATTTTACGTACGTTTTTTTGGAAACCTTGTGCGTGTCCGTTCGTTCTGATGGAAATCGGCCATGTTTTTATTTCTTAAAATAGAAGTTTTCTTTCTTATTGTAAGAAAAAATCTTACAATAAGAAAGAAACTACTTGTTTAATGTTTTACAGTTATTTTAACTTTTCTCATTCTGCTTTTTTAATTTACCTACTCCAAAAAACAGCTTCGATGAGTCTTGGTGAATTCAACAGCAAGATAGTATTCTCTACGTAGAGATTTTTGAGTTTAGACCAATCACAAGCCACAACGCGTTTGACGTTTTATCAGAATACCTATCTGTAATTATTTTAATATGCCGGGACTGTATCGGAACTTTATCGAAGCTATATTATTATAGCTTCAGGGGGATTTTTACAGCAGTAGGTATTCCCCGCAGGGGCGCCGAGTTTTTATCAAAATTCCTGTGGATGCTCTAGTTTTTTAGGGTTCCGTACCCAAAGGGTAAAAACGGGACCCTATTACTAAGACTTCGATGTCTGTCCGTCTGTCTGTCTGTCTCCAGGCTGTATCTCAATAACCGGCGTGCGTGAGAGCGGTTTGGCTTGTTTTTTGGCGTGCGTATTACGTAGGTATATTATTTAGGTACCCATAGTTAAAAGATGAGAAAGAAAATTATTTTAGATATTCACAATCGTGGGTGCTGGAGAAAATTATTTTAGATATTCACCCGAGCACCCACGGAGTCGGCGCCCCTGATTCCCCGAATTCCAGTACACCCACTGTATTACTAGTCCTTACTTCTTTAAATATTATAATATTCTCAAAACTTATTGGCAAAACGACGTTTGCCGGGACATCTCGTGTACAATAAAACATAGCGTTTTCCAATGAACGTAGAATAGACAGATATTTTATAAGCCAACTGTTCGTGACACTTATACATTAGTTATTATGTAGAGAAAGTCCAGTCGAGCTTTGTTCCTAGATGCATAATCTTGGGTTGTAGAGTCGTGTTAAAACATACAGTTTACTCTATAATTACTATAATACCTATGACCTATCGTATAATAATAAACTATTAAAACATATTTTATTTAGACAATCTGCGATGATTATAAATAATATTTAGGTATTATGTTTTTGAAAATAGAATATTCCTGTGCAACGGTTTTGTAAAAAAAAAACATTAGGTGCCGTCTACACGAGCGATAAGCTGTCATTTTACCTAACAGGGATTTTTTAGTATGAGTATGAAAAAAATCACATTAATTTCTGATGTTTACGACTTCCCATTAAGAATTATGAACACTTGCCGCGGCTAGTCTGAAAATATAACGTTATTTGTTGGTCGTTTCGGCGCGACCTTTCCGTTCTTTGATCTATGTCAATAAATTAAGCCGTGACAGCTGTCACTCGCGCCTGACACATATACTTTTTTAGCTGAAGCGATAAAAATAGCGACGCTGAAATATTAAAAAGGCTACATTATTATGTAATAAATATTAAAGATTGTTGTTAAAGATGGTTTTAACCATAATAAATTATGAGCATCGCTAATTTCGAAACATTTTAGTGCTTTAAGACTCGTATCTTATAACAGACCATTGCGTTATATGAGGTAAATGCATACAAATTACATTTGATAAAATCAGCTGCACTTTAGTTGCTGTTTTTGATACTAAATACTTAATAATATAATGATTCACTGCAAATCTTACGCGATTAGACTAAGTCATGAGATATTGAGTGCCTAGTGTTTCCAAGTACAAGGGAATTCGGTGATAGTGATGATAGCTCAGACATATTGTATTTGTAGCGCTCATGACAGTGCCAGCTGTGATTCGCTGTGTGATGAGCAGTCAGATGTGCTCCCGGCAGACGCCGCGACGCAGATCAATACTGTATTTATTACCTCCACATCTATGTGCTTCCGCCGGCACAGACTGAAAAGAAAAAGTATCCCCCCAGCCCGCTCCGAGAAAACACAAGTAAATACTGCAGTATCACGTTCTGTGTTCATTACTGTTTAAAATTAAATGAGCTAGAAAGTCCGTAATAACAGAGTGCATGTGCAAATACATTCGAAACTCATCTAGCCGCAACTTAAACAGCACTATTTGTGTAGCGAAATAGCAGAGGGTATTATGTACTTTATACCTAGTTGTACCTCCTGCCTATACAAAATACTGCACGAAGTCGACATTTAGGCGTTCGGCCGAATGTGCAAAAATTGTCTTTTCCCACCGGCCGTAAAAGGTCCAACTATTTCAGAGTCGAGCGCCGAGAAATGTAGAATGTACCTAGCCGGGGCGCGGGGGAGGAGGGGTCGGTCGATCGCCTCTGAGGAGCGGCAACGTCGCGCGGCGCGGCAACCTCGCGATCAGCTGTTGCGCTTCTAAATTCAAAACAGGCAGAGTCCCCCGGGAGTCGGGAGTAGGATGTAGGGCGAGACGAGACGTCTTGTGCCGGCTGTGCCATAGACAACAAGGAAAGGATAGGCTGTCACGCGAAGATAACTAATGCGCAGCTCCTGTTTTGAATCTGACATTTGGCAACAGCCAACAAAAGTATTCAACTAATAAGTTATTCTACAGAGTTCAAAGTTATACTAGACCCTAATAAAAGAAGCTCTATCGAAGAATTCAAAATCTTCTTATTAAATATGCATTTTAATCATCTTTCAAATCATACAAGCACTTTGTAACCCATGAATGTTTTCGTGCCATAATCAGGAGCATTTACGTAATCAGAGCCTGTGATTGACGTGACCAATTTGTTTTTCAGAGCTGATAAGAACCAAAGAGTGTGTTTTCAATATGTCCACCCACTTCGATTGATCCATTTAATTAACTATTTGGACAGATTAATTGATAGTCTGTTTTATGCTTTATACCAAGAGCCAAATTGAATGAGGTATGTAGAGAAATGTAGAGAAAATGCATTGCACAAAATTTAACTAAATTAATACGTCATAATGTTCTCTGTTTGTCTGTGCTATGCTTTATATTTTGGCGTAACACTAAAAAAAGTACGAATATACCTACCCAAAAATATACAATTCTGCATTCTAATTTCAAAATCACACAAGTTTCTGTAGACTCTTAGCTCTGTGTACATCGCTATAAGTTTTGAGGGCAACGCTCTACAATAAAAGTAATCGGTGTTCCAATTTCAAAATCACTAAGGGGAGAGACAGGAAGGAAGTGCAGGGAAAACGCGAGCTCAATTTGTGTGCGGGAGGGGGCGCGGTGCAGTAGACAAGGTCACTGTCGCCACACGCGACCGATTCATTCATGCCGTTTTTTTTTTAATTTCGAACCTATTGCGATTTGCGACCATAGACAATAGGAATTGACACATTGTTTTTTTTTATTTGCATTTTAATCATGCGGAATAAATTCGGAATACATACTTACCTATACTCTGTTCTACATTACACGCGTTGTTGCAAATCCTAACGTTTTCTAATTTTACCAGTTTATCTATACAAACTGGAGAACTAGTATCAAAGTCATGGGAATATCTATTAAAAGAGTACAAGAAAATAAAAAAGTACAGTCATTAGGCAGGTTTTTATACGTCTTCATCTACGATTCACAACACTTACACATATTCCATTCAAGTTTATTTTTACTTGGAAGTTTCTCATCGCTGACGACAAGTCATCTGCTATGTTAAGAGATGTCTGTTTTTGTCGTTCTATTTATAAATGTAAGCTTAGTTATCTGTACGATGTTTTTTATACCTCATTACTGGTGTTATATCAATATTAGACAGAAATCAAATGGCTTTCCTTAAAATATAGAATTTCAAGCAACAATTCAAAAAAACTATCTTTAATCTCGAGTTTAAAGTTCTCTGTTAAAATTAAATGCAGGCTCTTATGATTTATTAGCATATTTTGAAAACTAAAACTCGTATACTTCTTGTGCACGAAATATAGCACGCAGATAGTCTATGGCAATAATACCAATTAAATTTTTTCGCGCTGTGAATTGTAAATTGTAACTAAGTTAACAAAGTAACTACATACCTAATATTTCTGCCTTTTCTAGACTGGAATTTATAACTTTATAATAAGGAAAATCTAGGTTTGAAAGCATAGCATATCCGCGGTAGTAAAAAACCGGAGTCCTTGGCTACTCAGATACTTCATACTAGGGAGTAGAGCAACTTTCTATATACGGTAACTCGGGTAAATCGACTTCTCCGGCAAAAAATAAACAAATCCTTCCATTCCCATGTCTTTTTCCCCAATTCGGTAACAATAGGGCACTGTCAAGTGGTGCCACGCGCCCGGCACACTTTTGGTGGGTAGGTACCTCATTATTTTTACATGACCCTCGTCAAAAGAGTTTTAAATTTGACACTGACGTTTCCTTCCAAAAACTTCGCCTTCATTTTTTATAATCCCCAGAGATTTGCCAATGCTAGTGAAGGCGCGTTTCACTTCCGTTTTATCTTTTTAATAATTTCGTGGAAACTGTAGCGCATGGCGCTGTCAGTTGGCTTAATCCTCGCATCGATTAATCAGGCTTTATTATGAATTACGTACCACCATTTATCTCCGCGTCTGATAAAGATGTACAAGATGGATGTCACAGACTGAAATTAATTTTATCTGAACAAAGAGCAAACTACTTCTATAATACATTTGACAGGAATAAATGCTAACGTAAAATTGGCGTTTACTCTATCACTCCTAAGCTTAACACCAAATAAAAAAAATTGGTTTACTTTTTAACGCCGTCTCGTAATTCAAGAGTTCGTTCCCATCAATAAAGAGTCGTACATTACTATAGCAAAACCACCGCCCCTGTTTTATCAATTAAAATGTGGGTCCCGTGCTCAAGAATGCACACGGAGGAATGCATCCGACCTTGACATTGGACTTTCAACCTTATTTGTACTGCAACAGTGACCGCTGGGCCGCAAACGTATTGGCGCTAAACAGACACAATACTCCAGCTTTGTCGCGGGATTATGACCTCTTTATCCACGTGTTAAGGGTCACAAGGGCAGGGCTGGTATGAAGCAATCAGACACGCCAATTGAGCAAGTTTATGGAGGGAGATGAGTTATTTTTGTACCAGGCTTAGGGAGTTCTGTTTTGGAGTTACCATAATTGATCATAAGCAGTGTTTGTTGTTAAAATTAACCTTAACTTAAAACAGAAAGACCTACCGCACCATGGATTACTGCATTCTTTAACTCCCAAGCGGCCACACGCGGCCGCGATAACAATAATAAGCTATTGTGTCTGGTTTTTCCGCGATCGAGGTATTAAGGGCCTGTATTCACTTTGATTAGTGCGAGTGCAAGTGATTAGTGATTAGGAGAAAATAAAGGACTTGCACTAATCAGTCGCTGTCCAAACTTGTTCCATAGTCGAAAAATCAGTCTCTAGGGTTCGTACTTAGGGCCGGTTGTGGTGACTCTCCACCACAGCTCTCCACTAACATAACAACCTGTAAATGTTAACCAGCCCCATTAAAGATTTCGTAAATTATATCTTTTTAAACATTTACACTATGACCTCGTATCACTTTCTTCCTAATATAAACCTTCCCTGGACTTCCACAAATATTTCCAGTCTAAAATCAGCTTAATCGGTTCATCCGCTCTTGAGTTTTGGTAAGACAAACAAAATTTTAAATTCATTTTATTTATATAGATAAACACAAAGCAGTGTTTTCGTATATAAATGCTTCGAAACAAACTCCATAGATATTATGGACTTTATTTAGGTATACATCTTGCGGATTTTCCGTCTTTTCTACATAATAATTATTTTCCATATTCATATTTTTTTTAGAGCAAAAAAGTGGCAAAAACATGATAATTATCCACAGTTATCGGTAATTTCGTTCTGCTTCACATTAACCCACTTTTTAACTGTCGGTTAGGCCTTACTACACGACGCGTTAAGAATGTTTTCATGACTTGCTATGATATAGATTATTATAGATTTATACAGAATGATGTAAGCGGAACCGTTTAATTATGTGATAGAATTGTCTTTCCCTGGACTTAGGCTATCTCCCCATCAAGTTTTACTAAAATCGTTTAAAAACGTAAATATCATTTTAAAAACGTAAATATCAGCATGGATAATTGTCAACACTCATCATGATATTGATGCGAGAAACGTACCTACGATTTTTATTTTGAGAAGTTATACAATATGAGAAGTATGAAATACGAAATACGTAAATTATACGAAAAGAATATTGCAAAATTGATCAAAATTTTAATTAATTAACCGACTTCTTTGAAATGAGGAGGTTATATAATTTTATAATCGACTATGTATTTTTTTATTTCTATAGACTGTGAGTTGTGAGTAAGAGTGAAGCCAAACGAGCGTTATTTGTGAGTTGTGAGTCGCAGAATTTCGGTTCGGCAGAATTCTGCTGCATCCAGTTTCATACAAAAGTCCTGTTTGATTCATACGAGCGTAATTTTGTGAGTCATGATTTGTATGAAAAATATTTAAGCGGCAGAACTTCGGCGACTCACAACTCACAAATTACGCTCGTCTGGCTTTACCCTTAGGAGTTATCACTTATCAGTTAGGACATATTATCCATATTCTGCAACTGGTGGACCTACGTCATTTGGTCGGGATATGTCAGATCAATACAATGTTAGCCGAGGCCCGATTGAGTTTGACATAGTCTGACCAAATTACGGTCCGCCATCTGCCTATGAATCGTCATGGTACATAGCTATAGCTAAGTAATCTCTACATAGAGGGCCTGCAACTACAGTTAGAGTACGCAACTATTTACAGTTAGCGCTAAATCTCTCTATCATCGGCAAACTTTAATGTCCAAATACGTCATTACTCACACTATACCAAACCACGAGACGAGTCACACACTTTATATTAGTATAGGTAGGTATTTAGTTACCGATTAGGGTAGGTATATCATATACCCTAATCGGTAACTAACTAAAGGTAACTAATACATTATATACCGTATATGTATTGGTGCATTGTTTTCTCGCAAGAATGCAGCACCAGCCATAGAACTACAACTAGACAGTGATTACTTTGGTCGGCCTATTTGTTTATGCTTGTAATGTAGACGCTCGCAACCCGGAACCGTACATTTTAGGGATAAAAAGTATCTTATGTATTTCCTTTCTCAGGCCTCAAAGTCTCTCCATAAAAAATTTCAGTAAAATCGTTTCAGCGGTTTGGACGTGAAGAGGTACCAGACATACGAACTTTTATTATTTATATTTATTCTATATCTGGATTTATAATTATTATGTATGTGAATTAATTTAGATTGTAGAGAGATAATTTCAGTACATTTACATATTATATATTATTCATTTTGCGTCAGCGGCAAAACCTATTATAAAAGTATTAGTGATAAAAGAGTTATTAGTGTTATAATTAGAGTTATTACGATATAAGAGTTGTTATGTAGAGTTTTACTGTAACACTTTTCGTGTCGTAAATGGTACAGTAATTTCGAAGAGCGTGAAACATACCTAATGTAATACCAAGTTTGTGTTAGAATTTGAAGGCTGCAGACTATAGTCATAAAGTTTGAATTACAAAAAAGCGGCCAAGTGCGAGTTGGACTCGCCCATGGAGGGTTCCGCAGCAGCAATAAGGTTTATTTTTATGAAATTAAAATATTTTTGATTTATTTTTATATTTCAGTCGATTTAATGAAATTTAGATTAAGGTTTACTATTTATGACGTATAAAAAAAACTACTGGCTAGATCTCGTTCAAACCAATTTTCGTTGGTAGTTTTTATAGTAATCTACATCATATATTTTTTTTAGAATTATCATGCCTCTACTTTAGAAATTAGAGGGGGGGACACACATTTTTCCACTTTGGAAGAGTCTCTCTCGCAAACTATTCAGGTTAGAAAAAAATGATATGAGAAACCTCAATATTAGGCTTGGGCAAAATAAATCGATATATCAAAATATCGATATTTTTTCAGAAAATAATCGATATATATCGGCGATTTTTTATTTTTTTATATATCGATTTTCGATATTTATTTTCGGATATCAAAAACGATATTATTTCGCTTCGAATTTTCGACAAATATTTTTTTTGCCTCGATGTCTATATTTATTTTCGAAAAATCTCGAAAGTGGTAGCTAACAGAGATAGAAGGGATTTCATACTTTGACTCGATGGTCCTAAAATATGGATTGTTCTAATTGTAGGACAAAGTTACTTTTAATTTATATAACTATTAACCTACAATTTACAAATATTATACAAAAAATCTGCTGGTTAGGGTTCCGTTATAGGATACAGTAGTCAACCAAGTTTTGTTGATTACAGAACCCTAAAACCTTGTCTTACAAATAAAACAATCCATATTTTAGGACCATCAAGTCAAAGTATGAAACCCTTTCTATCTCTGTTAGCTACCACTTTCGAGATTTTTCGAAAATAAAAATGTTGTTTGTCTTATCAAAATGTAGCTACTTACAAAAAAATTAGCTTGTTAGTAATCACAAAAAAATTTGTTCTAGGGCTTCCGTACTATATAGATAACCTTCTCGAGGCTCGAGGCTTGAGCAAAAAATATCGATATATCGAAATATCGATATTTTTTTAAAATATATATCGATACATTTGAAAAGTATCGATACGATATATATCGATATATTTTTTCCATTTGCCCATCCCTACTCAATATGATTTTTCGAGACCTATCCATAGATACCCCACACGCATAGGTTAGATGAAAAAAAAAATTTTTTGTTTCAGTTGTACTTTACTATTTATGACGTATAAAAAAAACTACTGGCTAGATCTCGTTCAAACCAATTTTCGTTGGTAGTTTTTATAGTAATCTACATCATATATTTTTTTGACGGACGGACGGACGGACGGACGGACGGACGGACGGACGGACGGACGGACGGACGGACGGACGGACGGACGGACGGACGGACGGACGGACGGACGGACGGACGGACGGACGGACGGACGGACGGACGGACGGACGGACGGACAGACGGACAGACAGACAGACAGACAGACAGACAGACAGACAGACAGACAGACAGACATGACGAATCTATAAGGGTTCCTTTTTTGCCATTTTGGCTACGGAACCCTAAAAAAGCAGCCAGGACTTGTCAGTGTCAAAAAATGGCGGCAAAAAAGACATGTTTTGGCGGTAAAATCTAAATACACAGAAGGTCGCATGTTGACGTACGTTGTGACAGTAGAATACTAATGAGGTACAGACCAACATACCAACACTCATATAAAGATTCCCTATCTATACTTTAATTGGGAAGAGTTTGTTTGTTTGAATGCGCTAATCTCTGGAACTACTGGTCCGATTTGAAAAATTCTTTCGGTGTTAGATAGCCCATTTATCGAGGTAGGTTATAGGCTATATTATAACATCACGCTGTAACTTTTAGGAGCGAAGAAACAGGAAAGTGTGGAAAAAAAGCGGGGAAAATTATTCATCTTTGAGAGCTTCCATTGCGTGCACTGCATAAACGGTCCAGGATAGGTAGATACCCAAAAATAAGTAAAAAATAATCTACAAGTTAGCTAAAAATAATATAGTGGTTCTTAATTTTAATACCCACCAAAAACATAATGGAGAGCCAAGTTCCATACAAACATTATTCTTGTCTATGGTCTTCGCTGTAAAAAGGATGGAGATCTAAATAAGTGCCAAGTTTCATGGAAAATCGAAATATATGTATGTATAGGAACCGAATAACATTATGAAAAAAAATAGAGTCTATTTCTTTGCTTTATTGAATATCTATAACAATTGATGTTATTTATATAATGTGAGATCTTAAACTAGATTAGATTTGACTTGGCCAGTTTTCATTACATTAGTCATTTCATAAAGTTATTAAACATTTTAATTCGGTTGAAAACTAGCCAAGTCAAATCTAATCTAGTTTAAGATCTCACATTATTTAAATAACATCAATCGTTATTGATACTTATTCAATAAAGCAAAGAAATAGACTCTATTATTTGTTCATAATAGAGTCACACTTCACAAATAAAATATATTTACGGGGAGCTCCCATACAATAAACGTGATTTTTTGGCCTTTTTTGCTCAAAATCAATAATGGCAGCCGGTAGGTACTTGAAATATTCACAAAATCTTTAGTTATATTTGTACTTTCATAATATATAATAAAAATAAAATAAATATTTAAGGGGGGTCTCCATACAATAAACACAATTTTTGCCTAGTTTCGCTCTGTCCAACTCGCACTTGACCGATTTTTTTTTGTTTTCTGATTTTTCCCTACGCTTACACACAATTATCGAGCTGGATTCCAAATTTCAGCCTTCTAGGTCATCTGGAAGTAGGTTAGAATTTTGATCTATAGGTCAGTCAGTCAGTCAGTCAGTCAGTGATAAAAATGTAGATTTTCGGGCGTTAATGTCTTAATAACCATTTGAGCTGTGCTCATGAAATTTAGAGCATATATTTATCTCGCAAGTCTCATTACATGAGCCAAATTTGAAACGTTTATGTGAAATAGTTTCTGAATTATAAGGGGGTCAAAAGTAGCTGCAAATGGTTCGTGTAATATTACACACGGTGCTGCTCGCCATTCTCTTATGCTGGAACTTGGCTTGACACGCTACCGTGTGTCTAGATTATCGTTGCATGAGGTATGATTTTAAAAGGCATTTTAATTTTTAAGGGTCTTCACTTATAAAGTACTGCTATATACGTGATCAATAATCATAAATGTATTTTAATTTAGCACCCTTTAATATTTTAAATAAAACAGAAATAATGTGTTAGGGGCGTCATGAAATTGAATTTGTACTTTATTGGAAAGTGTCAACTCAGTTTGAGAGACAATCCTGACAGAGCTCCTGACAGCTAGCAAGACCAGTACCACGCATACGCGGAGCGATAAGCGGAGGGAAAATTGACATAACATAAATGAGACGCATTCGTGAACTAACCTACAAAAATACATATTGAGATGCAGTTTTATTCTTTAGATGATTTAGAACAAGACTGCATTAAAAATTCTGTCATTATTCTTTTGGTAAGGTGTCCTGACACGAATTTAAAACTTTTATCATATTCTTTAAAAGCTGCAGAACAGCCGCTAAAGAATTTATTGCTTAAAAAATTAAATTTCATTATAATACATCGATTAAAGTAGAAATTCTTATTATTCACTACATAACATTATAATGTATTCAAACATATTAGAAACCTACAGTTGGTATGGGATGAGAACTTCATCACACATTATGGCTCGCTCCTTTACCAAACAACACATTATTACCATAGAGAAGCGTCAACGTCCTTATTTACTTTGTCCATGCACTTTGTCTACGAATGGGAATATCGTGATCCGAGTCTGAGAAGTTTCGAAAGGGAATCCATTTATTGGCTATGAACTTTGGAATTAATTTATCTTGTGATTTATACCGCTTGTCAGGACCACACCTTCAATAATAATTACTCAAATAGTTCTGTGTTAAAGTATGCTTAATGTCTTCGTTATTATACCCAAGGTTGTACCATTCAATAGTTCAAAAAAATCTACTAAGCGTTGACTTGAGAACCTCTTCCGGATTTTTTGTCGTTAAAAATAGAGAAAACTGTTAAATATTATACGCGTTAATTTCTTTAGTGTTAATTTTACAATTTGCAATTTTTATGCAAAAACCTTTTTTAATTTTATAATAATATGCTAATTTATGTTTCAAGTGGCACTCTAAACGAATTACAGTTGTATAATGCTTTCCAACATTATTATAACTAAACCTCTAGGCTCTAATCCTCTTAACATAATGATATTATGTTTTAACAGATTAAAAACTGCCATTGTATTGTTAAAAATTATTTCAATAAATGTTCTTAAGCAAAAATCTCTTATAAATAAATTTAAATAAATTAAAATAATTATAAATCTATTAAAAAAGCTAATGCATATTAAATGTTTTTATTAAATACTTTATTCATTCTGATGTAAAAAATAATGAATTAAAAACCCAACTCAACTCATAATAGTATACGTTTTAACTTTTATTAAAGTTTTTCTGTTTTAAAACTACTAGGCTAAATCCTTAGGTAGCTGACAAAATTATTATAGTCAGTAGTCACATGAAATAGTATTTCATAACCGCACTGCGCACAAACATCTCCACAAAATGATGTATCTACGCTACGACCGCGACAGTGGGGAGGAACACCTCATTTGACACTTGATTGACAGTTTGTAGTTGGCGCTCCCGTTTACATGTGACACCGTCAGCTCTGACACTATCATTACTCGCTAGGTCCGTACTATACAAATATAGCTGCGTAGTCTCTAAGGAGTCTACTTCGCAGTTTGCTACATGTAGAGCGACGCCGCGACGTTAGAACGACTGAAGGACTGAGACTAATGTAGTAAGTAAGTAAAGTCTTTGCCAAAACACTCTGATACTGGCAACTCACAAAGGAGCCATTAATAAAAAAGAAGAAGAAGATGTAGTAAGTACTAGATGACGTCCGCGACTCTGTTGTGCCAAAAGTCGTTTATCGCATGGAAACCGCACAGTTTCCGGGATAAAAAGCCTCGTATGTCCATTCCCGGGACTCAAAGTATCTCCACTAAATTTCAAGAAAATCGGTTTAGCGGTTTGGGCATGAAAAGGTAACAATAAACAGACAGACAGACTTATTAAGATTTTCTTGCAATCACAACTTTTTCCCTGGGAGATGTATTTAAACAGTGGGACTGTGTAGGTTAGAAAAAAAATGTTTATTCGCGAATCGCTCTCGTCAGTTCGTCACCCGCTCCGCGCGTCGCTCCGCTCGTCTCAGTGCGCGGCGCGAGGAAAGCACTAAAATATAGAATTTCTTGGCGCAGGGCACTGACCCGCGCCATTGTGCAGTAATGTATCGGAAAATGAAGGAATTGTTGAGAAATATCTATTATGTTCGACACCGACGTGCACTCTTTGTTGCCCGCCGCCATCTTGAGTTGTGCCATGTTGGACTAGAGGGTAAAATAACGAAGGTACTTACGAGTTACAAGGTACTACAGATTCGATGATTTTGTTAGAAATCAAAATTGACACAACGCGTCGCTAAGTAACAATATAGCGTTTCGGTTCGGAAAATTTTGAATACAAGTTGAATAAGTACTTAGTAAGTTAGTACACTGTACAAGTACCTACTGGCTACTATAATATGCTTACTCGTTACTACAATTATATACCTACTAGCCACTAGGGCTTAGATGTTTTGATAAAGGCTACATATAGGTAAATACCTAAATAAAATGAGCAATAACGCCAAGTATTTAGGTTTAATGCCTAGCAATAAAGGTGAACTGAGCGTCAACCGCAATGGCCGTCGTTAAACCTGCGGTTACACTTACCACGCGGTTCCTGAACGCTCATTTGCTTTAACTTTAGGTTCAAAGTAAATTTATGTCTGCGGCTATCGGAAAATATCGTTGATTTAATCTGGCTATTAGTGCAAAATCTAAAGCAGCATTTCTAGCTTACAAGCTCGATGATACTATTTATTCTGTAGCTGTCTATAACTGTACACGTATTTGTATATTATCGTATTAAAAATTAAGCTCCTAAACCATTGTACGAATTTTATGGGCGCCATGTAGTATTCTTACATCCTTGCATGGAAAATATTATAAATAGCTAATAAGTACTAAGAGGAGATAGTGTGCAGAACAGAAGATGTCATATTATCCTAAATTCTAAATATATACATTATACATTGTAGCTGTTTCTCTATATAAGTTAATTCGTATATTTTCCTACTCTATGGTACTCACTACTCAGTACATTGATTTATACTGTAAACTACAAAAGGGCCTCGATTCTAATAACCATTTTATATAAACGATATTCGAAATTCGAATGAATGATTTATTTTTAAATGACAAAAAAATTTGAATGGCATATGAATGAAACCTATGTATGTGTCAGGTCAGCTCTCAGCACGCGAATAGTTCTGAATACAACCGAATTGAGAGCATATGCTAATATCTCCGACCTCGATATCAGTGATCTATGGATCATTCATTTATAAGTATTTCGTATCTACATACTTCGTACAGCTGTTAAAATTGGCATTAGAAGCTCGAACCTTTTAAATATCATAGCATAAGCAAATAAGCTTAGGTTTTAAATACGTTTCCCATTATTTAACCAAAATAGTGTATGCCTTATTGGTGAATACGTATTTTTAGAAAACCTCACAAAAGTGCATTGTGCAAAAGTAAATAGAACATTCAGACTTTTGTTTTATCTTTTTTCATCGCACAAAAAACTTGTTCAACGGAGAAAAAATTCCCTTTAATCTCTGCCAGAGGGAAAAACGCTGTCATCAGCAGGAGTAAGTCCGAAATTAATGTACTTTTCCTTTTCATGTAGCCCCTACATGTCTCGACCGTAGCCAATTAAAAGAACAAAGATCTGAAAGAAACGTCAGACGACGTAACCACCAAATCCAAATTAATTGTTAGATTTTTAAAGGTTTGCCGTTTGTTTTTCACGTTCTTGATAATTACTAATTACTTTTTTTTTTAATTAAATAAGGGGGCAAACGAGCAAACGGGTCATCTGATGCATATGAATAGCAATGAATTCAAAAGTTATTACTAAGTATTTGATTTGTGCGTTATTATGGCTATAAAAGCTTTACGTATTAATTTAAGTATTATGTATTTACATGATTCAGTTAATTTATTGCGTTTAACGACAAATAAAAACATTGAAAATTATAAACGGAAAAACGCAAACGAAATGCGATTCGGTCTCATGACGATAGAATAATTGCTAAAATATAATTATACCGCCATTACCGGCTACTAGTTTCCGTGGAAAACCCTAGAAACAATCATAATTCAATTTTAACTGCAGCCATAGCGAATTAAAAATTGTTTTTGGTGAAAAATTGTATGAATTCCTTAAGTATTCATATTTTATGAGTAAGTTTTGAGTTTCAACCATGTTTCAATTATTATCTTTGGCGTAAATCTTAAAGTGTATTCCTATAAACTATAACCATCATGCTGCCAGTGCCATCTGACGTCTCGGTAGCCAATCAGAACTTGGCAGGATCCAGGAACTTTTGTTCTTTTTGTAGAGAACAATTAATTTGCTATCCATGTAAAAATTAAATTTGGTTTATTTTATGAATCCACAAACAGGATGGGTGCGGGTGTTATAATTTTTAACTTGCACCAAATTTAATTCCAGTTTTTGTTAAATTAAGGTACTACAATACATACATAATATTATAACCAGCATGTAAATTGTAGGTATACTATTATATTTTATTATCGTAGGTCATGTTTTGAGGCTATCTAGTATGATCTGGCTGTGTAGATCGCTACTGAAGATACACTGTTTAATATTCATGTTTTATAAACGTAGAGATCCTTTGTTATTTGTAGTTTATAATAGTCTAGACTTTAGACTCTAGGTAGTTATCTAGGTTTAGGTAGTCGAAGCTATGTAACGTTGAAATTTAAACCGCAAAAAATAATAAGAAATGTCCATTTTTTTAATTCAAGCCATATGATAGAGTTTCATGGTTGAAAAGTCGTTTAATTAAGTTAATGTGTATTATTTTACGTTAAAATTTTTTGGTATTACAGAATATAGATTAGAAATGAGAGCGAAAGCTTGAATATGAAAATCCACACATACATAATATGTATTTTATTTTAGTTCTATTTTACAGTGTATGATGTACCTATAAAAAGTTCCATTTTCACTGTTTTTGAATTTTTCTGACCCTACAATAACCTATACTCCGTTTTAATTAATTTTGATTTTTGATCTAAATGTATTGGACGAAGAAAGGATAGACCGCCGGCGAGGCGTAGGAGAGAATATAATGTTTGTTGTTTTTTTTATATAAATTACACCAACTGTCATTACTCCGTGATACGAGGCGTGAAACGTGACAAAAGCTCGTCATTGCACTTAACAAGCATGGCGATGATGATGATGACAATTTGTTACAAAGGCAGTAAGTGCGTGCCCATTAGACTGTGCACAGTCATGACGATAACAGGACCACCACAATATCACCCCTATAGTAAGGATTGTAAGGACGAGATTCCTATGCACGGCGAGTTAACGACGTGGCAGCTAATGTATAGAAATTCCCTTTATGTTAAATCCATGGACAAAAACGTCTGTTAAAACAACGATTCTCAATTACGATAACACACAGACAAACATATATATGTACATAATATTATGCAGTGGTACCTAGCTCCTGGCATGCAAATTACGAGAGCGTTCGCGTATCTCTACATTTTTCGATTTTATAATTTATGTAGATGCTATGTAATAATATTATGTTATGTGTATATTTACGGTATTTGTAAAATCTTATTTCTTTTTTGTCAAATTATCGTGTGATAACTCTACATTTTTTTGTGATAAAACTATGCTATCTCACCTCTTTAATCCCAAGACTCAAAATACATCAAATTTTATCAAAATTAGTCCAGCAATTCAAGCGTGAAATTAAAGTTAAATATTATTTCGGCTTTGTAATTTAGAATGAACAGAGAATTCAAAATATTATACTTTATTCATTCAGTATGAAAAATCCCGCAAAACAAAATATTATTTTTGTGTACAGAACTCTACATTTTTATTCAGCAACTTTTATTAAAATGCCACCGTCCTTGAAACGGTTTTTAAAAAAAAGAAAAAATATAAGTAAAAGATTACTTCCTTTATGCCAAGAGTTGCGGAGGCATACAGGTTCTTGGGCACTTAGCAACAACCTTGGCGCGTTCCGTTGAACCTCAGCAGCGTGCATGCATGCATTTGTCGACCTTGTGCCTCAAAAATAGAGGCCATAGTCCAAAAACATCATTTGACAGTTCAAATGTCAAATTGCGTAACTTTTCAAACGAGCCGCCTTTTGAATTTCAAATTTGGAATCTATACTTTTTAAATGTCATTGTTTTGTGCAAGACATTTGAATACTATGCACCGAGACTTTGTACTACGAATAATGATTGGCTAATTAAAAAATTGTGTAGTCACTTCTTGAAATACTTTTTAGGGTTCCGTTTTAGATTCGGGTTCCTAGTTAAGTCTCGGAACTCTAATCACATCATATCTAAAATATGGTACCTAAGTGATAAACTGCTAACTCTAACATGGATATGCAAAAACTCTACCCCAAGAAATTGCTGAAATAAAATCACTATTCCGATCGATAGCGAAAGATATTTAACTTGAAAATTCCTTTAGATTCTAATTTCTAAAGGGTGTGCCTATAAAATCCTAAAATCACGTAATTATAGTCCATGCAATAAACTAAGTACAATTTACAAAAATAACTATATGGGCTTGAGGATTATCATAGAGATTTACAGGGTATAACAAATCTATATACATAAAACTCAAAGGTGACTGACTGACATGGTGATCTATCAACGCACAGCCCAAACCACTGGACGGATCGGGCTGAAATTTGGCATGCAGGTAGATATTATGACGTAGGCATCCGCTAAGAAAGGATTTTGAATAATTCTCACCCCAAGGGGTTCAAATAGGGGATGAAAGTTTGTATATAATAATACTTCTTAACGCGAGCGAAGCCGCGGGCAAAAGCTCGTAAAATTATAATACTTTAGGGTGTTCCAGTAGTATTCACTGTGAACGTACATACTACTTTGTATGAGAAATAAAAAAAAACGTCAAAAATTACCCCATAAAAAAAGTTACTCTTTCAGCACTGTTTAAACTATCGCAGTAAACTCTATACATATAGGGAACTCATGTACACCCTATACTCTATAGAGTATAGCCTATACAATATATTTAGGTTACTTTATGGCCTATAATATACCCTATACCTATACACCCTATACCTTATACCACAGAAATCAGAATATAATAATATTATATTAGTAGTACTTACCAACTTATACCCTGAAGTATTATCATATTTTATCATTTTGTTTTGTTCCATTCTTATTTGAACCCTATTCTTATTTGGTCTGTCACGCACTTGTTTTTTTATTCTTCCGTCAATATGAACAATTAGGACAATAAAAGGGTAGATACGGATTCGAAATGGCTAACGAAAGGGGTAATAATAGAGACGTCATACTGCGATACAACGCTGCTCTTTTGTTTACCTTTTAATTAGATCATAAAAGGGGGATCATAAAAGGTGTTGGTGTGTATAATATTATGTAATAACTAATATGTATATGTGCATTTGTCGTGATGACACACACATAGTAAAACGGCGAACCCAAACATAGGGCTGTGTAATGTGTTTCATTTGTTTTCATTATTTTTGAAGACATTTTTTCATGGTTGTAAACTCATTATTTTTATCAGAATTGACAATAAGTACCTATTTTATTGATCTTATATACTGTCACGCCTACTATTTGTTGCATCGAAACAAATAGTATTTTCTGGGATTGACTATTCTAAGTTCTTTTCTGGGGGCTTAAACATTTCCGCAACTGCTAAACTGGGACTAAGAGATAGACGGACAAACTGACAGACAGAGGCTTTCGCATTTATAATCAGTATTAGTGATAAACAAAACCTAATTTTGTACACAATCAGCATTCAATGATTAAATCGATATTTAAGTTTGATATCGGACCCGCATGTAACTACCCTCATGCCGATATTACAGTCCGGTAAACCGCAGTCTGCTGCAGGGTTGCCACTCTTGACTTAATGTCACTCAACATGGGAAAAAATGATCATAGTGACTATTTCATAGTAAACGATCTGCATTTGTAAAATATTTTTGATACTTATATTTTTGATCAACTTGCACGCCAAACCCGGACAGATATTATCGGAATTTTGAAATTTCACACACAAAGACAAAATATTATTACACCGTCTCATTATGGTGTTGGTCTACACTTAGAAATGTTTTTCCCAACAAAAGCTTGTATGCCAGGAATGTCATCTGCGAGTACAAGCTAATAACACTTTTACTAAATTTTTTGTTTGGTTCATGTTTGGTTTATTGTTTTCATGACGACAGCAGCTGTAGCCTGTAGTAGAGTATTATTATTTTTGAACATGTAATTCAAAAAACATTCCTTTAATATAAGGCACATATAATTCAATTTATATTTAATGAATATATTATAGAAGCTTTATTTAAAGTTTCAACGAAAAATAAATAACATAAAAAGTCGTTTGCGGCAGCCTTAATCCTCACAAAAAAACATAGACTATAGCGGTACTCCGTCTCTTTCACTTCCGGTCCGCCGTTTTCTCGTTTTGTTTTTCTAATCGCTCTCATCTCATCTGTAACGGCATTTTTGCCGCAACCGTTGATAACTGAATTAAAGAACTAATGACCTCGAGTTAGTTCAGCTTAGAAGTTCAAGTACATCGTACCTACCGCAAGCTTTGTACCTCACAAATATAATATTATAATATAAAATATTATACAAATCGTCATAGACAATACATGTAGGTCCCTTATATGTATGTATGTTATATAGAATTCACTGTAAAAGTAGCAGTGCTGATAGTTATTTTTTATGGATAAATTTGTGACCTTGGGAAGTTGGGGCATTTCTGATAAAAACATGGAGCCAAAATTTAAATTCACTATTTTAGTGCTCTTTTTAGGGTTCCGTAGCCAAAATGGCAAAAAACGGAACCCTTATTTCATAATGAAATCTATTCAAGGGATACCCACCCTAAAGTTAATTATAACACATATTTTATCTTAAACCTTGTGTAAAGATGTTTGATCCCAAACTTTGTTGGCGTTTGGCAACCATGTATTGATAAGAATCTTGAATTTTTGTTCAGAATTTTTGACCAAGCCCTTTTCATCCGAACTTGGCCTCACCCCTACATCCCAGGCCAATTACTCTCGTCCCTATCCGCATCCCTCGAGGCCGATCGTGATTCGTGACGTCACAATATTAGCGATTATAGACGAGACGATTGGAAACTTTTTAATAAGCCCTCCGTAAGGAATTCTTTTGGTATTAATATTGATTTACGGGTTTCGGACTGAAAATTTCTAGAAACAAGGTAGATGACGGCTTTGGCTTCTCTTGCATGGATGTAGATTAGACGTAAAAAATTAGGGCCCCGCCATCCGGGCCCTAGGGTCCCCAAATGTGTTCCTTCCTGCTTTCTCTATGCAAGTTGCATTCTGGTCTGGCCCTCCGCTCATCTTATCATCATTCATCATGTTGACTGTGCCTGCTGCGATATATCCACACTAATATTACAAATACGTCTGTCTGTCTGTTACCTCTTCATACCCAAACCACTGAACCGATTTTGCTGGGATTTGGTATGGAGATATTTTGAGTCCAGGAAAAGGACATAGGATACTTTTTGTCCCGTAAAAATTACGGTCCTTCGCCATAAACGAATTTTGACGCATCTAGTTATCTATAAAGCTATAGCTTTATAGATAGACAGTGCAAACAGACACGCGCGTCTCGGTACTGTTCTGCCACTCTTCTCGGTCGGTGTAATCTTAAGGTCACAGGCCACAGCACACATATCAACTCGGAAAGGGAACGTCACCGTATCGCCTTTCGCCTCGCCGTCAACCAGGCGTCAACCTAACGTGCATACGTAACCAAAGCGTATCAGTAGCGCTAGCGCCTGCACTTCAACTCGGCTACGGCTAGGCGACGCCTCGCTTAAAGCTCGGGGAAGGGAAAAGGGGCAAAGGTGGACGAAGAAGCGTTAAGACGAGTACGGAGAGACGTAAGCACGGGGACGACGAGCCGTAAGGCGTAAGCGGGTGGACGACGAGCCGTAAGAGGGTTGATGGCTAGTTGACCACGCGTCGCATGACGCATCCCGGTTCGGAGCTCCGAGGCGAGGCGATTACGTTACGGTTCCGCTTAGTGTGTGTTGCAGTTAGGGACTAGGGAGTTTCATACAAACAATATTGAACGGCTCGAGGGGATACGGTGTCGATCCCTTTCCGAGTTGATATGTGTGCTGTGACCTTTAGCTGCCTTGCTCCTTACAGAATCAAATCGAGAAGCGAATCCGCTCGATATCAAGGATTTTGCAACTTCCAAGTTCCAACATAAACTTGCGCAAAATCGTGCTGCGGCTCAATTTGGAACTAATTCCATCTTAATGGCCTTTCCCACTCCTGATAGCTATATTAGCGCACGGGCTTTCTGCGGCACATTTTGTCGTAATCATCATCATTTTGTTGTAATCAGCTAATCAGTATCAGTTTCGGGGGTAAGACTGCAGGCCTTTATATCTAGTTAGTAGTCACTAGTCACTGATGAATACTGCGGATACAGGACGCTGGTCCCACGGCACCTGATGGGAAGTGCTCGCGGCTCGTTTGAGATCGCATCTCGTGGTTATGTACGACGTCCGGTGTCCCGCATTCAATATTCATGTTGCAAAACGTCATGCGATTTATTGACCGGCGATGGTGCTTGGGAAAAAGCGGCATCGGCTTTGACGGAAATATTAAGCTCTGGATTAATGTATATTGTATAGGCAGTATTATAGACCATAGGCCATGGCTTATGGACGACAGCGTCCTATGGCGCATAAAAAAATCATTTTAACCCCTAAATTAGGCTCTTAGGTCTTTAATGGTTGCTTTTAAGTTTATGTTCAGACTTCATAGGGCATTTTATATCACTTTTATATGTTTTTTATTGAGAAAGGTTAAGGGTGGGTGAGGTGTAAGGTAGAGTCGCCTAAGAGCGGATGTGCCACAAGACCGGATACATTAAATTTTGCACGAAATAAGCGACATTTTTCACGGCTGGCAACATAGTTTTGTTCTCCATTTTGTTCTGCCCCTCCCTTCAAACCGCGAACGGCGTTGTTACAGACAGGACGCGTGCAACGGAGCTTACAAAAAAATGTGCCATTTTTCGTAAATTTTTGGCGATCCGGTCTTCAATCCAAAAGTTTTTTGCAAAATTATGGTGAGTATTTATCATTTTATTGCTTTTTAAGTAGAATCCTGTGTAGAATTAGCAAGTGCTCTCCAGGATTGTTTACTTGGTTTACGCCTAGGACGTCTGTAAGCAAAGATCCGGTCTTTCCTCCCATTGCCAAAGTACGGACTAGATAGTCCGATCTTAAAGCACTAAATAAAAATGCAGTGGTTCTCAAAATTTTCAAATATACAATTAATTTAAATTATTATCCAGTTTATTAAAATTAAGTCGATTTATTATAACAAATTGTTTTTAAATTGTCTTTTTTAGTAAGTACAGCAAAAACTTATTTACCAACGCATAGTATCTTCTTTTCTTAACACCTAATAAGTATAAAACTTCTTAAAAGGACAATTATTTTTTTATTCAGCTATTGTATGTTTTGTTACTAACGCAGTTCACTTGAGGCCAATTTTAATATCTATCCATAATAAAAGATAAACTTATCCTTGTTACTTTATTCGCTACCATATTTTATAAGAATGAAGTGAGATTAAGAATATTAGGTTAATTTTTGCTTACAGATTAAAATATGCCTGCAAAATATCAGAGGAGCACACGAGCGACCGCCTATACCGAACATGATTTACGAGAAGCTGTGCAAAAAGTTAGAAGAATAATAAAAGTTTATTCAATAAAACCTTCACTTTTTATTTCATTTTTTATAGTATGGTTTGTGACAAATTTTAATTAAGTACCTACTACCTAGCAATAACCCACGCAGGTAAAGAATAGCACTGGAATACTATACCTGTCAGGCAACCATTTTTACTTCCATCATTTTTAAGCATGGGTTCTAAATTAGGTATATATAGGTAGTGTAATTTATCTATGAGTTTAGTTCAGTTCAGCCCTATTTCAGCACATAAGTAACTATACATCCGGTCTTAAATCTCTATCTTCCGAATGCTACATTGCTACCCGAGGCTGACTGAATGAAGTTTGAGAAACTCAATTTTGCTCACATTAGCCTTGGGAGGGAAGATCGGACTAAAAAATGCCAAAAAAAATAAAATTACCTGTCTTTGCCACACCACGCAAATTTACAGGACGATTTTGTGGTATGTTTTTTTCAATTTAAGACCGGATATTTTCCTTTTGTGCACTCTAATGCCACAGCTTCAAGGGCGAAATTAAGCAGTAGTCCGAACTTTGGCTTTGCCAGGTTTTTTTGAAAAGTAGTCAAGAAAACTATTGTGTCACTTTGAAGGCGTGTCTCACATAATCTACAGCGTGTATCGAATTAAACGAAAAGTGACCAGATTATTTGCTTTATTGCTAATAACTTCCTCTAGCAGTCCATTTGTGAAATAGTTATAGGAAATGATAAAATCAATGTTTTTTAACACGGTCCGAACTCGACAAAAAAGCGTCCGATCTTAGGCGACCCTACCTTATAATGTCACCTTTTGGACGCTATAAATTGCTAAATTGTAATTTATTTAGGTTTTTATAATTTCTAATTTAGGTTCAAAGTTCTAATAATATAAACAGCTTTACTCAAATGTTTCTTTTATCAAAAAGCCCTAAAACTGAAGGTACAATAATAAATAATTATTAATATTGAACGAAATACGATTGGAACGTACATGACGTGGAAACCGTACATTTATCCGGCATACGCGGCTTGAGCGTGAAGGAGTAACAGACGGATATACACTAGACGTTCCGTGCGGCTTCGCCCGCGTAAATAAGGAATTTTACGGAAACCATAATATACATTTCCCGCAAATAAATAGCTTATACCTCACGTGGTCTACTCTATATCTGTACCAAATAACATAAAAATTGCTCCAGTAGTTTGTGAGATAAGCTCTTTCAAATATTTTTCTCCGCTTTTTTTTCACATTTTCCTCTCTCTGTAAGTATCTTCGCTCCTATTGGTCTTAGCGTGATAATATATAGCCTATCCTTCCTCGATAAGTGGTCTATCAAACCCTGAAAGAATTTTTCAAATCGGACCTGTTGTTCCTGAGATTTGCGCGTTCAAACAAACAAACTCTTCAGAATTATAATATTAGTATAGATTAGTATGGATTTTACCAAAATGAAGATTAAGGAAAATGACGCGACGATCTAAAGTGTTTGATGTGGCTGTTTAAATTAATTCACATCTGCCAAGTATCACCTCGAGTTTTGGTTCATTTCATCGGCTATCGTTTGGCACTCCCATCAGGTGATTCCACCCTCCCGTTTCTTATCATTTCTATTAAATTGAACAATTATTGGAAGTTCAAACGCGTTTAAAGATGTAAGGAAATTTAATCCTTACGTTCCATAAAATAGAGTAACTTTTCGTGTAAACTTATTGATTTATATAAGCGTATTAGGAAAATTAAGCTCTATTTTGTATACGATAGCGTCGCATTTCGCATGAGCTCTCCTGACCTAAAAAGCTGAGGTCACATGTCATGACATTTTAGCTGAAAATCGGATGTTGCCATTAATTTTCGTCACGGCTGTCGCGAATATATTGTAATACATATACTTACCTACAATTCCATAACTTACCCGTTGATCGTTCTATTTTAATTCTTCTATGAAACTTAGGGTGAATTGCACCAGAAGCGTAGTTAAAGTTAAGGTTAAGGTCAAAAATGGTCAAAAATGGTGACTTTTCCTAGGGATTTAACAGTTCATTTCACATTTTGTTATGGTTAAAGTTAAAGTTATAGTTAAAGTAAGCCGGTGCACTGTGCAACCCACTCTTAGGGTGAATTGCACCAGAAGCGTAGTTAAAGTTAAGGTTAAGGTCAAAAATGGTCAAAAATGGTGACTTTTCCTAGGGATTTAACAGTTCATTTCACATTTTGTTATGGTTAAAGTTAAAGTTATAGTTAAAGTAAGCCGGTGCACCGTGCAATCCACTCTTAGGGTGAATTGCACCAGAAGCGTACCTAGTTAAAGTTAAGGTTAAGGTTAACGTCAAAATATGGTGAATTTGCTAGGGATTTGACAGTTCATTTCAAATTTTGTTATGGTTAAAGTTAAAGTTATAGTTAAAGTAGGTTGATGCAACTCACTCTTAGAAGCTAGAATTTATTTCAATTTCAAAGTTTTAACAAGGAACCAAAAATATTTCCCTGTAAATGTTGCTCACGCTCACCTTTATGTTCCAAATTCAAACATATTCAAAACATGGCAGGCTTTCAGAAAATCGTTAAACTTGTAAAGGACCAACGCGTTTTAAACACTTAGTTGCATGTAATTACGTATTGTTACAACGGTCGGGTGCATTGACCTCCCCAGTTGACCCCAATTGGGCGAGGTCGGAGGTCAGGAAACTAGCGCGTTTCATACCTAAAACTTATCTATACACACCGGCAAAATTAGCGGAACATAACAAAATTTTCAGTTTTTTTGTAAATTATTCGCTTATTTGTATATATTTCTTTATTAATTTAATAATTGATGATTAAAAAATAAAACTTATATAAATTTAGGGCATGAAATCGTGTAAAAAGAAAAAAAATCAGCAAAAATCAAAAATTAAGAAAATCTTTGAAATTACAGCAGTAATTTTTTAAGTTAAATTCTCCATTTTTACTTAAGAAATGCCATGTTAAAAGCGTTTAATGCCTTCTATGGATCTCAAGAGGGCCTGGATACGCCATTCCATGCTTGCATTTTGATTGTCAATCATTTCCTGTGGAATATTCTCCTACTCCTCCAGTAGCGCCAACTCGAGCTCCTGAACAGATTTTGGAGCTGGAGGTTTAACTCGTACCGTTCACTCATTGATGTGCCACACGTTCTCAATCGGATCCATATCCGTAGACCGTGCTGGCCTCTCCACCTAGGCTACGCCAGCATAAGTTTACCTAACTTGCCTGATTTTTTTACTCTATGGACGCGCATAAAATTGAAGCTACTGCCTAAACTTGTGTAAAAGGCACAACATGCAGTTCTAGGACATCTGTGCTTTAGCCGTGTACTGTCAAAGTACCATCATTAACAATCATCAGCTCCGTGCGGGCTCCAAGTCATATGCCACCCCAAACCATTTCGAAGCCTGCATGATAGGCCACTGTTTCCGTTAAGTTTGATGGTCTATAGCGTTCCTTACGATTTATCCACATTCTTTATCGCCTGTCAACAAAATTTACACAGAATTTGCTCCCATCACTGTACAGCATACGATTTCATACACTTGTCAAATTTTGATGTTCACGCGCATATCTTAGCCTAGCTCTTTGGTGTCCTGTCTCAAGTTCTGGTGCCCTTGCTGGCACTTTTGAGTTTAATTTAACTTCTTTGAGTCTTCTTCTTACTGTACAATCGCTCACACGTACATCTCGGATCTGTTCCGACAGGTTTCGTGTATGCAATGCTGTTTGAGGTCGATTTCTTAAGGGTTGTACCCTAACAAAACGGTCATCCTGAACCAATGTCACCCGATATCTGCCTTGTTCTCGTCTCCAGACGTAAGATCCAGTCTCTCTGTAGCGTTGAAAGTTACGATGGACCACGGAAGCTGACCCACCTAAGGCCTGACTGACCGAACGGTAGGTGTGACCTTTCTCTATCGTGGTTACAGCTCTAGCTATCGTAGATGCTGGGAAATCACTAATTTTATATCTAAGCAATGTGTTCTTCCAAAAACCAAACAATCAAATGAGCTGGCATACCTTGAACCCCGCTAAAATCGCCATTCTTATCAGAAACACTTACAACGTCAATCATCGAAAAACATTTATTATGGCATAATTGCAATAAAAATCTCTCAAATTGCCAGTTTTGTTCAATATTTTATTTCTTAAATGAGCTTAGAAACTATATAAAAGGATTTCAGACAGCCCGACCCACTTGAGTTCAAGTTGTGCCCCTTTTTGACTATGTTCCGCTAATTTTGCCAGTGTGTGTAGTATTACGACGATGAATTGAGAAGGTATTTTTTCGTCTCCCTTTACTGTTAGAGCGCTTACATACGAACTGCACGCATCGACGGCAGTCAACGGCACACGTCGACGGCAGCCGTCGACTCGCGTCGACATGAGTGTAAAAAAAACAATGAAGTATAATCCAGCGAACGCGACACAAAACGTCAGTTCTATGAAATATGAAGTGTCGCGTCGCTGCCGCGTAGTGTTGCGTAGTGCGGTCTCACCATAATGGCTAATGATAAGCGCAATACACACTGAGCCCGCCGCGCCGGGCCGCCGACAAAGCCCGGCGACACAACCCGGCGACCTGTATGAAAAGAATGATGTCGGCAACATACGCCCGCGCGTGTTACCCGCCGACACGTTGGCGGCTTGGGTACGCCTGCAGTCAGTTGCCCGGCGACACAACTTTATAGACACGCGGCAATCACTGACCAATCACTGACTGCCAAATAAATTTCTCATCTCAAGCCGCCGACATGCCGCCGACAAAATTATCCGACTTGTATTATGTGAAGCCGCCAACTAGACCGCCGAAAAAAAGTTGCCGACATAATATTATGTCGGCGACCCGGCAGGCTCAGTGTGTATTGCGCTTTATATCCTACACTCTACAGTAGTTTATCCTATACTGTACATGCTGTATTATCATGTTTAGGAGCTGTCAAACCTATATACTCGAAAACGCTATCATCTTCTCTACGACTACTTTTTAATCCACCAGTAGATACGTTCTTATGTAAAACAGATAACTCTAACTAAATTTAAATTAGGAACACAAATCGATAACTGTCATCTCACTGCATAATGCATCAGGTGAAGTGGGGCCCCCTGTCTAAATATTGACGCACGCGGGCCCCCGGGGGCAAACATGTTATTTATGCACTGCCACTAAAGTACTTAGTACTTATCTCATTATGTATTTATGTTGTTTGAAAATTGATTTTAAGGGTAATATATGGTGAAGTTACTAATGTTGTAGTTGTCTGTAACTTGAAAAAATCGGCCAAGTGTGTTTTATTTTTAATTTTTAATATTTAATTTATTTTGTTTTTAGTATTTGTTGTTATAACGGCAACAGAAATACATAATCTGTGAAAATTTCAACTCTCCAGCTATTACCGTTCTTGAGTTACAACCTGGAGACAGACAGACGGACAGACATACGGACAGACATCGAAGTCTCAGTAATAGGGTCCCGTGTTTACCCTTCGGGTACGGAACCCTAAAAAACAATGAATTGTACTCCCAGAGTGCTGGTTGAAGTGAAAACGAAGACGCAAAAGCAAGTCCATAATATATTTCTCGCTGCGTGATAGGGGCTAGGGCATAAATTATATTTTCCTCTCCTATGCCGCACAGAAGGTCTACTCTCCTTCGGTTTTAAGAATTGCCGATCAGGTCACATGCCCTGACTCGTTTATAATATTTTTGTCAGTATTAAAATGTTTTTATCAGTATTAAAATGTTTTTATCAGTATTAAAATGTTCAATAACTTTATGAACTGATGCAGATGTAATGAAAACTGGCCAAGTTAAATCTAATCTACTTTAAGATGTCACATTATTTAAATAACAGCAATTGTTATAGATATTCAATAAAGCAAAGAAATATACTTTATTGTTTGTTCATAATGTTATTTGATTCCTATAAATACATGATATTTAAAAACTTGGCACTCATTTAGATCTCCATGCTTTTTACGGCGAAGTCCATAGACAAGCATAATGTTTGTATTGAACTTGGCTCTTCTTTACATATTTTATGTTTTTGGTAGGATAACTTTTTACACAAAACAAGACAATCTAGGATCTATACTATAGTTGTATTTCAACATATTATTACTAAGTATAATTAAACATTTTATGTAAACATCGCACAAGTTACGTGTACTTCACGTACATATGATTCATATTTTAATCATGTTAAAACTTAGCAAACATGCTGTGCGAAACAAAAACATCCTTACAATGTTTGCGTTATGAAAACATGTTCAAAACACACGTTACAACGGGGGCCTCGAAGCTAGGGGCCCTGTAGGTAGGGCACTTCCAGAGGCACAGAGGGGCCCCGCTGGAGGCACTGCGGGGAACTTTCGGGGGCCTCGCAGTGCACTTGCATGAACACTGTAGGACATTGCGAGGGGCATACTGGGGCCTCGCCGGGGCACTTTTTTCGGGAGCCCCGGTCTAAACCAGACGTCACAGATGAATCAATTACGAGACAGCTAATTGCATTGCCTGTCCGCGCCCGGTGGATAATCCGGTTTCCGACGCGCCAGTGTGTATACATCTTTATATTAAAATGCCACGTACACATATTATTATGAATTTTCCGATGACCCAGTGATCTTCCACATTACATCGAAGGTACCTAACTAAAGTGTTAACCGACTTGAAAAGAGGAGGAAATCTTTTTACTTACCATACTAGATTCCGAAATCTTTATAGAACTCCGTTGCGACAAAATTCTGTAAGTACTTAAATTTTTCCGAAATGATAAATATCCTAATTCCTATGATCTTTCCCGAGACTTAAAGTATCTCCATATCAAATTTCAGCAAAATTGGTTTAGCGGCTTGGTCTTCAATAGAATAATTTAGATAACAGACATTCACAAAGACGGACAGACAGACGGACAGATAAACGACAGACAGACAGACACGTCACTATCGCATTTAGGTATATTTTATAATATTAAGTATGGATACATGGAAAACATAAGAATTCAGGATCATTTCAGAATACATTTGCATGTTGCGGCGGTTTTCGCGCCTCCACTAATTAACCATTTATAATGAAGTTAGACACGCTACAACATTCCTCATGTTTTGCATCGATGTTTCAATAGTTTAAAATACCACTCGTTTACGCAAAAAAAAAAGAAAAAAATTAGGGCTAGAATTTGGATTGTCAAAACTTCCGACTAAGCATGCATTGCGATTAGGCAAAAAGTTTAACAAACTCACAATAGGCGTTTCCCAAGAAGCAAGAAGAGAACACGTGGAGCCTTTATTTAGTTAGCAGCATACATCTTAGTTTCTATAAAATGTCTATATTCACCACAAAATTCTATCACGTTCGTACTGAACGCCGTTTTGCCATAAATTTTAATTGCTGTTCGTTAATAGTCGGCCCCAACATTAAGATATGGTATCAGCCATCTTAATGTTACTATGATATTTTATGTGAAATACCAAGTTAAAGCATGGACCAATCAGTTAAAGTCAATTTTCTCAGGCAGATTTTGCCTGCAGCGCTGCGGTGAACGTTTTGGTTTTCGATGTTGGATTAAATATAAAATAGAATATGCTACCTCCTACCTTTATTGAGACTAAATATCGCGTCCAAAAAGTACATTCTCATTTATCCTATGGCCATTTCCGGGACTCAGAGTATATGAACAGGGCCCCCGTAAGAGCTACTGGCGCCTGTGTGCCCTTTTAGGCAAATTTTTTGGGTCCTTGGTTTTGGCGTCCCTAAATGACGATTTGGCGCCACTAGAGGATGGCGCCTGTGTGCAATACACATTGCACATATGGTAGCGGGTGCCCTGTATATGAAATATCCTGATACTTAGGCATAAAGGAGAGTCTCCTCGTAGTAGACCATAATATCGCATTTGACCAAATCGGTTCAGCACTTTTAAGTTTAAAAATTAAAAGGTAACATTTATTACAGTACAGACTGTAATAAATGTTACCTCTTAATGACTAGTGCTAACAGACAGACAGACACACTGCAGCACTTGTCCGTGGTTATTTCTTACTCTACCCTCTACATTTTTCTGTATTCTTCACTTTTGGTATTTATTCTATACTAGCTGTCCCGGTGAACTTCGTGTCAATTTAAAACCTTCCCTGGACTTCAAGGATTATTTTAAGACTAAAATTAGCCAAATCGGTTCAGCCGTTATCGAGTTATAGCGTTACTAACACAATTGAAAATCCATTTTTATATAATATATAAATATAGATAACCCAGAAACCTTGCGATTTATGTTATTCAGCCCCCAGCTTGTGTTGAGTCACTAAGTGGCGTTTTGCGGTCCCAGGGGGCGCTCAATTGAGCTCTCAACTTGAAGACGAGACGAGAGACACTTGGAACGATTTAGCGAAAATATTGGAACTAATTGACGTTTGACGTAATTGCTCTGTCTCTGTCTAATATTCTTACTCTGATAACGGTACATATTTAGTTTAATTTTTAAATAATACTATAACTATTTGTACTGTGACGTTATAAATTCCAAAGTGTGTCTCGTCTGTTAGACACACTTTACGCATAAACCACCGAACCGATATAATAATATGGAGATTGGAGATACTTTGAGTCCCAGGGAAGGACATATAGGATAAATATAACATATAGGATAACTAATCGGTGGAGCGGTTTGGACGTGAAGAGGTAACAGACAGACATACAGACAGACACACTTTCGCATTTATAAATTAGTATGTATTTTTATCCCAGAAAAGAATAGAGTTCCCGGGCGATATTATGTGGATTTTGGCTCGATGAATTTGCGAGCAACATAAAAGTTGGAAAATATTCTATTACCTATACTACCTATACCACAGAATATATTATATTAGTAGAACCAACACTACCCCAACTGCAACACTACCAACCGGGCAACCTATACTAGAGTATAGGGTGAACATGACTAGTGATTGGACAGTACTAGTCATTGGACAGAGCACAAAAACACTATACTTATTTATTGAGGTTGCTTTAAAAACTACCTGATTTTCTTTAAAATTAGGTGTTCTTTTACTTTAAAAACAGACAGTTTTTAAAGCAACATTAATAAATATTGTGTTTTTGTGCTTTGTCCAATAACTGTCCAATGTCCAATCTACTAGTCATTTACCCTAACTACATATTTCATAAAACACAGTGTAAAAATAATGTTACTTCAGTTTAAAAAATACCTAGAATTGTAAGGCTCAGGTCACATAACTATTAATAACGGAATTAAATGAATGAAAGGACATGAGCTGTGGTGTACCTTGACATAAATATAAATGTTGCTAATACTAACGTGTACCGGCGAACTCGGTAACTATCATCATCAATATCTAGCCTAAAAACCTTAAAATTTATTGATTTTATGTAAAATGTAGGTATGCAAAATTATTTTAGAAAAGGATAATATCCATGTTACGTACAAAAGATTACATATTAGAAAATTGACAAGTATAACGATTTTTAGGGTTCCGTATCCAAAGGGTAAACAGGGACCCTATTACTAAGACTTCGATGTCTGTCCGTCAGTCCGTCTGTCTGTCTGTGTGTCTCCAGGCTGTAACTCAATAACCGCTATAGCTAGACTTCTGAAATTTTCACATATTGTGTATATCTGTTGCCGCCATAACAACAAATACTAAAAATGAAATGAAATGAAATGAAATGAAGTTTATTTTCCCAAACAGAATAACAGAATAGACAAAAACAGTTACTCGCGATGACACTTATAGTAGCCCACAAGGGCTGTGGCACAAGTGTCAACGCCCACCTTCGAACCAGTTACCATTAACAATTTACAATAGCTTAATTTAAATTACAACAATGTGGAAAACAAAACTGAAAATATTTAAGTCTAGTATATGTTCGTGCGTGTGTAGTGTGTGTGTGTGTGTTTGTGTGTGTGTGTGTGTGTGTGTGTGTGTGTGTGTGTATGTGTTAGTGTGTGTGTGT
Source organism: Plebejus argus (assembly GCA_905404155.3). Taxonomy (NCBI): domain Eukaryota; kingdom Metazoa; phylum Arthropoda; class Insecta; order Lepidoptera; family Lycaenidae; genus Plebejus; species Plebejus argus. Next base: position 12,694,880 of record FR989942.1, on the reverse strand, counting down.
GTTTGTGTGTGTGTGTGTGTGTGTTATATTTTATATTTGTCATAGTATTTTTTTATTATAAATTATGTTTCTTGTGTTATAAATTTAAGTATTATTTATTTTGTATTATAATTAGTTTATGTTATAGTCTTAGTTAGATCTTCCGTTACCTCGTATGAAAGTGAGGTCAGCCACTCTAGAACCTTTTTCTTGCACTTACGGTTATATAAAACTTACGGTTTAATAAAATAAAAATAATATTTAAGGGGGGCTCCCATACAAGAAATTAAATTTTTTTGGCCTTTTTTGCTGGTAATCAATAATGGTAACAGCTAGGCACTCTAAATTTTCATAAAATCCTTAATTACATTTGTACTTTAAAATTAGTAATAAAATCAAAATAAAGTGAATATTTAAGGGGGGCTCCCATACAAAAAACACGATTTTTTGTCTACTTTCACTCTAAACCGATACGGAAGCCTTCGTGCGCGAGTCCGACTCGCACTTGGCAGATTATTTAAATATTGCTGTAAGAGTATCTAAAATCTATAGCCAGCCATGAAAGCACAAATCTTGATGTTGAAACAATTTTTACAAAGTGTCATGTCTCACTGAGTGTATGGTATCTCGATAGTTTTTAAACGCCGAAAGTACCTAATATTTTGGATTAAACCATAAAAAATAACAAATAATAATGATTATGAAGTTTTATGATATACCTCGTTATACCATATTGTTTTACATACAAAATCATCAATTGTTTTAACAATAATAACAAATAACAATACACATCATTACATAACATTACATAATACTACAACAAAGGACACACAAAACATACAGAATTTCCACAAAAATCACATTGGAAGTGTGTACTCGACCTAATCACGCACGGGGTGGGGCTGGGGTGAGATGGGGTGGCATGGGTGTTGGGTGTGGGGAGGCCCCGCCCCCCGGGGGTGTATATATCTAATTGTGTTTAGCTGGGGCTAATGGGTATTTTTTTTTATCTTGTATTTTTCTAATAGTTCATTATTTTATTGTTCGTGTGGAAACTGGAAAGATTGTTTCGTTAATTAGATGTTTTGACACAGAATACATAATATAAGTAACAGTAATAATATAAATAAGATTTATTATCGAAAGCTTAATTAATATTTGGAACTTTTTTTGCTAGCTGTTGCCTGTTGCGGGGTGGTGTCGGGTCTCCAAAATGTAGATGATCGCTGGTAGAGTTGGGGTAGAGTTGCCTTAAGCGATGAGTGGAGCACCATGGGGTTTTAGTGGGTAGACTACGCAGGAGTCCCACATACCCCGGCCGACATCCCCAATTTGCCGGGGATGCGTAAAGCATTTTGTTAAAAAAAATCTGTTGCCTCTTATTTTTATAGTTCGTCTGCGTCACATAATAAAAAAGACGAATAAATTTTATTTTCCCGTTTTTTTTTTCATGTTTTGCACTGATTCTTTGCTCATATACCTAGTCATATACCTAAATCCTCATTTGATCAATGGACTATCCAACACAAAAAGATTTTTCCAATTTGAACCAGTATATTATACTGGTTCAAATTGCGGATTTTGAGCGGATTCAACCATCAAAATATAATTTTTTAGCATTAAGGCGGACTTGCGTATATCTGGGTTAAAGTTAACTCTGGGTTAAACATCATGTCTGTATTACTCACTTGGTGAGTGAAACAGATGACATGATGTTTAACTCAGAGTTAACTTTAACTTAGATCTGCGCAAGTGGGCCTAAGGGGATTAGAGAGGCTAGAACACTGCCCTGGGAGAAAAATCTCTGTTTTGCGATGCGTTATGAAAGTTTAAAATATGCAAATTGGTTAAAAAAATATGTATATCAATTATTTATAAGACTTTAATAAATAAGTACAAGTATTTTTAAGTTTTAATAAAAATTATAACCGTAATAAAAAATTACGCTAAACCCTCTCTCTCAAAAAGTATGTGATCAATAACTTTCATTTGTTTATGTTAAAGCAAGTATAATTCATGATTCTAAGCGTTATTAGTAATATTATTAAATAATATGGAATAGAAAATATATTTTAAACGAAATTTTTTATTTGGATTTTGGATAATGGTATATGGAGGAAAAATTTTCGTTCGACTACGCTACATTTACTTTTAGGTACTTACTTATCTTATTTTTGTAGCCTGTGTAATCGCCTTAAAATATTAGTATAGAATATATTCATCTGAAATAAGATTTTTTGATATAAAAAAATCTTTTCCGCCTAAAAAGTGACAAAGCGGAATAAAAGTTGCCCCGGAAACAAAAATGTATTTCGTGTTTCGGGAGCGCCACGCTGAAAGCGGCTTTATTTTCTTTTGAGGCTAATCCCCTTTGAAAGCCTTAACGAAAATACTTTGTTTTTACTACATGAACTCACATTTTCGCTTATTTCTTTTTTTTATGTACTTTTTTGTGAGACGCCGGCTAAGTTTAGGGTCTCTTACCTACTGTTATTCTAGAATCTAGTGTCTCTACCTGGCAAAATTGCAGACTACTTTTATAAATCCACTTTAAGTACATTTTTGTGCCTATAATTATTGTAATTAAGCATATAAATAACATTATAAATACCTATTTGGTTAACGTATAAACTTGAATGAAGACATTCAAAAATTTAAAATACAACTTTTTATGAAACTCAACGGGGAACAGAAAAATATTATCATAAGTTTTTTATAATTTTAATTCACATATTATTTTTATAATGCATAATGGGGTCGTTACTCTAAAGTTTTGGTTGGAAAAACTTAATTAAGCTAAAAAAACTGCAGATCTACATTTAGATATCTACATTTACCGACTAAAAAGGTTATTAGAAATGCGATTTTTTATGTTTTAAATATAAGATTTCATTTAGGATTAAATAGAAATATAGAATGAAGGCTTAGGTATATCAAAATATGGGATTTGGTAACGGAACTGATAGTCTGGACTCTGAACTCTAGGAACTTCTGGAATAGTACTTTTCCTCGCAAATCGTACGATTGCAGTGGGACAGGCAGATCGTTGAGTGCTTAGGTAACTAATAATATTATTTTGCAAAATATTATGACCTTCCTTCCTCTTTCAAGACAACGCACTTGCCACTCCTTTCATATTGCGAATTCTTCAAGTAACTTTCGATCAAGTGATGGTTTTGCTCGTTTACTCTCATGCATTTTATCACCAAAATATGGAACAGTTATATCACACTAGTATTATAAATGCGAAAGTGTGTCCGTCTGTCTGTCTGGTACCTCTTCACGCCAAACCCGCTACTTATGATGATACTTTGAGTTCCGGGAAAGGATATATAGGATACTTTTTTTTATGAAATAATGGGGCAAACGAGCAAACGGGTCACCTGATGGAAAGCAACATCCGTCGCCCATGGACACTCGCAGCATCAGAAGAGCTGCAGGTGCCTTGCCGGCCTTTTAAGAGGGAATAGGGTAATAGGGGAGTTTAGGGATGGGAAGGGAACGGAATAGGGGAGGGTAGGGAAGGGAATAGGGTAGGGGATTGGGCCTCCGGTAAACTTACTCACTCGGCGAAACACAGCGCAAGCGCTGTTTCACGCCGGTTTTCTGTGACGACGTGGTATTTCTCCGGTCGAGCCGGCCCATTCGTGCCGAAGCATGGCTCTCCCACGTCAAAATACTTTTTATCCAGCAAAAATGTACGGTTCCCGCGCCGCGCTATAAACGAATTTTGGCACAACACTCAACAGAATTCATCTAGTACTACAGCTATACCTAATATAAAAGTCCTTCCTAATTACTTAGAGAGTTTTCTTCTGTGTGGGAGTGAGAGGCAGGGTGGGAGAGGGAGGCACTCTACTGGTCATATAGATGGATGAGTCGACGCTTTAGTGCTAAGTGTTGTATGTTATATATTGTATATGTAGCCGTAGAAAGTCCTTTTAGTTGGAGCGCTTATACTATGTTGGACGCTACTTCGTAAGAAATTCGTTGTTCGCGCGGTATAATTTTGGGTAAAGATTTTCTATGTCCTTTCGTGAGACTAAGAATATCTTAATACCTTTCAGCAAAATCGGTTTAACGGCTTGGACGTGAAGAAGTAACAGACAGACAGATACATTTTCGCATTTTAATAATATTACTAGGTATACCATACATGTCTATAATATAGTCCAAAACTATATAATCGAAAATATCATATACAGTATGAAATTTTAATGGTTGTTTTCCCGCAGTAAAATGATTCTATCTTAGTAGAACAATAGATTTGTAAAGTTTTTTTTGTTCAAATCAAAAAAAAATTCGGTCGGGTCCATAGCTGTAACTCGCGCCTATCGGCATAAAGTTTCCATAGTACGTCATACAAAATATTTTTTATTTTCAAAAAATAACATGCATGGTTCGATAGTACTACTAGGTAAATCGTTATGCTGCGGGAAAACAACCACTCAAATTTCACGTGTAGATCAGAGTACACTGATTGCCTTTACCAAATAATTCAGTGTTTGGAATAATATTCTTATACATAAACGCTGAAAGGTTCAATTCTCTTGGGTCCGAAATAGCTGGCGCGGAAAAACTTTGATGGGAGCCGAAAATTAGGGTCTTTGTATCTAAGCCTTTGTATACCTACATAATATATTCTGGGCGCTTTCACTACAAATATTCTATGAAAGGAAAACTTCTTAGTTTTTTGAAAATCCTACAGGCGTAACCATGCCGAACTTCAGTTGCGTAATTTCGGCAAAACACTTTATGCTCTAATATAAATTTGTAATACATCTGTATACAACATGACTGGTGAGACAATACCGATACTTATGGAGAGTACTCTGTACTAGATTCTCATTATAATTATGTAATAAAATTAGGTTCTTAATTTTTTTCCGAATTTCCCAAAAATAAATTAATCATGGATACTAAGTAAATTACGCGGCTAGGCAAATGGGCATACTATGCGGCCGGTGCAGAGGCGTGCGCTACCAAAGAAACACGAGTCGACACAACTACCCTTCCCGCGCGCGGTGTCCATGCGTTGGGTAAATAATTACCTATTTAACTTTAAGCAACATTTACTCAGTGATCATTGATCAATTGATATTATTTTTTATATTTTTTTTTTCCAACTAATATAACAGCCAAATATCACGTCCTCGAGTATTAAACATGTCTCACCAGTCACGCAGTATAACATAGTGTATTATATTACTCTCCCAGGGTATAAAACCCCACTCCGGTGTAAAAATTCGTTTATTTTCGGTAGCATCCTTGGCATCTAAGACAGAGGACTGAAAAATTAAATTCTGCGCGCTTTGTGCTATCGCCTACTCTATTCATATTGCATATCAATGACATGTTACAGACCGATGGCATTCATTGCTATGCGGATAATAGTACAGGTGATGCTGTATATACCGGCTCCCCCAATATTTCTCGGCAAAATGTCACTGAGAGACGAAAGGAACTTGTGTCTAAGGTAGAGAATTCATTGGAGAAGGTCTCTGAATGGGGTAGACGTAACTTGGTCCAATTCAACCCCGCCAAGACACAAGTCTGCACGTTCACCACTAAAAAGTCACCAATGGTCGTATATCCTCGTTTCGAGGGCACATCTTTAACCATCTCCCCTAGCATTGAGATACTTGGCGTCAACATATCGAGTGAAGTCCAGTTCCGATATCATCTAGAGGGTAAGGCCAAGTTAGCCTCGAAGAAGCTTGGTGTTCTTAACAGAGCGAGACAGTACTTCAGTCCGGACCAACGCCTACAACTCTACAAGGCGCAGGTTCGGCCTCATATGGAATATTGTTCTCATCTCTGGGCAGGGGCGCCAAAATACCAACTGCTCCCTCTGGATCGTATCCAACGAAGGGCTGCTCGAATTGTTGACTGCCATAGTGTTTCAAACAGCTTGGACCCCTTGGAATTACGCCGAGATGTAGCTTCACTCTGCATCCTCTATCGGTTGTATCACGGGGAGTGCTCTGAGGAATTGTTCGGAATCATACCACCTGCAACCTTTCGCCATCGTCCCACGCGAAAAACATACCATCCTCATCACCTTGATGAGTGGCAGTCTTCCACAGTGCGTTTTTCGCGTAACTTTCTGCCGCGCACTGTAAAACTCTGGAACGAACTGTCACCAGCAGTATTTCCGGACCTATACGACCTGCAAACCTTCAAGAATAGAGCGTATTCCCTCTTAAAAGGCCGGCAACGCACCTGCAGCTCTTCTGATGTTGCGAGTGTCCATGGGCGACGGTAGTTGCTTACCATCAGGTGACCCGTTTGCTCGTTTGCCCCCTTATTTAATAAAAAAAGGCCAAAATTCATGTTTTTTGTATGGGAGCCCCTCTTATTTTTTTATTTTATATTAATATTATTATTAAATATAGAAGTACACATAAAAGTAAGGATTGTGTGAAAAATTCACGTACTTACCTCCGTGTTTCTATTATTGATAGAGAGCAAAATAGGCCAAAAAAATCACGTTCGTTGTATGGGAGCCCCCCTTAAATATTAATTTTATTTTGTTTTTAGTATTTGTTGTTATAGCGGCAACAGATATACACAATCTGTGAAAATTTCAACTCTCTAGCTATTACCGATCTTGAGTTACAGCCTGGATATAGACAGACGGACAGACGGACAGACGGACAGACATCGAAGTCTTAGTAATAGGGTCCCGTTTTTACCCTTTGGGTACGGAACCCTAAAAAAAGAAAACATAGGGACATGCTAATAGTGGCCATAGATATTCAGGAAAAAAATATAACTCTACCGGTATTAACCAGGGAGGAAACAGAACTCTACATAGCTACAGCTGTACTTAAGTTTTTCTTTATAATAAGACTTGTGTATGATTGTATGACTGTATATAATGCTCGTATCAATTATATGTATGTTTATCTCCGTATCTGCTGTTGACTCACAAAAGCGTCTTTGTGTTTAAGACTGTACGTGTTACGCAGTTATTTTTAACCAACTTTCAAAAGAATTAGAGGTTCTTGTTGATATGTGTACGCGTAGCCGGGAAAGTCTTTAGCGATTTAGTTTGGCATTTTCATAGAAAAATAAGACTGACATAGAACCCGTGAGACCATGAAACTATAAAAACCTTTAATTTCTAATATTCCTAATAATTAGATTACAAACAATCAATAGTTTGGTGGCTTTAAATCAATTTCGTGTTTAATGTACCTCACAGATTTAGGCCGGTATAAATAGTCAGTACTTAAGATGCGACCCGCTCTCAAGGCGCGGTTCGGCTCTGTGATTGGTTCAAATTTTGACAGCCAACCAATCACAGAGCCTGAACCGTGTCTTGAGACCGAGATGCATCTTGAGTACTGACTATTTATACCGGCCTTAGATCACATAACTCTTATTTATATAATCACACTGCACACATTTACATGTAATTCAAATACCATTTGTTAACAATAATTGTTCAATTAGGAAAATTACAAACTGTTTTTACAATTTGACGGAGCCATCGTATGGAAATGAACTGACGATGGCACCATCTTGCTATTGCTACAGTTGTAACTGAGGAAGATGCAACATTTCCCCGACTGTACAACTGTTAATTTATAAACAATTGGATCAGTTAATAGGTCGAGTGACAGCGGGTTCGACCCCGACGGAACCAATTGTAGCAATTGCCCTGCGAACTGCAGGGGCCTGTAGGAAGCTCTACGTCAGTATTGCGAAATGTCCGTCAAAAATGTCACAACTTATTAAAAGGGTTTAACTGGCTTTAGCCCATCACACATTCCCACCGTTGCCGCGCTGCTGTATCTCCTGTGTCGCCAGGATCGACAGCGGTATCCAGCCTAGTTTTTTCTTACAAACTTTTTTTGGTGTGGTTTTTGGTGACGTGAGAGTGCGACATGAACGTGCCCGAAGGATCAATTCAGACCGCAACGCGACGCCTAAATGCATATTTTCTAAATATTTGTACTGAATTGACAGGTTTCCGTCTGTCAAATCCATACAAATTCAGAAATGCATCTACGCGTCGCGTTGCGGTCTGAATTGACTCTTTTTTGTGCTTCCTCTGGTACCCCCTCAAGATGTGATGCCCTAGGCAATTGCTTAATTTAGGGTTAATCCATCACTGCGTGCGATACATTCTTGAGTTCCGACCGACCCTTTTGCACCCTTTAATTTTAACGGTAGAGGACACCTTCGTAATTTCGTAGTAGCTGGTATACTTCAAGTTTTAGGTATCAAACGTGCTAGTTTACTGACCTCCGACCCCACCCAAGTGGGGTATTATTACTTTGTTAACCCCTGCACTGGCTAAGAGGGGTGTTATAAGTTTGACGTGTTTGTCTGTGCGTATATTCCGTCGTGGCATCGTAGCATCCAAACGGGTGGACCGATTTTAATCTAGTTTTTTTTTGGTTGAAAGCTGACATTATCGAGCGTGTTCTTAGCATAGTTCATTATGATAGCCCCCTCAGTGCAGCAAAATTTGAGGTTGAGCCGCTTAAGGCGTCTCCTAGACAGACGCGGGCAGCGCTAGCGGTGGCGGCGGCGGTCAGTTGTTTGTACTGCCACCGCCACCGCGTGTGTCTGTCGTTCCTAGAACTCTCAAGTCATCCAACTGACCGCCACCGCCACCGCCACCGCTGCCCGCGTCTGTCTGGGAGACGCCTAAAATAATTATAGAATCGGGGGTTGTTTTTAAATTTCTTAATATTATAATTTATAACGTTATTTTGTTATAGCTTGTAAAAAGATAATAGTATGATGCCGCGGCCGCATATGCGTGGTGCTTCGCGCTAAAACCGATACTATTGGACGATCTGCGTGTATCGTCCATACTCCATATCGCTTCGGACGATAGACGCAGATGCGGCCGGGACATTATAGTCTTTATTAGATCACTTTAGTAGTAATACCGCTATTGCAACACGATTGAGTTTCGACGTTGATCAGTCTATCGATTTACTTGTCTCACACCGACACTAAAGTAATCTAGATTATTATAGATAATAGACCTATTTTAAACTAATAATATAGAGCGCGTCTGTTGCCTAATGCATAGATCTAGTTTGCATGAATCCTGTCATGTTGATAGTCAAATCTTATATTATAACGAGCAATTCTTGTATATTATACACAAGATGCAATTAAACCTTCTTGCCAAATTTTTTCCGGGGCCAAGTATCATTAGGAGAGTCCATTTAACCAAAAAAAAATTGGGTGTTAATTTTTTAATTACATATTTTATCCCATTTAAAATCGCTGCAGAACGGTCACTCGCCGCGGTGGATAAATGGATATGAGCGTTTTTTATTTTTAATAAGGATCAATATATTATGTATCAAAATTTGGCAGGAAGGCATCTAGGAATCGGTTCCAACGATTTTCATAAAATTTAGTATTATATAGGAGGTTTCGGGGGCGATAAATCGATCTAGCTAGGAATCATTTTTAGAAAATGACATTTTATTCGTGTTTTATCGAATACCGAGCAAAGCTTGGTCAAATAGCTAGTGATTCTTAAATTAAGGATCTCTTGAGTCTAATCTGTGACGATGCAGTATATTCTCCTAAGGGTGAATTTGCATTGCATTCTAAATGAGCCATTTGAAAACTAATCTTTATTTACTTACTACACAAAATGAAACATTTAATTGACTTTGCGGCGCGTCGGTGTTGGGCTGCCTTTTCCAAAATTCAAATTTGTAAAGCGCCACGTTAGAGGTTTATATTACGTTCAGTTTAAAATTTTTAGGGCTAAGGGCCTGTTTCACCACTTCCTGATAAAGTGCTGGATAAGCTATCCACAACTTTTGTGACAGACTCTCTATACTCTATCTGTCAAGTTAAGTGGTGGACATTCTATCCGGCACTTATCAGGGAGTGGTGTAACAGGTCCTAAATGTAACCAAGTGCTACAAGATCTTCGTAGGTAATCCATCGTCTTTTTCACATCCTATTTCCTGTCACTTTGTATCAAGTGACAGAAACGTAAAAAACCATCTGTCACTTAACCGATTAAAAATGTATTAAGAACGATAATAAAATCACTATCATGTGTCATTTTAATTGGCAACTCAGATACAAGACCTTGGCGGAACTGGCAGACCGTAAAATTCTCATCATTACCGGTCCAGCCGTCGATTTGAGCCGGATAAGCCGCAATAATAATTAAATAAATTACTACCTATCACATAATTCTTGTAATTGCTTAAATTTTATTCATGTGATAAGATCCATTGCTTTTTAAATGTGTATGAGTAGGCATGGGGTTATTATAATTATTTTAATGCCTTTTTGGACTGTGTAATCCCGAAATCCGTAATCTGAAAGTCCTGAGAAAAATTATAGCACGCAAAATACAAAAAATTACATTGACATGCCATAATATTTGTTGATCTCTAATAGAGAATTTTATGCAAAGATCAGAGCAGAGGTTGGTACTAGACTAATATAATATACGAGCTTTTGCCCGCGACTTCGCTCGCGTTAAGAAGTATTATTTTATACAAACTTTCATCCCCTATTTTAATCCCTTGAGGTTGGAATTTATCAAAATCCTTTCTTAGCGGATGCCTACGTCAAAACATCTACCTGCGTGCCAAATTTCATCCCGATCCGTCCAGTGGTTTGGGCTGTGCGTTGATAGATCACCATGTCAGTCAGTCACCTTTGAGTTTTATATATTACTAGCTGTTGCCCGCGATTTCGTCCGCGTTAGCATAATAATATAATAACGGAGATGGATAATTTTCTCCTTTTAAGGTCCCTTACTCAAATGGTAAAAACGGGACCCGCAGCCAAGTAGGCACATATTAATCAAATGACACTCGAAAATTGTATGTTTAGTTTAGGTTACAATCTTTAATAATTTCAGTTAAATCAGTCGAAAGTCTAAGAAAATTTCTAAAAACTTTCATCCCCTATTTCATCCCCTTAGGGATGGAATTTATTAAATTCCTTTCTGAGGGGATGCCTACATCATATTATTATCTTTATGCATACACAGTCATCCGATCAGTTTAAATTTGATAAAAGTTTCATGCAAAATTTCATCCCCTACTTTACCCCCTTAGGGGTGGAATTTTTAAAATCCCTTTTGAAGAGATGTCTACGTCGCAGTAGCTTTAAATGCATGCAAAGTCTCAGACCAATCGGTTTGAAATTGACAAAGTTTCATACAAACTGTCAACCCCAATTTCACCCCCTTGGGGGTAAAATTTCCAAAAACGCTTAAATATACATCCATTTAATTTTAATTAGTAATAAAGTTTCACGTTTCTAACTTAAGAAATGACGGACTTTCATTCACACTTTCAACCCCAATTTCACCCCCTTGGGGGAAGAATTTCTAAAAACGCTTAAACACGTATTTATTCATTTTTAATTAATAGCCCAAAAACAAAGTTTCATGTTTCTAACTTAAGAAATGACGGACTTTCATTCACACTTTCAACCTCAATTTCACCCCCTTGGGGGTAGAATTTCCAAAAACGCTTAAACACGTATTTATCAATATCAATCAATAGCCCAAAAACAAAGTTTCATGTTTCTAACTCAAGAAATAACGGCCTTTCATTCAAACTTTCAACCCCAATTTCACCCCCTTGGGGGTAGAATTTCCAAAAACGCTTAAATAAGTATTTATTAATTTTTATTCAGTTGCCCAAAAATAAAGTTTCATGTTTCTAAATTTAGAAATGAAGGACTTTCATACAAACTTTCAACCCCTATTTCACCCCCTTCGGGTTAAAATTTCCAAAATTCCTTCCTTAGTGGGTGTCTACTTAATAAAACAACCCTGCTCACCATATTTCGTGGCTGTAACTTTAACAGTTTTTGCTCTGCGATAATGAATCAGTCAGTCAGTCAGTCAATCAGTCAGGATTTTATAATTTTATATATATAGATGTAGATATAGATTCTGTGCACTTACAAATCCGTCTGGAGAAACTGGAGAAACTAGCAGCTGACATTTAAATCAAGAAATACCAGCACGGCTTGTAAGTTATAACTCTAAAGTTCATCATTATAACCGTTCACGACTATATTCCAAAGCCTTTTCACATTGAAGAAAATTATAAAGAAAATGTAGGTAGGACCAAATAAAATTATTATGGTACCTTTAGCCCGGCCGCACATTGTCCGAATTCTGATCAGAAACATTTGAATTCCGCCGGATCGCCTGCACCCCGCACATTGTCCGAAATATCCTTCCGGCGAGTTCGAACTTCGAGCTCACTCGGCTCAGTACAATATGTAAGAGACATCGCGGACGTTTAACTGTTTCTCATCAAAAGTATGGCGGCGTTAGCTCTAATTTGGCTACGCTTCAAAACAGCCTTGTTAATCTGTATCGTTTTTAAAACAAAAGTGGCAATTTAATTTGACTATTTGCGATAATATTATACACTTATGAAATATTCAACGGTACATGTAATGTATTTAATTTCACAGGTATGTGTTTCTTATCATTTCTAGAGTAATTAGAGAGGCATGTCTAATTACCCACTCGTTTCAACGCAATGCGATTATGTTCAGCCATTTTTTTATTTTTCAGTGATTTTTTGACGTGAATCGTGATATTGTACAGTGTTCAAACTTTCAAAGTACATAATATTATGTGGCGCAATATTTGCATTATCTATCTGTACATAAAATAAAACTGTAGGAATGAAAATTCTGTACATACATTAAAGATATTTAAAAAATAATAAGCGAGGGGTGTCACTACATCGCTATAGAAGCCAAAAATGTGGTTAGTTTTTTGTCTGTCTGTCTGTCTGTCTGTATGTTTGTTCCACTATCACACGAAAACTACTGATCCGATTTGCATACGGTTTTCGCAGATATATTTGTCTTCTTCTAACTCAACATTTGGTGTATAAAAATCCCCCCTCCCACCCCTCTTAGGGGACAAAAGAGGGGGTAAGATTTTGTATCAACTGATGAAGTAGAAATACTTTAAATGGCAAAACAACGTTTGCCGGGACAGCTAGTAATAATTAATTTTATTATTTATTATAAAATTAATATAAAACCAAGACGATTTATAAATTGATACGTACCTAATACACTACGTGTTGAAGATTATTCACAATATTATAATTAGTAATTATTATTGTCTTTGTCTTTACTACGGAGTACTATTTATTATTTACGGAGTACTATTTATTATTATTCTGTGTCTTTACTACGTAAGTTATTTTACCTACGTGATTAATCGGGCGCACGGCAGAGCAGCAGCCAAGACTACTTTACCGCGAATTTAAAAACGACTTTGTTACTAGCACAATGTAGAAGCATACATTTTATACAAATTAAGTGATTTAATTTTCGCGATATTTCTCGTTCATTGGTCGTAAAGCGCAATGGCGGAAGTTTGTACAATGTTGTTTTATGAGCAACAATAACTCAGTAATTCGGGGCCGAGACGGAACATACAATGTCTTCACAATGTATTATCATACAATCGAATGGCAGACGGCTAGGTTTACTTTGTCTGAGGAAGTAGGTTAAGCCATGGACCAAATTTATTACTCTATGGTTAAGCTAAGAAAAAGAAAGGAGAGAGAAGAGATAAGCTAGGCTAAGCTTAGAAGAATAAATTAAACAAAGAAATTATGATGATTTTTTTTATGTCTGGTTGTAACTGTATTTACACATTGCACTTTTCGAGAATAAAAACATATGAAAGGCATCTATAAATTATCCATGACCATAAACGAATGCAATAAACACTATATTCAAACAAAAAATTAATAACACGTCTGACGGGTGTTTAAAATTTCAAGTGCCACTCTGTCGATTGGCGAAAAAAAGTTTATCGTTTCATTATAAAGGTAGAGGTACACCGATATAGCCACACCTTGTATAAAAGTCGGCATTTCACATTGTGACTGAAAAAACAAATTGACTTAACGCATACAAACAACGCACTCATTATAGTTTTTCTCATCAATGATTTCTACTCCAGCTGCGGTGGCGCAAAATACAAACTTACTTCAACGTTCTGTAAAATAATTAATTAGTTATTAGCTCATAAATACTTCAACTATATTATCATATTTAAGCAAAAATAAAATATCGTCAATGTATCTTAATTGGGAGCACTGCCAATATACCTATTATTAATATTATGTATTGTGTAGAATATATTAAGTTTTTAATTTCTGTAGTTACGTTATATTAACATTTTACTTTACTTTATTTGCGACCATAAAATGTTACTTTGGTGTAAGTATATTAAAAAAATATTGAAAAAAAAAATATTCTATCGTTACATTTTTTGCGTGTCGGCAGGTAATTTAACCTTTTAAACGTTTTCTCAGAGTGTAAGTAATAAAAAGTATAATATTTCAAAAATCTTGGTGTTATTCGAGAAAACCCTTTTAGAGGATCTATCCATCAAGTTAAGTAATCCGCTGTCTCTCACTACTTGCGCCATCTTATTTTAAGAATGTTCGCTGTACGTTGCGTGTTGAAATTCACTCAATAATTTATAACTCCAAGTAGGTCAAGTTCGCGTGTGTTTACTCGTCGGTGTATCTCCTTAACCGGCCGAAGCGTTCGCGGAAATTTTACTAATTGCACCAAAGAATGATAAAAGTTTTGTAACTTGAAATGACAAAGTTATTAGAAGCTTCAAACAACTTTGTTATTGGAATGAACTTGGCGTAATTTGAGCAAAAGTTTTTGTTATCTGAAATAATACTTTAGGTTTATAATTGTAATGTTGCATTTTCTTTATACATATTTACTTTTGAAGCAGTACCATTTTTTATAGGACTCCTGTGTCCAAAAGTTTTTAAAGACAACTAACTAACCGTCTTCTTCTCCTCTTTCCAGCCAGAAGAGCTACAACAGCCCGTGGAGTTGGACGACGGTAACGGCGACAGGGGACTGACCGCGGGCCCCGCGCGGCCCGCCGCCCGCGCACTAGCGCCGCGGGGGTTGCGGCGCGGGGGACAGCGCACGAACTGAGTACTGACTGAGTGACGCGCTTCGTTGACACAAAGTTATTTTTTTACACACCCCGGGTGGAGAACTCGGGTACTACTAGTATCCAGCCGTTAAAGTAGGTTTCGTTTAATCCTACATGTTTAAAACTAGATTTCTGTGTACCCGGAAGTAGTCAAAGACTCGTCGTGAAATGACTGTGAATATGTTATTTTGGTTACTAGATGTTGAGGCGGTTGAAATTTTATGTATTTAAGAGGTTTATTCAGTAGGGTACTTATTTTCTGTTTTGTTTCGCCCGATTGAAATTGTCCGTTTACTGTTTATGTTATGACTATGCCGTTCGTTTCTAGCAGCTCTACACTCTGCCCGAATGAACGATGAACGAATGGAACGATCCGTCCGACGTTGTTAGCTCCCCGAGTCGTGATTGGTCGACTAGCTCGTTATTTCGCTCGCTTATTTTGGGTACTTAAAAATTACTTTTATTGCGGTCTTGGTGGTAGCCATTTACTTATATACTTCTAGGTGGTAGCGCAACCACGGAACCAGATTAAACAAAAAATTAAACTAATACTTATCTAACAAAACAAATCTCTGAAAGTATATATGTAAGACAATAAACATAATAAAAATATTATGAAGAAATATATTTTATTATAATATTCTGCAGAATCAAGTTATTTTAGTACGACATAATCTGTCACATAAAAAAAGTTTATTTGGAATTTAGAACGTTGTTTATTAAATTAGATTTGTTTTATTGGCTCTGGGCTCTGGCATACGACGCGACTTTCAGTAGTAAACGAGGTTTTATTGAATTTATTATAAGTTTATGCCCGGTCGCACATTGTACGACATTTCTGATCAGAAACAGTTAATCGTCCGCGCTGTCTCTTACATGTTGTACTGAGCCGTCAGCCGAGTGAGCTCGAACTCGCCGAAAGGATATTTCGAATAATGTGCGGGGTGGCGGTCCAGCGGCATTCAAATATTTCTGATCAGAATTCGGACAATGTGCGGCCGGGCTTAATATCATCAAACGTCAATGCTTTTAGCAGCCATTTTGTCGAGGCATGGCCATAAGAAGTCGTGTTATAGTTTCCACGTATATTTATAGCGTACCTAACCTAGTTACTGAATATGTCGTGCCCGTGATCGTAGTTTAATGCTTCTTTAATTGCACATAAATTCAGCGACTGACATTTAACTTGTGCTAGAACGACGTATGTCTATTTCGAAATCGTAAACAAGAATTAAACAATGCCTTGGTATGTTTTTGACTACAAATAAATATTGTTTTATCTGAAGAAGACATTACATACGTCTTTAAAAAGTTCAATAAAAAAAGTTTAATTTGGTCCTGACAACGCAGTACGCACCCACATGAGCGAGTCGAGGCAACGCAGCAGTGTCAAACCATTGGAACGGAATTGCTTATTCATATAAAAACCCACCTCTTGGCCTATTTTCGCTATCGTTAGCTGACTGCACTTTATTTGCTATGATCTTCGATTACAATGGAAACTGTATTTTATGGGCTGTGTAAAAATAATGTTTTCTGTAAAATACTTCCATTAATCGATACAATATTGATGTATTCCGAGGAATTTAGTATTAAATACATAAATGTTCCATTATTTTAAAGTTATCGGATATTGACGGGAGAGCAAATAAAGTTTAACTAGACATAGACCACGAAGGCCACGTTACGAAGGATATATGAATTGATGGGCGCGGAGGCGTTCGACTACCAATTACCATATCCCTAAATTTTAAGATGGTGCATAAATCGGGTGACGGAAACTTCACAGTTATTTATTTAGTTGTGATATTTATGCGTGGCGACGCGTCTAGTTCCACGCGACAGGCGTGTGGACATAAAGGTTATGTATCAGAATGTGACTTATAAAACAATACTTATGTATAAATATTTTATATTTTGTAAGAAACTTGCGGCTAGCTTCTGCTGGCCAATTAATTGTCGTCTCTATAATTTTTTTTTTACGTTTTTGTTTTGTTCTCTGTTATTTTTATGTAAAAATGATTATATTTTTCCGCCGCCTGTCGCTATGTGTGCAATCCGAGTCGGACTGTTGTATATCGTAGTTAGAAAAGTTAAGTGGAAGTACGGTGCATTTAATTTATGAAGATGAATGCGGATTGAGTTTCAAGATTCATTAAAATCATTCAGAATAAAATTTAATGAAAAAAGGTTCACTACCCCCGAGAGTTCCACATTTAAATAATAATCAAGATGGCGGCACTGTGCTAATAAAGTCAATCTGCATTCAGGCTGTAGACAGTATTATAGGCGTACAACTCTTGAGGCTAGAACCTAAAGTGTATAGAAATTAGGTTATTTATGAATTAATTAAGTGTAGAGGCGTTCAGGAGTTGTACTCTTATGGCGTGTTTCAGGCCGAAGTTCATAAAGCGAAGCTGGGCTTTAAATATCGCTAATAACACGTTTATTACAATTTAGACTACTTTCTAAATGCCTTGACGACTGGTAACGATTAGCAACCATGGCTGAAAGACATTCAGAAAGTTTTCTAATGTACTATTTCTGATTAGATTATTACAAATTATTGACTTTGAATTTAGTCAAACCGTGTTAGTCACTTGTGCCGCTGACTTTATCTTTTGATCATCAAACAGTCGGCAAATAATAACCGGTTCACTAAATACACAATATTGTATTATATTATTTTGCATAAAATGCATTGGAATGCACTGATTTGCATTCCAGTGGATTCCAGTGTCTGTTTACATTATTCCAGTAGTAATCCATCGCCAGATTCGATCACTGGTTAGAATATTGTAAACCCGGGTTTTACTTACTAATATTTGCTTTGTTACTAAACAAGCGAGTATTAGACGAGCGGAGCGAGCATTTTTCTAATGATTTGGGTGTTTCTTTTAATATTGAGATGGCATAGTCGCCTTAATGTTTAACAGAAAAATGCCCTATGTTGTTGTAATTAAAATTTATTTCAATTGTATCTATGCCCAGCTTTGTGTAGAGTTACTTCGGCCAGAGACTACGCGGTAGTGCATGTGAGGGTACTCTGTAGTCGCACTTGTGGCAATGTTGTTTTTGTTTCGACAAAGAAAATGGTTTTTATTGACATGAGACTTGGCGGCTGCGCTACCGTGCCCCCAGACGTTTTTGTCTATTTTTGCTGTATGTTACAAAGAGAATGTAAACTACTTACTACGTAACAGTATGTTATAAAATATGTTTTGAATAGCTTACAAATGTGACAAAAAATGTGTTATTAAAATTATATAATTAAGATCAACAAACATGAAAATATACTTACTGTATTCACTTATAAGTTAATTTTAGACTGAAAAGTTATATTTCAAATGTAATTTTAAGTCAAACAGAAAAACTCGCCTGAAAATGTTTGTTTTCTTAATAAAAATATGTATTTTGTGATGTATCTGGTGTAGTAAAGGCGTTTTCACAAGTACACTTACAGAGTACCACAAGATATTATTTATATTTACAGTATTTATTTCGTTATTTTTTAAGTTTTTGATAATTTTAATTGTTCTCGTTGCTTTCCTTGGGAATTTTTATGGATTTTTTAATGTTAGTGAAATTAAATTATTGTGTGAGACGGGGACAGAAAATCGACAAGCAAACGCTAGAATAAATGCCAAATGGCAAATGCCACGGCAAATGCCAATAAAAAAATTAAAATCCCAATTCTGATGTCTCTTTCATACATTACATCGTAAACATGAAAAAGAAGGCTAAATATTTTATACTTAAGTTTTAAGTTTTTAACACAGGAAAAGCAGTCAATAACCTAGATCCGAAGTCTATTCCAATCAGATAAAAGTTTTCCATCGTGGTTTTATTACATGGTGAAACCTAACTGTATAAAGTTTAGTGGTTATCTTCGATCTGCCAATACCATGCAAATATTGCCTGCGGGCGCGCGATATGGTCCAAACGCTACCCGATTCTATCTAGTTTTATCCAGCCCTATTCGGGTTTATCCAATTCCATCTGGTTTTATCTAGTTCTGTCCAGTTTTATCCACTCCTGTCCAGTTATATACAGTCCTACCCGGTTTTATACAGTTATATCCGGTCTTATCCACTCCTGTCCGGTTTTATATAGTTGTTCAGTCCTATCAGGTTTTATCCAGTCCTATGCGGTTTTATACACTTCTATCCGGTTTTATACACTCCTATCCGGTTTTATACAGATCAAGTCGGTCCCTGTCCCCGTTGGAACGATGGCTATGTCACGAGTACTATTCCAAACTTTCCTCATGTATTTTGAACTTGAATAAATGAAATTACGCTTCTAAAGTGTACTATTACATATTATGTAAATATAGTAATACTAATACCTATTATAATAGTGAATGTTGTAATTTGTATATAAGTAACAAAAATTAAATTTTAAATACATAGATAACTCGATGTTTCATTTAAGCCCTTTACTAGCAAAATGCCGAAAGCGAGAAATATGTTTGCTCTCTGCGGTCTGACCATCCTGATAAAGCATAATATTATACTAGCGCTTTTTGTCTACAAATGCAACAAAATAAAGTGATAAATTGATAATACTTTAGGGTGTGTATATTACGTCCCGTATAAGTTTGTACTTTGTCCACAAAAAGTTAAATAAAATTTACTTCTTCAGCGCTGCTACTTTTACCGTGAACTCTACACAGGGACTGATGTACGCCCTAAACTGTTATCACTTTGCTTTGTTACGCCCTGTATATAAATGAAAATTATAGATTGTAAAAAAAAATATCCACAGCCAAATAATTTGTCCACCGCCGACCAAAGAGCCTTATCCTTTTTTGGGAAGTACGCTAACTATCGTGGTCCATAATCAAACTAGTAAAAGTAGATTCGCACGCGATCTTCGAGTAATGGAGGGTCTTTACTCTTTGCGCCTGAGGCCCTCGTAGAAGTCGGGCTGTTCGCACTACATAATATAGGAAAAAATACCCCGCATCTGGAGTCTGGACTCCGCACCATCCGCACTCTTTAAAATACCCTCAAAAATTCTGTGCGATTCCTCTGAGTTCGCGCGCGAAGTATGTACCTACTCGGGTATAACTTAAACTCTGGTTAGCGGCTACCCTGGTTTTCAGGCATAATTTGGACTATGTCATCTTGACTGCTTAGGCTGGTTGGCAGCGCCGTTAGAGCGCGCGCGTTCGAAGACGAAGAAAACGAACGGACGAACGGCGCTGCTCAAGCGCGCGACTCTATTATTCTGAAACGAAACTACTACCTCCATTATCCATACATCTTCGAACGCGCGGCGCTCCAACGGCGCGGCGCTGCCGAAACCACAGAATAGCTGATAATAGTAGGTACAAGTACCGAAACGCTTAACGAAACCAGCCTTAAACTTAATATTGTTTGTTTCCTGTACGAAGATGTTTGTGAAATATTAAAATGTTTCATCGACAATAACTTAAAATTAAAAAAAAAACTATAATTTAGAAAGAGTTCCCCACTAAAGTGTTTTGTCGACGGGATAATATTATAATATTGCTATACTGTGACGTCACTCGACGGACGACGATACATTTTATCGACACTGCGCAAGCGCGAAAAAGTTCCTAAACGTCATCTATGACCGCGCAGAGTACCGCTACCAGGGACCTCGACCCATGAGTCTTTAGGAGGTATTCAGATAAATAACTCAAAGCAGCGACATCCTTGATTGAATAGATGTAAACATAACAACATCACGTTTAAATACATAGGGACCGTGCAGAGCGACGACACTGCCACAAGTGGCGAATAGCCGAAACTTTTACTAAAATTTTACTGTCAAGCTCTAGTGAAGCTACGGAAAATTAGAAGATTTCTTATCAAATTCTGAGTATTTTCAAGAATTGAAATGTATTGTTGTATTCCCGGATGTAAAAGAAATATAAAGGCAAATCGAACGATGTAAAATTTTACTATTTTTCTGCCAAAATATTCACATGGCTTTGCTTATTGAAAAACGAAAGAAATGGATAAAAGGCGGTAAAAATATACGTAAGTATTTAAAAAGTTCCATGAGTGTTAAGTGTAGATTAATAAAAACACTAAATTTTGTAGATTATAACCGTAAATTCATTTTTTATGAACACAATATGAACATAACCTATAACCATTGCTTTCTTTCAGTAAACATCCAAACTGGCTTCCATCTTAATTGATATACATACATAGGCACCGCTCATTTAATTGGCATAAAGTTGCATCAAAAGTAAGGATAATTTGGAGAAGTCCTGCCAGGAATTCAACACTGAGGATAGTATTGAACTTGAACCATCTTGTCAAAGTGTTGGTTCTCAAAAGGATGATTCTTCAAGTAAGAAAAAGATTAGTAGTGCAGTCTTTGTGTGTTATTTAAAGAATACATACCTAAATGGTGTTTACACTTATGAGATCCAGACTGAAATTAGTTAAAAATAGTGACAGACAAAAGTTGTGAAGATGGTATCGATCGAATCGCAGAAGGTTGAAATAAAAGCATTTATTTTAGTGAACTTGTTTTATTTTATTAATCCACAAGCATTTTCAGTAATTAATATAAGTATTTTTGCATAGCTTCATTATTTTATTGCAATATTTATCAAGTTTTTACTTTCTATGCTGACGGATGCTATTAATTACTTTTTCAGATATTTTCTTAGTTAACTAGATAAGCTTTATACATTTTTATTCACTCTTCCATTCTTTGTTTACGGGTAGAAAGTAGAAACCCTTAATATTATATTTAATATTATAAAAATATACTTAATATTATAAATGCGAAAGTGTGTCTGTCTGTTAGTACTTCACGCCCAAACCGCTAAACCAATTTTGCTGAAATTCTGTACGGATTTACTTTGAGCCCCGGGAAAGGACATAGGATACTTTTTATCCCGGGAAAATGTACGGTTCTCGCGCGATAAATGATTTTTGGCGCAACGGAGTTGCGGGCGTCATCTAGTCTTTAACTTTAATATTTCGATCGCGGATTCTTGGAAATCTGTCGTTGTTCTCGCGGCCGCATGTGGCCACTTGGTAGTGTAAGTATTATATCATTTTATATTGTAAAACATAAAAAAACACTCATAAACTAGCCAGGGTCAAGGAGAATGCAAAGTCAAAGTCACTCACAAGTTACGTCTTTTACTCGCATCGTGGCGCTGCTGTCGAATTACGACGCCCTCTATAGTTTCTGCACGGTCCCTATAGTTCTCATTTAGAATCATAGTTGGCGTTTTTAATTTTGTACTACGCCATCTTTTGATGGGTAGCGAATTAAATAAAAATAATATTTCATTAGTTCCGGTTACATTTCTTTATTCTAATTTCTTGTGTTACGAAGTTTACTGTAATCTCTTTGATTTCCTGAATATTAAAATCAAGTAGACTCGAATAGTGTATAATATTGATTCGAATTGGCACATCTCTAATTTCGGACGTAAACGCAAAAGTAATTTCCGTCTAAATAATTTATAAAATATTAATAAATGAAACTACAAAATTGTATAATATAATAATAATTTATATTTATACACAAATCCATTTCGCATAGGATATGATTTAATAACCCTACTATTATAAATATTGTTATCAAACAATAACTTTATTTACAATTTCACATCAATTTAACATTATTATAAATGTTAACATTATTTAAGTTAAGGAAGGTACTTTGATTGAATAACGAGTTAAATTGCATACAAAACTTTTGTTTTTATACCGTTTAACCAGTGACCACTGCCAACGTTACCAACAAAAATTCAAATAAAATGCCACTTTACGACCAAGCCTATAGGTTTAATTTTCTATCGACCCATGCCGTCGCTGCTCTGTAGTGGCGTAGAGCAAAATGAAACCTATAGCCTAGGTCATAAAGTAGCATTTTACTTGAATTTTGTCGGTGACGTCCCGGTGACGGCGGCGATGGACGAAGGGCCTAAATATTTATTTTTATTAAAGTTTAATTAAAAAGCTACAATATTAATTAAAAGTGTGGCAGTATCCATAACCTAAATGTTCTCAATTTACACAAAATTAACAAGATTACATTTCTTGTTTCTTGGCAACTCCTAAAATGCATGGATCTTTGCACTGCCATCTTGGATGGAAAATTCACATTTTTATACAAAATAAATAATACCTTTAGGTAGCAGGACATGTCAAGTACATTATTAATGAGATGTTTCGGAGTGGCGAGTGGCGACAACAGTTCGCATCACTGCTAAATATACACCACTATTTTTTAATTAGTACAAATACTTTAGGGGCTATTATTATTATATATGTGAAGAAATAATTTTATAATATCTAAAAATAACAAAGTTATTGCAATTTCTTTTTTTAATAAATCTACCATAAAATTATGGACACATTTTACTATCCATTGACTGATTCATTGATAGTATTCTGTCTTACTCATTTTTGTTTTCTCTCTCTCTCTGTCGCACCTGTGACGTAGGTAGCCTCACACAAGATAGGCATAAAATAAAACATAAAACAACACAAGGGGAGGAGGGGGGTGCTGAGCATCGACGCGAGTTTGCCGAAGATTTATCAATGGGATGCGGCGAGCGCATACGCTAACCAATAGGAACTTACTACACATACTAGTATCTAGAGGCGCGCTTCGGTCATTGAATTAATTATGAATTTACCAAATATTACGTATTTTCGTGGACAATTTTGGGTCTGCGTTTTTTTATGTTTTAACTAAATAAATATGATCAGTTAGAGGTACCTAATAAGCCCCTAAAGTATTGGTACTAACTAAAAAATAGTGGTGTATAGTAACTACGCTGCTTGTACATTAATCCATACTTCCATACTAATAAATGCGAAAGTGTGTCGGTCTGTATGTCTTTTACCTTCACGTTTAAACCACAGAATAGATGAAATTTTGTATGGAAATACTTTGAGTCCCGGGAAAGGACATAGAATACTTTTTATCCCGGAAAGTGTACGGTTCCTACTACGGAAATAAATATTTTGTTATCAAATTACGAAATTAAAAAAGGTTGGTAAATCCTGCAGCGTTTCTTTACTTTTAATGCCACTTACTGAATAAGAATGTCAGACTTTCTAAGAAATAATAATTACAATCAGATAATTTATATACAGATTTAACAAAACACCCTAAAAATCTACGAACTAATGGACAGACGAAGGACTAAAATATATTAGTGAAAAATACAATTTAATAAGTATACACGTAAGAGCCACGCACAATTTTAAGGTTGTTTGACAAAAATGGAAGGGCACGGTAAGCGGGGACACGCTATTGGTAAATCAGTGATCAGACGGGTCGTGATTGGTAGATACCGATCTGACAGCGACACTTTATTGGACGATACTGTACGCATGCGCCTGTTGCTCCTTCCCGTTTCGCCGAGCTATCTTTAAATTGTGGGCGGTCTATACATCATAATATTATAATACTCACAAGCTCAGTCAAACCATCTTACGATGTATAATACTTTTTCAATTCAATAGATAATAGAGGAATTATGCTTTATTTAAACATTGCATACAAAAGTCTACATGGTTAAGATTAAATTTGTTGCTAATAAATACTAATAAAGCTATATAGATTTTTGGCCCTTAATTTAAAGTGCAATTTGGAAGTTACTAATATTTCTTAATCTTTCACTCTCTTACTAGCAAATATATAATAAATAACTTTTCAAGCTGGTATTCCGTCTTTTTCTGTTATGTAACTTTTTTAATGTGGCAGACAAAGATAAGAATACCTTGTATCCATACTAATATTATAAATGCGAAAGTGTGTCTGTCTGTTACCTCTTCACGCCCAAACCGCTAAACCGACTTTGCTGAAATTTGGTATGGAGATACTTTGAGTCCCGGGAAAGGACATAGGATACCTTTTATCCCGGAAAAATGTACGGTTCCCGCGCGATAAACGAGTTTTTCGCGCAACGGAGTTGCAGGCATCATCTAGTATAATATTATAAGCGGTGAAAATATTTTTACTAGTAAGAGTCTCAAAATGAATAAGATCACACTGATAAATTGATAATGTTTATGTTTATAGATGGTTTAATGCCAAAAAGTAAATCTATGGAAATAATACCGGTTGTAAGTACTTACACAATTATAATTTTTATAATAAAAATATACTTTATTACTCTGTAATAAGTATCTCTCACTCCATACTACCCGGTAGAAGTATTACATAGCTCTCTATAACATTGTGCACACAGTATACATGTATAAATTTATAAATATAGCTAAATCTACGCACCGTTGAAGTTTACACAAAAATAGTTTTTATCACTAGGCGATAGTGTCGCTTTTGCACTGGCTCCGTGCCTGCCAGTTCGTTTTGAGATCTGCAAAAGGTTAAAATAGAATTTTAATTGAACTATAGATATGAAAAGTTATTTATTCAAACTAATTTAACGTCAAGAATTCGGTGGGCGACTTTTGTGCCATCGTCGAACCATTCCATCATGTCTACCTTTGATTCTCAAACACATGCACGCACACAGACTATATCTCCACAAACATGCAAAGACACTCTTCCTCTCTCTTCCCGTACACAATCGCACACAAACTTACTCGTTCTATCCACACATTCACTCTCTTTCACACATTCACTCTCTCTCTCTCTCACTCACTCTCTCTCTCTCACACTCTCTCTCTCTCACACACACACTCACCATGCTACTTATCCAGCAGCGACAGTCGCAGCGCCTCGTCGAGCTGCGTCTGCTCGTCGCGGCGCCGCCTCTCTCTCTCACTCTCCTCGAGCGCGGACGCCTCCAGCGCCGCCCGGAGCGCCTCCTCCTCCGCCCACGGCTCCGCCCCCTGTCCCGCCCACTCCTCCGGTACCGGATCCGCCCACTTCGACTCCGCCTCTCGCTCCGCCCACTTGTCCGCCCCGTCTGCGGGCTCCCGCCCCGCCGCCGCCGCTAGCGATTCTTCTATAGCTCTGGCGGACACTACTTGGTTATTTTCTAGCGCTAGACTACTCTGGGTAATTTGAGGAAATATTTAATTATTGTTTTACAGAAAGATACTCGTAATACAAATTATTTTGAACTAGCTACTAGCGGACTAGCAAGTAATAAAACTAAAATACATTACATGAGCATAAAAAACGTCTTTTAACTAGATATTGTAGGATACGCATACTTCATTTTGCTTTTAAAAATATATAAATAGTTAACCCATTACGAAAGCAGTTAAAAACCCTACATTCATGCAAAACCATTGAGAAAATAGTTATATAATATTGCATCAAGCGCATTTGTACACAAACATAGCAATATTTTTTTACAATAACTAGAAACGCCTGCGCCTGTAAATAATTTAAAATGTATAATATTGTTTTAAGTTATTATTAGACTATCGTGATACGTTAATGACGGCTTATAGAAGTTATAGATCATCAATTTATTTTTTCATCCTTATCGTAATCACCTTAAAACTGTGTTTTGTACATTGTATAAATAATAAAAATGTTCCATTATTTTGTATGGCGTCCATTTGTATTCAAAAATTTACTTCAGTTAAACTCAGTTTATACCACCGCGGAATGGAACTAAAGCGATTTTGGCAAACTGTACATAGCGCAATGAACTTTATGTCAACGGTATAACACAAAAATTAAATACGAGCCAAAAAATTGGACGCGCATCTTTCGGGGAATTCTTGAGACTTCTCCGGTGCCAATTCCCTCGCATGAGGCTAATTTGACGCTTCCATTTCGTTTCATTCTGCGGCGATATTTATGTATATTGAGCCTTAATGTCATCACGTCTAGTAACAACTGCAACTCGCACTAAGCTCGCAGAAGACAGGTATGACATCATACCTCTGTAACTCCCGCTGCTCGTGAGCCAGCAGGTCTCGCGAGTGCGGACGCGGGGGCGGGGACGCGGGCGACGCCGGCCGCGCGCCGCGCAGCGCCTCCCATACGTCCACCTGAAACATTAAACCAATTATAATTATTAGTCGAAGAGAATCTGCTTGTCTTTGTCTGGCACATTGATAAAGCCACAATATGATAAGGACAGCAGACCGTAATGTGTTCACTGTAAAAATAAATGATTAAATTTATTATTTACATCATCATAAACCTGCTCTTATGTCCCATAAACGCACGAGCGTACATACACGAACGGGTCGCTAGTCCGTACACGCCAAAGCTTGCTATATCTCTCACACTCGCACACAGGTCTATCTCACCTGCTCGGCCTCTGTGACTGCTGTCATAGACGTATCTACTATCTCTCTTGCACGTGTAGCGCCGTCTCACCTGGTCGTCGTGCGTGCCGGCCTCGAGCAGGGACTGCTGTATGGCGAACTGCAGCAGGCCGTCGTCGTCGCACAGGTGGTCGGGCGCGGCGGCGTCGCGGTAGCCGCGCGCGCTGAATACGATGTCATCCACGATGCACGCCAGCCGCTCGCCCTCGCGTACGGATTGGACGTTCGGTACGGGCGTCTCCGACGCGAATATGTTGCCGAACGTTATGCGCGCGTTCAGCACGTGGAATAGTGGTATCTCTGAAAACAGTAAGTACATGTAGTGTAATGCGTGTGTTTTTAAAGAACTATTATTCGAGACACAGAAAAAACCAAAGATAAGTCGAGCTAGCATATTTTCAATATAATCGGAGCAAGTGGGTTTCAAGCTATCTTTTGAGGTAATTTTTCGTAACTAACAACTGTTTCTTTTATAAGGCACAAAGTAGGTGATAGGTCCGCCATTTATCCACAAATATTTCTAACCAATTTTGACGGGGAAGCCGGCTGGCAGCTGCATCTGCACAAAGTCCTTGAGCTTGGCGAAGTGCGGGGACGACATCGCCGCCATCAGGTCCAGGATCGGCATAATCTGCTCTTGCAGCTGGAAATTATAGCGTATGCGTGTTA
The DNA here is from genome assembly GCA_905404155.3 of Plebejus argus. Lineage (NCBI taxonomy): Eukaryota > Metazoa > Arthropoda > Insecta > Lepidoptera > Lycaenidae > Plebejus > Plebejus argus. The sequence goes on along the minus strand of FR989942.1, from coordinate 12,667,037 downwards.
TATTTTTTGTCCATATTTTTTTATACTTTTAGAACCCCTTCAGATAAATCGGTTCTGTGAGTGAGTGAGAGAACGCTAAACGCATGACAGTTGACAGTGACAAACTTAGCGCGAACGGTTAGTACTATGGTTTAGTTTAAACATCATCTTCACCTGCAACGGATAGTCCTCGCAGAGCCACAGCGTCGCGCGGAACCGCTGCACCTTGGTGCTGACGACGCGCGGCCGCCCCACGTCGCGCTCCAGCGGCTCGTCAGAGAAGTACTCCTGCCACGTCACCGGCCGCAGCTCCTCGCACGACTGACTGCGGGCCGGCTCCTCCTGCTGTATTATAAGGGGATAACGTCGAGTTTTGTTATGAGGTGGGGAGGACTCTAAGAGTACTTCTACCATAAACAACTCTATCACTGCGGCATAGGGTTCAGTTTACCTCGGGATCGACGGTCTCGGTGTCGTCGGCGAGTGCCAGCAGGCCGGCGAGCGGCGCGCGGCGTCGCACGCGGCCGGCGGGCACGTGCTCGCTGCGTGTACGCGACACCAGCTCGACGTTGCTGGCGCCCCACACCTTGCACTCCCAGCCGCACACCTCCTCGCTCTTGTCAGCGCGCCATCCCCAAATGCCGCTCTTGTTCCTGGCAATCGTTGGGTAGGATATTCAAAAAATAGGTGGCATTCGTAAGCATGTGCCTGTGAGCGAGTATGTTAATATACTTACTCATGAAAAAAATCAACACTATACCTACAAGGAAAATATACATAAACGGATTGTTTATATGAATCTGACACGTCAGTTATAAAATTTGGTTTTAAGATGAAACAAAACTTCCAATAATATGACTTTTCGGCTTCGGCATAATCTCATAAACAATAATGTGTTTTCCATAAAAAGTAAACGACGCATAAATTGACGCATATACGTCCATGGTTGCGCATACGTCCAGGCAAACGTATACGTCCATGACAACGTATACGTACATGCGAATACATCCGTGCACGTTCATGTTTACATGTACATATAACAACATAGCTTACAACAACATAGATCAAAAAACTACCTTTCAAAGCTAATCTTATCCGTATCCAGGTAGTTGATAGCGAGCGGCGCGGCCAGCCGCTGTCTGAGCGCGCGCGGCGGCGGCGGCGCGGGCGGCGCGGCGGCGGCGTCGTCCGCACCGAGACGCTCCGACCACGCCGTACGGGCCTCGTGGTCCAACTCCACTAGAGATGCGCTGCGACCTGGAATAGATTTTGTAGATTATGTTATCCTAAAATTATGTTATTATTCATCTTACTTTTTAAATAAATAGATGTTGGGACCTGTAAACAGCATTTATGCTGTTTAGTCGTATTACGTGATCCAATAACTGGCATTATTACGAAGGTTGTTTATGCAAGATTTGTCATCTACACAGATATTTTTTCAAAAGAAAAGAGAAAACCAGATAGAGTTTAAATTTGTATTTTGTCTTAATTCCTGTTTTGTTACATACGGATACACGTGGTACATGTCGAACGAGCACATGCGGGACACCAGCGGCACTGTCATATACAGTATACATACCGTGACCCCGGAATATGTAGGTCCGGTCGCCGCGCTGCCAGCGGTTGTTCTCGAAGCCGACGAGCGTGGTGTCGACGCGCACGTTGGCGCCGCGCTTGTACACGCGGTACGTGTCGAACGGGCACATACGGGACACCAGCGGCACTGTGACATAATATAGGGTGTTAAGTACACTACAATATATACAGGATTTTACAAACATAAGCATAAGACCGTAATAATTTGTATAAGAATTGCGATTAAAACGGCGCCACCTAGTGGTCAACAATGGTAAATTTTGTTGTACATAATTTACCATAATTATAATCAGCAGCAGATATTGCAAAGGTGAACACCTATAAAAAAAATAGACTAAATAATTACCCCAGCTAGTAAACTCCCACTTCATTTCCACATAGAAGTCTGGTGCGAGGCTGAGCCGGTTAAGCAACTCCGGTATGCCGCTGCAGCGCACCGCGTGACGCTGTCTGTCGCGCCGGGACAGCACCAGGGACAGTAGCTCGGGGTTCCCCGTAGCTGTTGCTTCTTGGACCACTGGAAATATAACAATATAAATAAAACTTGAGAGCTGGTATCAAGGGACAGCCAGATAGAACGAAGTTATAAAAAAAAACAAAAAAAGCGCCAACCAACAACACAAACACCAACTCTTAAGAGTCGTTGGCATTTCCCATTATTATGTGTTTAACAAATTATGTATAAAGAATGTTTGGAGATTGTAGAAATTTGTGTGATATTTATTGCTACTTGCGTCATTCACGCAAGAAAATATTGCTATTGATAGCAGTGCAGTGTAAAGCTGATCGCCCATTTGCCAGCATCGTACGAGCCGTACGCGTCGAAATGCAGCGCGTACGGTGCGGACGAATGTGCATTGTGCGAGGTTTCACATCATTTCACACAACGAATTCTAAAATGCAGCGCGTTCGACGCATGCGTGCTGTAAATGTGCGATTACCTTAACAAGACAACTATTCATTCGTCCAGTAAAAGAAACTTGATAGATCATGTATGTATCATGTTTCTTGTGTGATGAATATTGTTATTTATTTATATCCCTACTTATTTCTACAATATAAATTTCTAAGCTTTTAAATTCTAAAAGGTATATGTTTGTTTCTATGCAATAAAAAGTCTTCATAATACATGTATAAGTACTAGGAAGATTTTGCTAAACCTAGGCACAGATTTAGAGTAAACCAGAAGGACTAACTAGGTTAAACTAGTTGTAGGTTTGCACAAGTCACCAGTAACATCAAGATATTTAATATTTCACTGATTAAAATAAATTAACCTTCCAGAAGAAAACCATTAAGAAGAGAGCATGTTTCCTCTTAAAAGGCCGGCAATGCACCTGCAGCTCTTCTAATGTTGCGAGTGTCCATGGGCAATGGTAGTTGCTTTCCATCAGGTGACCCGTTTGCTTGTTTGCCATCTTATTTTATAATGAAAAATACTAATTACATATGATTAAAATACCTGTCCAGCCATCCTTCTCACAGTTAACGTCAGCATCTGCCTCTATAAGAGCGCGGGCGGCTTCCAAGTTCCCCAAAGTGACTGCAAGCAACAGTGGAGTCCTCCCTCGAGGATCTTTGAGTTCTATATCTTGTGGTGTGTACTGAAATTAAAGATAATTATTATATGGCTTTACACAAAAAAGTTACAAAACACATTGGTGAAGTAGGAAATTGTTTAAAAATATTATTTTAAAGGTTAAAAGGATAGGTTTACCTTGTATGTATAGTGGATTTAATATTGTTCTGTGTGATTGTTATAACAATGTGGAACTAAGCATGAGATTATAATTATATTATGACATAATGTATATTTAATGTTTATTATATTGCTAATTGGCAATAAAAAATCGTTTTAATTGACCAATGAAATAAATACATTATTCTTTCTTGATGTTTTGAATAGATTCTAAAACTTATTCTTTGTTTGAAATTGATATTAAAAACCTATGATGTTATTTTGTTTGAACACAGAGTTGACAAAGCAATGTGCAAAATGTGCAGTTCCTATAAGTTTTTCAAGCAATTCCACTGCTCTGTAAAGAGCTATTCTCCTAAGAAAAGAAAAACATGTCAAAAAGAAAAAATAATATAATAATGAGTAATAAAGTATGGTCAATAAAAGTTAGCATATCACAGTTTAACAAGATTTCTTGTACACAATATTAGGAAATGGGTATAATGTGCTAATCAGCTTCAGGAGTTTGGTATGGCTTCATCAGGAATAATAAGATTATATATGTCACACCCACTTTATTTGCTCAACATTCTTATAACAATGCTTTTTAAATTATATTCAGTAATCATCATCAGACCATGCCCATTACTGACCTCTTAGTCAACATGTCAGCTTTCATACTGAACAATACATCAATAGCTTATAAAATTAATTTTTAAAGTACAATAATACTACAGGCATGAACAGTTTTCTAATTATTTTGTAAGATACTGAAATGTAGTACTTCCTTCAAATGAAATGAAATGAAATGAAATGAAATGAAATCTTTTTTATTCAAAATAGGTATCATGATACACTTTTTGAACGTCAGAAGTCTACGTTGCCTACCACCGGTTCGGGAACTAACCTTACTTCATATAACAACATACCAACATACTAACCGAATTCTAACTATTGTTAGAATAATAATTATAGAAGAAAAATGTAGTTACTAATTTATGGAAATTTATGAACAGAAATATTGCATAAGTAACTTTAAAACAATGAGATGTGTGTCATAAGTCATAACTCATAAGTAAGATTTATATTTTCAGAATTTGTAGGTAATAGACAGAAAAATTGATCAGTTGATAAAAATAACTTGCTTATGACTAAATGGGCATAGCTCCTTGATAACTTATCAAAAAGATTGCAAAGTTTTGATATTTACGGTGCAGTAACATAGTCCTTTGTTTATTTAGATGTTCAATTTTTATATTATAGAAATACAATGGCTAGCAAACATTATTAGGCTACTATGAGTGTTTAGAAGCAAAGTATAATGCAATGAAATATTACATTTCAGCATATTATCTTCCTATGTTTCTATCATACCTTGTTTGACTGAAGGGCCGCTTTAAGTTCTTCGTGCTTATCGTTCCAAACAAGCCAATGTAAAGGATAGCGGCTTGCAACTTCTTCTGCCGTTTGAGGCATTGCTTTTAATATTGTAACACACGAAACAAACTACAATTACTAGTTTCAGACAATTTTTTTCTGTTTTTTTGGTATGGAATTCGTAGTGTGATTATTGACTCATATTTGTACACAAATTCATTGTAATAATTTACGTTTCACGACTCCAAAAATTAAAAATATTTTTCGGCGATTTTATTTTTGGCTAAAGACGTTTGACAACACAGGTAATTTGACAACAGCAGCGAACATTTCTTTCTTTCTTTTTCTTCGTTTTTGGCAACTTGACACAAAGTATGTGTATGTTGTGCCACAGACAAGGTAAAAAGGTAAGGAATATGGCGGGAAAACCGTATTCCTCCTATAATAATTTTCAGCATCGTTTTCATGTAATATCGTCAGGTCATAAGTCTAGTCAAAGTCTAAGTACAAGTCAATACAGTCAAGGAGTCAAGTCGGTCGTTTCAGTAAAGTGGTAGACGCTTTACTGAAACTTTCAATGGAGTTTTGGAGGGAACACAAAATCGCACGTTTCTGGATAATGCATCACTTTCCTACACTTGTGCACGATAACGAATATCTAATGGTTAATATTCTACCAATATTACACATTAAAAACCCAACTTAACACAATTTTAGGAAAATAATACAAAATCACAACATCACTCTTTCACATTCCCGGCAAAACTCCAGCAGCGAACATTGTCAAAGTGACAGCTTGATTTTTTTTATTTCAAATCAGGTAGCAAAGCTTGGAAATTATTTTGTCCGTCAAATTTGGTCATTAGTGTTGCTATAAATTATAATTACATTTGGGAATGATTCCCAAAAATCCCAAATTGGGAATTGGGCCTTTTGACCGTTGTCGGTCAAAAAAGTCAAAAGGCCCAAAAATAGCAACTGGCAAATATACTAGGAATTTTTGACATTTAAAAAATTATTGATACTTCAGACGTCAGAAACAGCTGTCGGTTAAGCTTTCCAAACCTACCGCAAGATTTATGGGGAGCGGGGGTGGGGGGGGAGTGGGGGGGAGAGGTTAACACCCCCCCGTACCAAATCCACACTGAGGAACCCCCCACTTTTGGAGCTACTCACCTTTGAAATTTTCGGAATATTGATGCTACATCATATTCTATTCTCGACAATTTATAGTGTTTCTTCGGAAAAATGCCTGTTGCTAGGCTGTTGTGAGTGGAGAACTAAAATTTCAATTTATTTAACAATGTAAATCAAGGTTTTTTGATAAAAATTAAAAGTAAAAATTAATTACAAAATTCACTACTTAAAAACTACTGTCTCCTTCGTCTTCTTTTTCTTATTATGGCACTACTTTGACGTTTTGTTTTTTTTATGACAATTAAGCCTTCGGCTTAGGAATTGTACTCTAGAAGTTCAACCTCAGATCTTCAGATCCATCATCAGTTATACCTAGAGACCAATGACCCTCAATATGGCACAACTAGCTTCAATTATCAGTTGACGGAGCCCCGCTACGCGGGGCTCCTATTTCTGGGTGTTGTGGTCTAAGTTCTAACATAACCTAACCTACTTATGGACTTTCTGGATTGTGTTTGTTTTTGTTTTAGCGGGGGGCTGCGCCCCCCGAGCCCCCCTTTGGGGGGCTGCGCCCCCCCGTCCCCCCCCCCTTCGGTATCCGTGGTTAAGTGGGCCTTCTGTTATGTCTTTTCATTTATAATGAAATGAAATAAAAATGATGCACGGCGGCGCCGGCAGCGGAGACACTCCCTAGTAAGTAAGTAATGTTTTGTTTTTTTATGACAATTAAGCCTTCGGCTTAGGAATTGTACTCTAGAAGTTCAACCTCAGATCTTCAGATCCATCATCAGTTATACCTAGAGACCAATAACCCTCAATATGGCACAACTAGCTTCAATTATCAGTTGACGGAGCCCCGCTACGCGGGGCTCCTATTTCTGGGTGTTGTGGTCTAAGTTCTAACATAACCTAACCTACTTTTGGACTTTCTGGATTGTGTTTGTTTTTGTTTTAGCGGGGGGCTGCGCCCCCCGAGCCCCCCTTTGGGGGGGCTGCGCCCCCCCGTCCCCCCCCTTCGGTATCCGTGGTTAAGTGGGCCTTCTGTTATGTCTTTTCAAAAATGTCAAGTGGCAAATAATCCCAGGTAAATAAAAAAAACAAGAAGAAGAAGAAGAAGCGAAATATTTATTAAGCCAAACCTTGAACAAAGAGAGTTGAATTTTGATAATTTTTCCTAATTTTTATCAAGAACCTTGAATGATATAGTTTTGGAATGATAAAATAATCGTCCTCCACTCACCACAGCCTTAGGATGCCTTGAAAACAATAAGTCAGTAAGTAAGTAACACGCAAACACCAGAAAACATGACCTTATCTCAAGATGACGAAAATTTCAAATGTGAATTTCTCCAATGGGGAGGGGGGGTTTTCCGGGGGTGGAAGTGACACGAGGAAGTTTTTCTCATCCAAAACATCCTCTCTCAATCCATGTGACCATCAAAAAATTGGGGTAGGTTTGGAAAGCTTAGCCCAGCTGTCTTTTGCAATATTTGCAAAATAGTAAATACTTACAAATCTTATAATGTTATAATCTCATAAAACGCAATGAATTATGAGTAAAATGAAAGCACAAATGCAAAGTTATAAATTAGTCACCATAAATTTGTTTTTAAAGCGATCGATAGCCACAAAGAAATTGCAAGAAAAGCTGGAGGTATGGTTCCTTGCTCCTGCGTCCTGGCTTCTGAGTTTTGTTTTGGTATAATAATACAATTTACACTATAACTAACATTATACGGTTATTGTTTCAGGATAGTTATAAAACGCTAAACATACCAGTATATTCAAAACAAGAAGTGGTTCGCCAAGCGTTCTTAGATCTTGCCAAAAAGTACCATCCAGATTCTTGTTCGTCTGAGGCAGATATAGAGAAGTTTGTCGCCGTGGAAAATGCATTTCGTGTGATATCAAAGTATAATACTGGATCATCTAACAGTGAGGAGGTGGAGACGATTGTTTACAACATAAAGGTAAAAATAAGTATAGCAGATACGGTATCTAAAGACTGCCTCTAAATACATACATACAGGTCAAAATCATAACCCTCCTTTTTGCTTCGCCATAGTCGGGTAAATACTGGTGACTGTGGTAACCACCTTCATTTTTATCTTTTTTATCAAGTTAATAGAATATATTTCTCTTATCATTGTAGCATACAGCACCACAACACCGTCAATATTTAAGTTTTGAGGGTGTCGGACATGGTACCCCTTCACAACGTCAGAAACAGTGGGCGCAGGCGAGAGCCCAAAAAGCCGCTACTAACGTCATGGAACACAGAATATCTAAGGCAGTCGCCTCAGACAAAACACTTATGATGAAAGGTGCTATAAAGAAACATGATATCAAAACAAAATATGGGTTTGATAGATTAGTTGAGGATCTGATACAAGAGTCTATGTCTAAAGGAGAGTTTGAAAACCTTAGTGGCAAGGGAAAACCTCTGAAAGACCAAAATAGAAACCCTTATGTGGATTTTACGACACATAAATTGAATGAGGTATGTTACCATTTGTTTTTAGTAGGTTTTTGATTATTTATCCAAAATAAATTCCTTTTATGATAATTGCAGATGATAAGAAACAAATGATGTGTTCAATATATAATAAACAAAATTAATTGTTTATATTTTTTTAACATCTTTTACTCATTAAAAATTCCTTTTTCTAGGTGCTAATCAACAATGGATTCACACCAGAATGGATAACAATGAACAAAGAAATTGAACAAGACATAGACCTCCTTAAGGAAGAGATTAAAAAGGACCGCATGTATTTGGGGCCATACCCACTCAGTGATAGTGACAGCGCTAAGTGGCAGAAGATATACGACAGTAACAAAGATCTAGCCAGCTCGATAAACATAAAAATAAACACTTATAACCTTATTGTTCCCCTACTCAATAAGCAGAGGTTACATGTAGATTTTGATAAGATTTCTAATGATATACTCGTAAATGGTTTACATTCTGTAGCTAAAACTATTAAAGAAACATCAAAACCAGAACAGCAAATAGAAGCAGAGGGTGATGATATAATAGGAGTGATATTTAAAGCTATAGGAGAACTATTCTCTTTCAAAGATAAGAAGAAAGATGTTAATTAGTTTCTCGTTAATCTGTTTTTAGATACATTTTGTTATTTTTGTGTTGTTTTTAAAGTTTAGTTAGAAGGAAATGACTGTGATATTTGACTACAGAAATAAAAGTATATTTGTTAAATATTGCTTTATTATTTAACAACAATATATTTCGCTTGGCATGCACAATATATCTTGTATAAAATTATAAAAGATCTAAAAGTTGAAAAAATACCTGCATAATTTTACACAAACTATAAAAATCTTACAGAAAATATAATTTGATAACGAATATTCGATTTTTAATCTTAGCTCATTGCATGTTAACTTATATTACATTTAAACATCTAACAGACTTAAAAAATATCGTATAAAACAACATATTCGAGATGAATATTTTTAACTTAAAAATAATATCGCTTTATTTTTGTGCATATGCGACACAAAATAAGGCACTTTGTAAGGACTTTGTTATGTAGGAAGACAAAAAGTTCCCTGCGTAGTTTTACAATTCATTATTTATTTGAATATATAAAAAGTCTAAAACATTATACCCTAAGATTGTAAAGAAAGTATTACTACAACAATAAGATTTGATTGTATCAAGAGCTTATAAGCTAAAAGGAGTCTTTATTGGAATGAACACAGCATTAATAACTTTTTTTTAGGAATGACTGCAAAAACGAGGCTATAGGCCACGCATAAAAAAACTTTTGCGCGTGTTAAATCATGTAAAACTTGTTTGGTGTGCTTATAACAAGTGTAATAATGTACAGAGGTTGACCATATTATATAGATTCTAATGGTTGCTTAGTGCTTACGCACCTGAAATCTCAACGGAGCAATATTATGGCATCTAATAGGATACTCACTCAGATTAATTGCATTCGCCAGGTACGATAGCGAAGTTAGCTATAAAAAACGTATAGGATTTCGCGACGAAATTAGCGAATCCACTATGTGTTAGACTAGGATTACAAGACCAGTCTGGCTTCAGTTCGGTCCATCAGTCTGAGACTGACGACAGAATGATGACCGGAAAGTACACAATAAAAATATGATCAGTTCGTCAATCACACGGTTACACGGTCATTCTCCCGTCAGTCTGGATCAGACTGTTGGACTGAACTGATGCCATACCGACTGTGTAACCCTAGTCTTAGAGCCCCCGCAGACTGCAGACTTTCTATCGGCCGATAGTTTGGTCAGGTTGGCCTGTTAGCGCGCACACCAACTAAATTTGGTCTGGTTTGGGTTAGTCGTGAGTGCGCAGACTAGACAACAATCGACCGATTGCTTTCGCACGGTACCATTCACAGCGATTTTTTAATGGAAAATTTTACACGATTCGGATTTCTGCTAAGTTGGCCGACCAAACAATCGACCTCGTGTGAAAACTAAATTATCGGCCGATTCGGTATCGTTGTAATATGCGCACTTCCATACATCTTCATGATCAAGAGCCAAATTAAACTATCGGCCGATTAAAAGTCTGCAGTCTGCGTTGCTCTTAGTGCTTATAGTCACTCTGGTCTATCTCCACATAATATTCCCCTGGCTGTTCAGCTTCACTCGACCGGTGGCGACCATGCGCAGCGCGCGCGGGTATGCGCGGTGCTCCGCCTGGTGTATCCTCTCTGTGAGGGTCTCTTCCGTGTCGTCAGCCAGCACCGGCACTTTCTCTTGGAGGATGATCGGTCCCGTGTCCATGCCCTCCTGGAATTTTAAATGTTAAGTATATTGGTATTGGTAAAAGAATAAGGCACTAATTTTGGAGATGTTTAGGCAGCAAAATAACACTTAACTGGGCAATGAAATACAAAACCGAGGAGCGTTTCGCTTAGAGTAGGGTTTCTTAAAGTGACGTCCATGGGCCACTCAGGGGTCCATAGCACGTAAATCAGCGGGCACCGGGGCAGTGGACTGGCTTCGGCAGCGGCGAGCGGCACGCGGCTACTAGACCGCTTACCGCGCGCTTATCTCAACTCAACAACGCACTTATATATAACAATCAACAGGTTTATCTAATGGCATATACTCACGTCGACGAAGTGCACCGTGCAGCCGGAGTGGTCGTCGCCGGCCGCGAGGCACTGGCGCTGCGCGTGCAGGCCCGGGTGACGCGGCAGCAGCGACGGGTGGATGTTGATCAACCGCCCGCGCCATCTGGTATAGAGCGTTGGAACTTGTTAATAGATGGCGCTTACAGATTGGCACAATGCGATGTGTTCTGGTCTGAACTTTCATGACGTCTTACGCAATTGAAGTCTGTCAAATCCATACAAATTTAGAAATGCATCTACGACACAACGCTGACGCAACGCGACGTGTGGACTGGCTCTAAGGCCGGTATAAATAGTCAGTACTCAAGATGCATTTCGGTCTCAAGATACGGTTCAGGCTCTGTGATTGGTTGGCTGTCAAAATTTGGACCAATCATAGAGCCGAACCGCGTCTTGAGACCGAGATGCATCTTGAGTACTGACTATTTATACCGGCCTTAGACAGCAAACCACAGTTCTTAGTCGAATTGCAATGGCTAGTTTTGACAGCAAAATTAAGTACTTGTAAGACAATAAACTAGACAAGCTGACATGTAAAAACTATAATAGTCTATCTAATAGCTCAAAAATTAGTCTTTCTTTTCTGGGATACAAATATAAATCACTTATTAAAATCAATAGTTCAGTCATTAATAGCTTGTTACATGTTTTAAAACCCAAAACCACCTACTTCTGTACGAATTCAGCCGACAGTATCCTCATATAGCCAGCGAGACAGACGATGTCGATCTTGTGGCTCTCCAGCGCCGTTGACACCGCGCGGTCAAATTCCTCACGCGATGCATAGTCTTTGTGATTAAACACCTATAAAATATAAAGATTTTAATATCACCTATAAAATATAATAGTTTTTACCACGGAATATATAACACTAAAGGAAAGGGCATAGCAAGTAAGTTTCATTGAAACTGGTGTCGCCAAACTCACACAGTAACATTTTACGCACACAAAAGAAATAACCAATCACAAAGAGATTTCTTTTTTAAATACAATGTCGTAAAAACAACCCTAACCCTTTTGAAATAAAGAAGAATATCTAGCAATATCGGCTCTGACTACCGAGTTCAGTTATTCAACGCTAGATGGTGCTTGACAGCTAAATATGATAAGACTTGAAGTTGTACGCAATTTTGCACCTTACGTTAACTAGCGTAAGGTTTAAATTCGTACTCACGCACTTTCTTTTGCGTGCGAGTTAAGTTACGTCCAGCTGGACCTAACTATGGCACGCGGGCCACGCCCACATGCCCTTTCCTCTATTGTTATATATTCCGTGGTTTTTACAAACTATTAAACTTATTTATATTTTACAACGTTATAGCGTCACGCGTCATGGTGACCATTTCCTAATTAATAAAAGTGTCACTGACATTTTGACTAAGAGTGGGTTGCACCAGCTTACTTTAACTTTAACCATAACAAAATGTGAAATGAACTGTCAAATCCCTAGGAAAATCCCAAGTTGCACCAGAGGCGTAGTTAAAGACTAAAGTTAAGGTTATCGTAAAATATGGCGTCCATAATGGACTTTTACTAGGGATTTGACACTTCATTTGACTTGTTGTTATTTTTTTATTTTTTATTTTATTTTCTTTGGGAATCTTACAGCATTTCAAGACTACAGTAGGTTACATGTTACAAAGCGATATGCCAATTACAAGTTTCCACTAGTGTATTATAAGTATGATAATTAAAATATCCAACATCAAATCATGACGACTACAATGGTATAAAATAAGCTACATACATTTAAAAAACTGTCACTAACAATAAAAAACAAAGCTTATTAAACCACAAGAAAAGGATATATTATATGCGAATTATAAGCAAGCGCTAACTTATTATACGTTTAATAATATTATTATACTTACGGTAAATAGAACTATTTAATAACTAGTAGATTACGATAAGAACGAAAAGAAAAATTAGAGGATTCGGATTTAGACTGTTATTGAATTTACTAAATAGATTTAAAATAGGTATCAGTCAAAAGTTTTCTTATTTTATTTGGTGTAAGGGAAAATATGTCTTCCAGCGTATTTGTATTAAGAAATTTGTTAAATTGTGCACTCGACCTTAACACAAACGAATTCCTACGGTAGTAGGTGTTGAAAGGTGGGACATATAGGGGCATAAAATGACGAGCGTTTCTGAAGGGGATATTAATATTAAATCTATTGAGTAATTCGGGTGCATCTATTTTATTATTCAGTACTTTACTAAGATAGGTAAGGTCGCTAATGTTCCTTCGTTGGCACAGTGGAAGAAAATGGAATTTTTTGCATCTGGCGTCGTAATTAGGAAGAAATCGATTGCATTTGAACTGGAGATATCTAAGAAAGCGTTTTTGGATAGACTCTAATCTATCTATGTATATATTGTATGCAGGGTTCCATAGCTCCGAACAGTACTCCATGATACTGCGAACATAGGTACAGTACAGAACCTTGACCGCTTTAATAGATTTGAAATTTCTGCACGATCTAATTACAAATCCTAAGGCTTTCGAGGCCTTGTTAATAATATAATCTATATGTTCGTTAAAAATTAATTTTGAATCTACGATAACTCCCAGATCTTTTATAGATTTTTTGGATGTAAGAACCTTATTCTTAAGCTCGTAATTATATTTGATTAAATTTACCTTACGACTAAAGTTGATAGCAAAGCATTTAGATACGTTAAGATCTAGCCTATTACGCACACAATATTCATCAAATCTATTCAAGTCCTCTTGTAAAAGGCGACAGTCATCAATAGAGGTTATGTTTTTTAATATTTTGGTGTCATCAGCATATAAAAAGAAATAAGCATGATGGAAGCAGGAGGAAATATCATTTATAAAAATAGTGAATAGCAGGGGCCCCAGCAGGGAGCCTTACGGTACACCAGAAGGTACAAACATCCACCTGGAAATGAACCCATTTATAGCAACAACTTGGGACCTATTGCAAATATAAGATGTGAACCAGCGGAGGAGATTACCATGTATGCCTGCTTTGGATAACTTTTGGAGCAATATACAATGATCTATACGATCAAAAGCCTTGCTAAAGTCGGTAAAAATTAAATCCACTTGAGCGCCTGAATCCATACCCGAACTTACATGGTCATAAGTTAAGAGGAGATTTGAGGTTGTTGAGCGTCCCTTCAGAAACCCATGCTGTTCTGGTATAAACCAGCCCTTGAGAGCAGTGTAAACTTGTTGATGCACGATTCTTTCAAAGAGTTTAGCAAATATACAGAGTTTTGATATTGGCCTGTAATTTCGAATATCGATATTGGCCTGTAATATATTATGGTTAATGTTATAGTTAAAGTAAGCTGGTGCAACCCACTCTTAGTAATGGGTGGGTTGCATCAGAAGCGTAGTTAAAGTTAAAATCAAGGTTATCGTCAAATATGGCGTCCATATTGGACTTTTACTAGGGATTTGACAGTTCATTTGACTTTTTGTTATTGTTAAAGTTAAAGTAAGTTGATGCAATCCACGAAGTTGAAACATCAGAATGAAGATCATTTCCAGCTGTAATATAAAGATGATAAAGCAACAGTTTTTTTTTATCTTAACAATATCTGTACGTACCACAGAGGGCACGCCCGCGACGCGCGCACGCGTGAGTGCGTACGCGGACGGCTTGTTGGACACAACTAGCGCGATGTCTGCGCACACGCACTGCGACTCGTCGCGCGCCGCGTCTATTAGTGCTTGGAGATTGCTGCCGTTGCCGGAGACTAGTACCGCCACCTGGAAAGGTTTAACTTTAGTTTTATCTGCATTTATGATAAAAAGTCAAAATCTGTGCCGATTAGGTACGCAATTTTGTGAAATATTAACCCGAAACTTAATTGCTCCTAAATTCATTTATCTTGTCGGAACTGTACATTTTCCGAATTAAAAATATTCTATGTCCTTTCAAGAACGCAAGGTATTTCACAATATCCATCAATTCACTAGTATGAATTTGAATGGCATAGAATAATAAGTTACTATTGAGTGCCGCTAGGATTATTTCAATGCTATACAAATTGAAATTCTTCACCACTAGTAGGAACAAAAATTTCGACCAATCTGTATTCTGTAGTTTATATTATGTAGTGTATGAAGCACTAATCTCATAAAAAAGACTATAATATAATCTATATATTATATAAAAATGGATTTTCAATTATGTTAGTAACGCTAAAACTCGAAAACGGCTGAACGGATTGGGCTAATTTCAGTCTTAAAATGTTCGTAGAAGTCCAGGGAAGGTTTTAAAGTGACACGAAGTTCACCGGCACAGCTAGTGAATAAATAAAATAAAAAGGATAGGCCTACCTTCTTCCTAGGCAGCAGCGGCGCTCGTCGCGCGAAGTCGAGCGCTGAGGGGAAGTTGTCGACGAGGACGCGCGCGCCGCCCGCCGGCCGCGCCTGGATCGAGCCGATCACCATCGCGCCGTGCGAACGGGTTATGTTCATCACCTGGAACAATTTCAAAGTTAGAAGGGGCTTTGGCCTGTGATGTCTTCATTTTTGAGTAAGAAAACAGTGAATTAAATGGATTTTTTTCATATGACTGATGATAGAGATAAAGAAGCGTAGATGCGAAGCTTCAGCATTATAGTTCGCCTTCGTTCCTATTTCCTAAGATCTAGCCTGTTTACTGTCAAACAGCAAAACAATAAACACGACTAAATAAAAACTCCTAAACGTCAAGCAATGGACGATCAGAGATCGAAACATATTTTTAAGTTTTTTCAAGCAGACTCGTTTCCTATGAGAACAGCGTCATATAGTTTGTTAGTAAAAGGACTGGAACGAACACAAAATTGCATTAGTGTTGCATTCAAATAGGGTTCAAGTACTGTTTTCGGTCACATGTAAAACTAGCTGTTGTGAAACAGTGTTGGGGCCGATGATGGCTCCGTCCATGAGGACGCCGATAGCTTCGTCCTTGTGATGATGAGTAACATTAGCGCTCGGTCCTTCTTCTTCTTCGACAAACATTTACCTGTTATTTTACAAGATGGCGGCGTTATTCGTGAAATCTTTACCTCAGCCTGATGTTCTGGCGCTACAATGAGCACCATGCCGATACCGCAGTTGAAGGTGCGCAGCATCTCGTCGTCTTGGACCGCGCCCGCCTCCGCGATCCATGCGAACACCTGAACAAAAATTAACGTCAATAAATAACTCTAAAAGCGAAGCGAGATGCAGCATAATGCAATGCCATTTGACATTTGAAACGGCAATGCATTATGCACATAATATATTATATATTATATACGACATTATATTTTGTCAATTGCTTTCTCGCGATTTGCGGCGTCATTGTGCCAATTCAAATTTGAATAACAATACATTCTAACACACACGTTTTTTTTATGTAGGACTGCATTGGAATTTGTAGCTACTAAAATTTGTAGCTGCACTGGGCTGCACAGCGCGAAGTTTTGCACTGATATATTTTTCGCGTTTCTTGTCAAACCTACGCGTCAGTAATGCGGGACGCGGGACGGGAGCGTCTGCAACGCGAAACTGGTGTGCACACCTGCGCGACTATGGTGCGAACCCGTAGATTATTTCCGCTCTGCCGACGCGAACGTCCCGCGTTGCACTCAGTATATATATCTGTATTATCTATGTTGCAGTCTACAGACGCTCCCGCTTCGCAGCCGCTTTGGTCGCGTAGGTTTGTCTGAAGTTTTATGCTTCCCACTGGGTTTCGGAACCGGTGGTAAGCATCTTGTAGGTTTAACTTCCAAAAAGTATTTGCAGCTAATTTTGAAATAAAAAAAATATTAAGTTTCTGTATCATATGACTTATGTTGGGTGTGTGTGTCGTGTGTGTGTGTATGTGTGAGGGGGCGGGGCTACACGCACCGGCTGCACGTTCCACCAGTGCGCGTTGAGTCGCGCGCGCACGATGTCGGGCATAACGCGCGGCAGGTTGTGCAGCAGCCCCCCGCCGGTCACGTGCGCAACCGCCTTCACTACGCCGCGCTGCAAAGCCGGTAACACGCTGCGCACGTAGATGCGTGTAGGACGGATCAACTCCTCGCCTGCAACAAAAGTAAATTGTTTCCAATTAAGTTGCTAAACACACACAAGTAAGAATAATAACTAGTAAATTCCGGTCAGGAACAACGTAAAAATTCGTACATTCATCTATCGCTATTTGTCTCTTTCACTCGCGCACGAAAAAGTTGTTATAGCCGCTCCTACCGCGTACCTGTGGAAACGAGATTTTATGGACGGGTGAAGGAGACAAGTATTGATGGCTAAATGTACGAATTTGCATTGCACGAGAGCCTTTTTCATTAACTTACCAAGAGTAAGACCTTCTGAGCTGAAAGGAGCTTTATCGCTAAGCGAGAGTCCCGCCTTCTTCATGAGTTTGTGGATCAAACTGAATCCATTGCTGTGGACGCCGTTTGACGGCAGACCGATGATGATGTCACCAACCTGAAGGAAACGTTATTTTAAAGTTTAGATACACAATATAGAAACAAATAAAAGTCTTCATTTTAAGGTGAGATAGTCTTGCATAATAAGCTTCACAATTCAATTTAAATCCACAATTGGCTTAAAAAGCCAAGTAACCTCAAACCTAAGTGACTCAAATCATAAAACTGCATCGACTAACTGAATCACGGATAAAAGAATATGTTTCTGCAATTTTACTGCAACAAAATGTCTGCTTTTATCCCAAACAGCGCCGTCGAAAATTCTCGAAGCTTGATGACGTCATCACAAAGTTGATACCGAGCTGTGACGTCATACGTACGTACCGCGATGTCGTTGATCCGCGGCAGGATGTGCGAGCGCTCGACCACGCCCAGCGCGAAGCCGGCGATGTCGTACGCGCCCGCCTCGTACATGCCGGGCATCTCGGCCGTCTCGCCACCTGGAAATGATAAAAAGATCATTTTTATGTCATATCTTGTAAATAACTTCGCTCAAGTTAATTTGTTTTAATTATTAAAAAATACAAAAGTCCAGATGTGGCACCGTGTATTTAAAAAAAAAATATATACAAGAAGCCTAAACGCCATCAAAATCAATGGCCGTGTTCGTTGAAGTTATTTTTGGCGCATGCACCAACCTTTTATTGCGCATGCCATGGCAATGCCAACAAAATACGTCATTTACCTGTCAAGGTAACCGATTCTAATAATTGGTTACCTGATTTGATTGCCTAAAAGTTCAATCTCATGCATTTGTCACTTTTTTTTCTATTTAGGCTATACTAGAACGCTACTCACCTATAAGCGCAGCGTCCGCCTCCTTGCATCCCTGCGCGACTCCGGCCACCACGTCCCTAGCGACGCGCACGTCAAGCGCGCCGCACGCGAAGTAGTCCAACACGGTCAGCGGTGCGGCCCCGTTGCAGAGCACGTCGTTGACGCACATCGCGACTAGATCGATACCGATTGTGTCGTGACGGCCGATACATTGAGCGACGCGGAGTTTCGTGCCAACACCGTCCGACGCGAGGACTAGTACTGGGTCCTGTGCAGCGTGGAGCATAAGTAAATTAAATAGTCTGTTATGATTGAAGTTACTATAGTCTTAAAACACGTGGAAATTCCTACATTAACCGTTTTGTAACACAAATATGTTATCTCGTTTCTTAAGATACGCGATAGTTTATGAGTCGTCAGCTAACATTTTCATGGGCGAATGAAAGAGTTAAGTAGCAATAGACAATCAACAGAGGTCTTCTTGATTGATTATTCTGTGTAATAAGAGTTGAGTTGTCGTGTTATGCTATGGGTAATTCAAAGACAAAGACATGATGAATACTGACAATGAACTTTAATTTCTTAGCTTTAGTCACTGCTGAGAAAAATCAGTATCGCTACAACCAAATTATCAAGGCGTCTCCTTAACATGAAGTTATATTTACCTTATATTCTTGTTCGACGGCCTTCAATTGAAAGCATCCTCCGAAACCACCGAGACCACCCAATACACCCGACCGTGAAGTTGACCTTGAAGACAAAATCACATTAACAATACGAGTTGTAAAACGCAACACAATATTACAGAGCACAGAGTCTGTACACTGCACTGTCGTCAACTTGTATAATAAAATTCCATTTGCAAATCCATTAAAGATTGTTTCAAAGTAAGTACGTTGAAACAAAAAAGAAAAAGATCTATGGTGTTAAATGTTAGTAAATAGTAAATGTACTTACATTTACTACATACATCTTTTTCTAAACTTACAACTACACCTACTAGTCCCACTACCTACCATCTACCAGTACCATAATAAAAACCCAATATTTACCTGGCAAGCGGTTTAATAAGCGACACCAACGAGTCTCCCGCCTCGATGTCCACTCCACTGTCCTTATACGACAGCGGTTTGGGCGGGGCGGCGCCGCGGCTGTACGGTGCGGTTAGCGGCGCCATTGCAGCCGGGAAGTTCTCGACTACCACTTGGTGACCGCCTGAAAGAGAGAATGTGAGTGAGTAAGATATAACTACTTAATAAAATAGATAGAATAATATAGTCTGGTCATGGAGCGCTCACGGCACAGCTCATCTCCACTATCTACTTCGACCTTACGTCTACAGCTATAGGGTCTATTTTCTCTTACCCTCTTTCCCAATGTCCTTAACAAATCCTATGACGTCAACAACGCCATCTATATTCACCATCAGCTCGCGCAGGCAGCTCGGATCGACGATCACCAATTCGACCTTATGTATACGGTGGTAAGGTGCATATCACAACCCTCTCTTATTTTGCATACAATAATCAGCCGCTTACGGCACAGCTCAGCTCCACTATCTACTTCGACCTTACGTCTACAGCTATAGGGTCTATTTTCTCTTACCCTCTTTCCCGATGTTCTGGACTACGCCGATGACGTCAACAACGCCATCTATATTCGCCAGCAGCTCGCGCAGGCAGCTCGGGTCGACGATCACCACCATACCCACTCCGCAGTTGAAAGTACGCAGCATCTCGAAGTCTGACACTAGACCTGGGGAAAAAAAATTTATTTATTTATTTATCAAGTCGTTTTCGGTAGAATCAGCACTTGACTTAGCAAAGAAAGTTATTATAAATCAATTTTTGAATTTACCTTTAGCCTGCAGCCAGCCGAAAAGCGGCTTTATTCTGAACTTGGTAGCGTCCAGTTTGACCTTGACACCTGCGGGCAGGATTCTGGGTATGTTCTCCAGCAGTCCTCCGCCGGTGATGTGTGCTAGACCCTTAACTAGGTCTTTCTTGATAGCCGGCAATAAAGCCTTGACGTATATCTCGGTTGGTTCCAGGAATTCTTCACCAAAGGTTCGATTCGTTGCACTGAATGGCGCCTTGTCTTTGAATCTGGAAGACAAAACTTTGTTTAGTTTATGACATCCAAATAATGGCCACCAAAAAACCAGCAATTTGATTGAGCATTACTCACACTGGGCAAACACAAAACTATAGTTAGATGACATAAACGAGCTAAGTAACACTTTACACTCATAGTGTAAAGTGTTACTTATCTCGTATTATTTAATTTTAATAACGCGCCACAAAAAAGCTGCATACGACACACAATTTATACACCAAATAACGCATTACGCTAAATAAAAATCACTATAACGAATAACCTATTCACGTCAACTAGAAATACCCTTTGCTCTATGGCATATTATAGTATATCTGATTTGCAAAAGCTCAATGTGTGTTACTCTAAAGTCTAAACGAATACTTATCCTAAACGTCCCCTACGCCATCTAAGATAATGTGACCAACTCACCCATGTCCCGCCTCCCTCATAATCCGCTGCACGAGACTGTACCCGTTGCTGTGTACCCCGCTGCTGGGTAGCCCCAGCACCACATCCCCGGCCCTGATCTCGGTAATCCTGGGCAGCTGCTTCAGCCGGTCCACCGCACCCACCGCGAACCCCGCCAGGTCGTATTGTCCCACCTCGTACATGCCCGGCATTTCGGCGGTTTCGCCACCTGGGGGTGATTAGCAGTATAATAATAATTAATAATAATATCTATGGACGCTTCACACCACGTCAGTCTGGCCCCATGCTAAGTACGTGAAGAACTTGTGTTATAGGTACCAGACAACGGAAATATATTTAATATTTGCACAGCATAATGCGACTCAGTGGCGTACATCGCCGAATTGTGCAGACAGCTTAATTAGAATGAGAACATTTGAGAGTGCTTGATTATGCGAAACGTTGCTGTTGTTGAAACATTCAGCGTTGAGCATTTGAGGGTCAATTCATACCGCAACGCGACGCGTAGATGCATTTCTAAATTTGTATGGGTTTGACAGACTTCAATACGGGAGTTGACAGTATGTTTAAAATTTTAAAATAATTATTAAATTTTAAACATTTATTGATAAAAATACAAATAACGAAAAAATAATTATTGATTTATTTTATTTTACATTGAAAAAAATTGGATTTATTAACTGTAAGTCACGTGATTGATTAACTCATTCAAGGGCATAATAATGATTAAAAGATTAATTTACAGTTATTATTGTAAACTACTGAAGCGCTTAAAACTATTTTTAAAAAGTTGTCAACTCCCAGATTGCGTCAGACGTCATGAAAGTTTGTTAGTTCAATACAAATCATGTCTGGTCTCTGATACAAATTTAGAAATGCATCAAGCATCGCGTTGCGTTCTGAATTGACCCTAAGTCTATTAAGGCATTAATATCTTACCCAGCAAAGCACATCCGGCCAGCGTGCACGCATCAGCAATACTCTTCACTAGCGCAGCGGCAGTGTCCAACTGCAGCCGCCCGCACGCCATATAGTCGAGGAACGCGAACGGTTCCGCGCCCGCGCATAGAATGTCGTTGACGCACATGGCGACGAGATCCTGGCCGAGCGTGTCGAATTTCGACATCACTTCCGCTATCTGAAATTAGAATTAAAACATAGAATAAGCATTAGTAAGAGGCATATTATTTGTGGGTGACTTATCGTCGTTATCGTTAGTAATCGTGGTATTTTAATATTGTTCATATGTTTATTGCTCAATTTCTCGATTTCGTTTAAAATTTTCTATTGGAGCTAGGATATTAATAAATAAGAGAAACTATTGCTTCTATCAAGATAAAATATCAATCACAAACAACAATATCAAGTCTTTAATTCTTACCTTCACTTTAGTGCCGACGCCATCAGTCCCCTGGACAAGCACGGGGTCATTAAGTTTGTCCATAGCGGACAACTGGAAGAGGCCGCTGTAGCAGCCGAGCCTGCCCAGTACGCCGGGCCTGTGAGTGGCAGTAGCAATGGGCTCGATGATACGCACGAGGTTGGCGGCTGCGTCGATGTCGACACCACTCTCGAGGTAGGAAAGACCGTTGATTCTGGGGAAAACGGTATATTTGGAGAGGGTTGTACCAATGTATGTACTTAAAGCAATGCTTGTATATGAAAAGTAATAGTAAAAGCTAAAGCAATAAGGTTTTTAAATACTGATTTAATAAGGAAATGTTCTTATCTTTAGAATACAATTCTATCTACCTGGCGATCAAATCGCGTTCTTAGATTTGACTAAAGCTTTTGAGAACATGGATCACGAATTTTTAAAAGTAACATTTTTATGCTCATATGATTCCAAGTCATTATTTGTTGCGGATTGTCAAATAGTTATTCAGTTTATGGAAATAAGAAAATCCAATAGCACCCTCTTTTGCAAGCGTAAAGTACAGTATCTGGTGTTCTTCAGGGTCCTGTGTTAGAGTCGTATTTATTGATGTCATAGATGATAATGAATGCTATGCAAATAGAAAAAATATTTTATTTTAAATACCATTCAAAGACTCCTTTATAATAAAAATTTTGTCGGAAAACATGATATTTTGTAAAAACCCAAAACATGGTTAAACATGGAGAGTTCAGTTTATTTGATTATGATTATGATTAGGGTGAAATGAAATGCTTTTTAGAAATGGCAATTTATTGCAAATAATTTTAAAAATGACATGATTCTGACAACAAAACAAACATAATATTCTAAAGTTAAAACGACTTAAACACTTTTAACATGCAATAAACCAACAATAACAAGAACAAAATGTCTTTTTAATGGAATGTAGGTTATAAGAAATTTTATGAAGGAAACTCAATATAAAGAAAACTACTCGAGCGACAATGAACTGAAACAAACCAACAAGTAATTACATACAAAAGAAAATAAAACACAAATATATGTAATGTGTCAACTACAACTACTTTTTATTCAACTTACTTGTAATATTTAAATCCTTCAGGTTATACTAAAAAATAAAAATATAAACGTAATTTTTATTTAATTCAATGACTTTTTTCGTCATGAATATAAGTAAGTTACATAGTTTGTTTACATAAATATATAAAATGTTTTTGAATACCCACGTTAAAAAGTGAGTCCATCTAAAGTATACAACGTGGCGCGACGCGTCTTCTCACGTACTTGATGACGGCGTAGCTTTCGATGTTTTGGAAGCTGTCATTGCTGGCAATAATTGGCCGGAGGAGAAGAAGTTAGGAAGCAGGACACAGCCGCCGTTGATATCAAAGTGGAAGAGAGAGAAAACTATACGTACTTGTTAAAGATGTGTCTCGCAATGTTCTTGTAGTAGTATCGATAGTGGCCGCAGCAGCAGCACGCGGCAATTGTAATGTTAGAGAGAGAGAGAAAGAGAGAGAGACAGAGCTATACGCACTTGTTGAAGGCGCGTCTCGCGATGTCCTTGCGGTAGTGTCGGCCGGGGAAGTCGATGGCGGCCGCGGCGGCAGTCGCAGCAGCAGCCGCGCTGCGCAGCGACGCGGATGTCGCAGCCGCAAGCAGCACGCGCCCACCGTTCGTGACGAGAGAGCCGTTAGCACCGCGCGTCACGCCACTATGGAAGACCACTGCACCACGCACTGCCGCGGACGACAGACCTGCAGGATAAAAAATATTTTAGGATGAGATATAAAATATTTAGGGCCTATTTCACCACTTTCTGATAAAGTGCCGGGTAGGCTATCCACAACTTTTTTGACAGATTATCCATACTTCATCTGTCAAGTTAACTGGTGGATAGCAGATATCCGGCACTTATAAGGAAGGATACGCAACGCGCCGTGTGGACTGGCTCTTATACGTACCGCTTATAACGCAGCCCTTAGTAGAGGTTTCCGGGTAGCCCTTAGATGCGAGGACGACACCCACCGCCGACACGTTGGTGTTCCACTTCACCTGCATGTCCTTCAGGGTGCCGTTCACGCACGCCTGGAACGATAACAAGTTACAGAATGCGCTGCAGTCGAAAAGCTTTGAATACTGGTATCAGATATGTGATATTGAGGCAGAGCATGATAACTGTTCGTCATATTGTAGATGTATTATGCTCTGTATCTTTGGTATACTATTTTGAGTATTTCGTATCACAGTCAAACATTTTTTTTCATGAAAAGCTGTCCAATCCTTACCTTAACGATCTGGTACAGGTCGGACTCCAGCAGCAGCATGATCACCTGCGTCTCCGGGTCGCCGAAGCGGCAGTTGAACTCCAGCGTCATGGGACCAGACTTGGTCACCATGAGGCCAGCGTACAGCACACCTGAGACACACATACAGAAAAATATAGTATAACTAGACGTTCCACGCGGCTTTGCCCGCTTAAATCAGATATTTCACAGACAAATTAGTCCACGAAAAATAGTCTATGATCCTTCACATGGTCTACTTCTTATCTGTGCCAAATAACATAAAAGTTGCTCCAGTAGTTCGTGAGATAAGCCCTTTCAAATAATTTTTCTACATTTTTCTCTATTTTTTTCGCTCCTTCTCGTCTTAGCGTGATAAAATATAGCCTATAGCCTTCCTCGATAAATGGGCTATCTAACACTGAAAGAATTTTTCAAATCGGACCAGTAGTTCTTGAGATTAGCGCGTTCAAACAAACAAACTCTTCCGCTTTATAATATTAGTATAGATGAGAAAAATGCATACCGACAAACACATAAGATGCGCGTCACCAAATCGGAATCGGAGCGTACGCAGCGGACGGATTTGTTGCCTTGTACTTATTGATTTCTATGGTGCTGCGTGCACTGAAACGTCATTTCTGCGCCTGACAAATTATAAATGACGACGCTCCGTACGCTCCGAATCCGACCTGGTGGACGCGCAGCTTTAGGCGTCTCCCAGACAGACGCGGGCAGCGGTGGCGGTGGCGGTGGCGGTCAGTTGGATGACTTGAGAGTTCTAGGAACGACACAGACACACGCGGTGGCGGTGGCAGTACAAACAACTGACCGCCGCGCCGCCGCCACAGCCACCGCTGCCCGCGTCTGTCTGGGAGACGCCTCAACCTCCTACTTCTTTGGAGTCGGTAAAAAACAATAATCAAATATTTAAAATCATTTTTCAACATGTTAGCAACAACATCCCAAATTACATCGTTTTACATATACACACGTAAAATGCCTGCAAGGTGCGTGCAATACGAAAAATGTGCGTGTAGTACGCAAAACTTGCGTGCACGCTTTGGCCATTTTACTTTTTTTATAATTTTAAATCATATACTACTAATTGCGTGACCCATTTTACTTTTTTATATAAACCACAGCCAATAATTAATTATTTTACATTTCTTATCAGTTATCAATAACTATCATATATGAATTTTGTTTATTCCATTTCGTCCACTTGTTTGTCAATAACATTTTATATAAAAAACAACACGCAATTCTTGACCCTGACATTGTCTTACGCGGCTATCTGTGCCTTTGCATCAAACGCGAATTGCTCTCAGCTTTTCAAGCAAAAAGCAACTCTAATACGCAGTATGAAGATCAATTTCATGTTAACTAATTAGTTGTTTGTATTTTATCTTATAATGTCGTCAATATGCTAAAAGAATAGTCGATAACCCTTGTCTACGTTAACACTTGATCTGATAGGCAATTTAACTAACTGTTGCCTGCCACTTTTACTATGCTTATTATCAATTTCATATGGTAATGAATACGATCTTTTATACATATTATGTAACAGTACTTACATCAATTATCAGAGTATAGTTACAGAAGACTATCTAGATTCTAGACTATCAACAAGTGCATGCATCTGAAATGCATCTGATATCACAGAAGTTGATTCCCAGGCAGATGGGGGACCTACGTAGTTTGGTCGCGTTACGTCAAACCCAGCCGACAGATCACAATTAACATTGAATTGACATGATCCGACCAAATGAAGTTGGTCCGTCAACTGCCCATGAATCAATTTCTTCAATGGTACATAGTTTAACCTACTATAATAATATTAAGTATTATTTTAAAGTTTCTAAAATAATTTTATGATTACAATTTTATTCCAGATTTTTCTCATTTCATTCTTGTCCAATTGCACTGAAGTCTGGCTCAAAGTTATTCGTGAATTAAACTTCGTGGTATCTCACTTGCACGCCATATTTAAGAAAAATATCATGTATATTTTGATAGCCTATCAGTATAACCCAGAATAATATTCTTTAAGTCCTTGACAAAATATCATATCAAAAAATTACACGAGCAAAATGACTAAGGTTAAGGGGAAATGATAAGGCACCAGACAATGCCTTGAGGCCAGGCCAAGTGCGAAAACAACATAGGGTCAAAGCCAGGACAAAAATTAGTGAGGCCATTGTAAAAAACAACTTATGTAAAAGCCGAAAAAAACATAGAAAATGGAAGAAAAAAATTATTACTTTTCTTTTTATGTTTGTGGATTCAAATAAATAACTATTATAGTAGACTTTTTTTGTACGTTCGCTTGTATCTTTAAAAATATGCAACGGAATTAATTGCTGTCTTCTTTAATAGATAGGGTTATTCAAGAGCAACGTACATATCTATATATTATATAAAATAACAACCTGACTGACTGATTCATCATCGCAGAGCAAAAACTGTTAAAGTTACAGCCACGAAATTTAGTTATATATCATGCATTGGTTATAATATATGAATTTTGGTTATAAATATTTAGATTATATATCATGCCTTTTTCCAATATAAAGAACAAGGTCAATTAAAATTTGCGTTGGCTTGTTAAAATTGGGACCTATGTGGCTCATAAAAGTGGATGTGACATAATATGAAAAAAACTTAAAGCCACCTCGCGTGCAAGTCCGCGTGACAAAACGCCCTTAAGGTCAACTAGAAACTGCGCGCAGCCCGTGGCAATTGCTTATCTAATTACGTCTCGGTTCACAGACGCTTGCGCCTAAGATAATAACAAATAGAGCGGGTGCCGGGTGAAGTTGAGTGTGCAAAATATGAGGTTTCTGTGAATGGGGTTGAATTCAGAAAATCAGATTATGATTCTGAATGTTGCCAAGTGTCATACTTATGCTGCTGCTGACTGCTGTCAACATTCGGAATTATAATCTGCATGCTTTTTTGAGTTCAACCACATTCACAGTATGCGGTCCTCATATTATGCATACTCGACTCTGCCCAGCGCCTGCTTAAAAGAACTAAGCGATATACATTATACACACGACCAGCACAAAATTTATCTCTGTCATATAGATTAAAGATGAAGAGGTGGGGCAGTTTACACTGGATGTGATGCCGGGTACTGGGCACCTACGCAATACGCATTAGATATTATATTCTAGTCGAATCTCAGAGTATTTATGCCCTATTTGAATTTATTTGTTGCTGATAATCACTATATTTGTTATTGTTGCTTACTAATTAAAATAAGTTATGTAGATTACACATTATTTTAAATTAACCATTTGGAATTAAGATGTTATTTGTCAAGACAATGTAATGAATTAATGACTAATGTAAGTAATGTTTTATTAAAATAAAAGCAAATAAAAATCAGTATCATAATTACAATCATGTAAATAAATTTTGTTTCGCCTAATATGACCACAGTTGTTTAAAAAACATAACCTTTGTTATGATTTGCCATTTGGCGTATGCTACAAAACTTTACTTAGATCCTGAAAGGGCCATAATATAATATGATTAAGGCCCTTTTAGATGACCGTACTATCTCTTTCAGGATACATTACTTACACAACAAAGTAACTTGTCAATCAAAGGTGCTATAAACATTTTATAAGATAAGGTAACTCGTGCGACGTGCCTGGGGTGTAAAGTTCCTATAAATATGCTGATAGAGGCCGCTGGCTATTACTGGTCAGAGCCGGTTTTGGCTGGTTGTGTCTAGGTCTATTCGGTTAGATAACCTTTATTTAGGTGATGAGTGCACTTGTGGATGCACTGAACAGTGAACCCTATGTATGTTTTCTACAATGTTTTTCTATGTTTTCTACAAAATAATGGCATACACTGATCTCTATTATACAAGTACGCTGGATTGCTGATACAGACCTGCTTTTTGTGCCTATTTGAAGCGAAATCAGCGCCCCCATTATTCGGTTAGAGAACTAAATTTGACGTAACCACAACCAATAACAACAGTTGTCATTACTAGTATTAGTTCGAAATACTCTCACTACTGCTATCAGCGCCAATACGGCGGCTTTCAAACGTCATTTTTACGTCAGATTTAGTTCTCTACCCGAATAATAGGGGCGCTGATTCCGCTTCAAATAGGCACAAAAAATAGCTGTCGTTTCAAAGGCTATCAGCAATCCAACGTACTTGTATAGAGATCAGTGATGGCATATAATATGATGTTACATATTATTAGCTTCTTTACGCTCAATATCTGGATTGATTTTGTTTGTAAATGGCAGACTGCATATTCCAAAGTGTTTTTATCAATTTCGACAGCTATAAAAGTAACTAACCACAAAAGGGACGTCCAAAAGACATAATATCATTCTTTAATCTGAAGAAATTAAGACTTAAGTAAGAAGTATGTCAATTAATATATATTTTTTTAATACAGAAGTAAGTAAGTACTTAGTAGGTGTTTTGTTCCATTTACATTTAAGTGCATATTATAACTTTAACGCTCCCATTACCATACGAAAGATAACTCATAACACAGAAAAAGTTAGTTACTGATAAATAATAAAAACTCAACGTCAATTATACCTAATTAAAATCTCTAAAGACCCGTTGCTAGCCAAACTAATAGTAGTGGAACTTTTTGATAAGGAATTCTTATCGACTCAAAAGTGCGCAAAATATAATTAAATATTTATATTTAACACTAAAGTTATCTCCGTCTAAAGTTCATACTTTCTTCAATGACGAAATAACAGACTCCAGAGTTCGCCTGATACTGATATTTCTTGTTATTTTAACTAATTTCCATAATTCTAGTTATCTTTGATATTTTCGCATGTATTTTATAACAATATCAAAAATGGTCTATATATTTCATGCTCAAATCAAGAAGAAAATAACTATGAGTCACATCTGCTTCTAAAACTCTTTGCACTACTTTTAAAGGGTTAACTCTGCCTTAAGAGGAAATTGATTAATTGTTTTTAATGACAATTAATAATTAATAATTGCTATCTACTATTGTAGTTTATATTATGTATTATGACTTATTAGTACTATTATTGTGAACCTACATAATATTGTTATAATGACTTCTTTACTATATATAATATCTCAATTCTCATCATCTTTCAACGCTGATTACAAAACTTAGAGCGCTTATAGACGAACGGCACTTGTCGACGGCAATCGACAAGTGCCGCCAACTGCCGTCGACAAACAGTGTCAAAAATAATCAATGAAAAATCCAGCGACTGCTGTCGACAACGACAAGTGCCGTTCATCTATAAGAAGCCTAAGAGCCGGTCCACACGGCGCGTTGCGTCAGCGTTGCGTCGACGTAGCGCTGCCGTTGTGTTGTTTTACATACAAATAACCAAGGTTACGGCGCGCTGCGTCGTCCCAACGCACACATGACGGACAGCAGCCCCCGAGACGAAGCGGGAGGGGGTGTTGACGTTAAGACTGCTTCGTAATAACCCGCCCGTGTGGCCGGCTATGCGTCAAACGGCAGCGCTGCGTCGACGCAACGCTGACGCAACGCGCCGTGTGGACTGGCCGTTATTTAACGTCATTACCACCATTGCCATTAATTATCCTATCATTATCACCACATATCGACATACATCACTCCTCACTAGCTTGCAAGTTGCAACATTGATTTTAAAACAGTGAAGGAGTGGTCACCATTTTCATACTGAATGGTTGCGATGATGGGTTCACATTTACCATCATCACCACCGTCATCATCATCACTCACCGACATACTTCACGCCCTCCGCTTTCAACCCGTCTACCGCTCTCTGCAGCACCTGGTCCTTCACATCAGCCAGCTGTTCTGGGGTGATGAGCGGGCAGGGGCAGTAGGCCCCCATGCCCCCGGTGTTGGGGCCCGTGTCCCCATCCCCGACCCGTTTGTGGTCCTGCGCCGGAGGCATTATGGACACGGTGTCCCCGTCAGAGAACGCCAGCACCTGAAAAGTTGAGGTGTATTCTTAATTGTCTATCGTATTTATAGTTTAGAATTTAGACCAGGGGTTCCAAAAGTGTGGAAAAAAAAGGCAAGCTAGTTTACTTTGCCGTATTCCGTGCCGTGCGCCGTGAGTAGATCCTCTATGATTATCCGAAACCACAAATATTATCATTAAAGGTGCCTATTTATTTTGACCGTATCATTTTCAAATAGCTAGCTAGGGAAGGGGGCCGTGGCATAATACACTGTGTCGTTGGCTGAAAAAGACTGAGAACCCCTTTATTTAGACTTTTGTTTTTCTAGAATTGTAAGAAAAGTATAAAAACTAAATAAGTTGCGACTTGCACGCTTGCTTTGAATAAAACCGGTAGCCCGCGGTAATCGTACATTTTCACGCGTTAAAAAGTATTCATTCATATAGGTACCCTTCTCCATAGTTATACTCTTTGCCAAATTTTAGTAAATTAATCATCACAGTCTCAGAGCCTATTTGATGCAAATTTTGCCTTTTGCCTTTAAACTTTAAACAAACGTTGCCTCTTTATGATCGAACTAATTAAAAATATATAAAAATGTAAGATCATATTTTTTTAAAAAGGGGGCAAACGAGCAAACGGGTCGCCTGATGGAAAGCAACTTCCGTCACCCATGGACACTCGCAGCATCAGAAGAGCTGCAGGTGCGTTGCTGGCCTTTTACGAGGGAATAGGATAAATAGGTTAGGGGAGGGTAGGGAAGGAAATAAGGGAGGGTAGGGAAGGGAAAAGGGTAGGGGATTGGGCCTCCGGTAAACTCACTCACTCGGCGAAACACAGCGCAAGCGCTGTTTCACGCCCGTTTTCTGTGAGCCCGTGGTATTTCTCCGGTCGAGCCGGCCCATTCGTGCCAAAGCATGGCTCCATTGCGGATAAATCTTTTCATAATATTTCTAGATTTTAGACAATGTTTTTCTACTTTAGTCTTTATGTTATATCTCTAATATATCTATTCTGTATACTCATTAATCATTATAACTTATAATACTAAATAAAACAGCATAAGTACATCTAGATATATAGCAAATGCGACTAGATACAACAGCTAATAGCTTATGTATTCAAATAATATCAGTTGTAAACTTTAAACATGATGTAAGAGGACTACATATTAATATTAATTATTATAATAATAATTACATTAATAACATTATCAATAATTAAGTACTTACTAAGGTTTTAATTATAATCATATTACCAACATAGGTTTCACACACTATTAATTATTAAGGGCCTGTCTCACCACTTCCTGATAAGTGTCGAATAGGCTTTCGTATTTTTTAGATCCACCACTTAACTTGACAGAAAAAGTATGGGGAATCTGTCAAAAAAGTGGTGAATAGCCTATTCGCCACTTTATCAGAAAGTGGTGAAGCAGGCCCTTACTATACTACTTATACCACCTAAGTAATTTAAATACTTGCGCATATAATTTTAAGTGAAAATTCAAGGTTTGCTATTTTGTCATGTGGTTTGTCGAATATGCCAGAGGAAGACAATTCGACCTTGTATAGTAATTGAGTGTGTAAACATTTTCATTAGTAAAGGAGATAAACATAATTATATCATATTGGTGACCAACACAATTTTTAGCTTCCTTAGCTATGTACTTATTAATCCTTTAGGGAACCGACATATATGAGCATGTTATTTTGTAGGTATTTACTTAAAAAAACATGAAGAATATAATTAAGACATGTTTTATCTTATCTCGCCCCCAGCATACACATGTTTGTGTGACCCGCGCCGCGTCGCGTCGCCCGCAGGAAATTATCGTGTTATTTTGAATCATACTTTTCGCATTAACTTATATTATAATCCAATTATTCAATAAAAACAATTTTTGCCAGTTGTATTGTGGAGAAATATTGAAATAATATTAAGATCTTTATTATAATATTTTTTAAACTTGAGCCAAAAAGGCAATATTAATTTATCGGTCTAATGTCTGTCTAAAGTCTAAGGCAGTCTAAGCTATAAGCTCTTGATGCTAACCGCTAAACCGATAATTTGAAGAAAGGTCTGAAGACAGTTTAAGTCCCAACAAAGACATGAGATAGTTTTTATCCCAGACAAATTATACAGTTTAGGTGAGATAAACAAGAGGTTTACGAATTACGGTGCAATTTTACGATATTATATAAAAGGTTTTTACAAACTTTGGTGCCTTTTTGTGCCTATAAAAATATGACCTTGACTTTCTCATCGCTCCTTAAGCATCAGCCAACTCACCGAAACCTCCTCCCCCTCCAACAACTCTTCGACCACAACTGTCTCGCCGGCCGCGCCATACTTGGAGTCTGTGAGGATCTCGTCCACAGCATCACAGGCCTCCTGCTTGTTGGCAGCCACCACCACTCCTTTGCCCGCGGCCAGCCCTGACGCCTTCACTACGAGAGCGTTATAGGGCACACTGCGGAGTGAAATTGATTTTTAGAAACACGAATGGGTGAAAATCAAAAATCAAAATGTTTTTCTAAATAGGTTAACAAAGTTAAAACTTTTAGGCCCACTTGCGCAGATCTGAGTTAAAGTTAACTCTGAGTTAAACATCATGACGTCATCTTCATAACTCACCAAGTGAGCGCAGATCTGGGTTAAAGTTAACTCTGAGTTAAACATCATGTCATCTGTATCACTCACTTCACAATTGGTGATCTGCGCAAGTGGGCCGAACGTCTACATGAGCCTTACCACCGGTTCGGAAAATAACCCGGCGAGAAGAACCGGAAGAATCAGTGGCTCTAGCACAGATTACTAAACAGTTACTACATAAGCTTTATCCTTTTTTATTCTGTTTAAAAATAGATGCAGAGGTATCTTTTTCTTGTAAATTATTCTTTTAATCTAACATCGAACGACATTTAATTCCTAATTAACAATCTAGTGAAATATTGATTTATATTTCAAGAAACATTTCGTAGACTGTCGCACTCGCACCGTAAAGGAAACATCGAATTACACAGGTTGTAACAAAAGAAAGTAATAATAATTTAGGGTGTGTAAATATCCCTTATATTGCGATTACTGTGAATAGACACTAGGAAATAGGAAATATCTACGACTTGGTCAAGTTAACTCAGCACCTCGCTGGAATGCGATGCCCCTCCCACTATTACCAGCAGACCTCCCCGCGTTAGGCCCCCACTAAACCGCAACCTCCCCGCGTTCGAACGTGGGGAGGACGCTGTACAGCGTCCACGTTCGCACACACAGCGTCAATGTACGTGTGTACGTGTGTATGTCACATGGCCGCCAGGTGTGGAGTTAACTTGACCGTGTTATATGTAGATATTACCTACTTAAACTTGAGTATATGGATGTATAAATTATTCCCAATCTATACTTCCATACTGTAATATTATAAATCCAAATTGTGTATCTATCAGTCCACCTCTGCACGCTAAAACCGCCGCGCTGAATCGGTTTGGATACTGGATATAATTTGATATGTTTCAAGAAATAATGCAGCACGACAAAATGTACCCGCGCGATAAATTATTAATTTCTGCACATTTTTTTACGAGCCTATACTATCCCACTGCTGGGCAAAGGCCTCCCCCAAGGTCTTCTCGCTCCAACGCCACCGCAGGCCTGCCTGGCTTGTATGCATTCAGTTCATTTCGCCATCTTTTTCGAGGCCGTCCACGGCGGCATCGTCTGTCCTCTGTTACCCACTCTGTGGTGACCTTTGCCCAATGGTCAGGATGCATGCGGCTTTTATAACTCGCCCAGTCCCACTTTAATTATGCAGCTTTCATGGCGACGTCTTTAACACCAGTTTTGGGGCGCAGCGTGCTGCACAAATTAATAAATAGAAAAAAAATCTTACTTATTAATAAAATCCTTAGCAGCTTTAGCATCAGTAAATGATTGGAATCTAGCAGTTGGTATTTGGTATTTGGTCATAAACTTCTTGGACCAGTCTTTATTGGCTTCTATCTGGGCACCAGCTTTTGTTGGACCGAAGCATTTGATGCCTTCAGCAGTGAGAGCGTCGACTATTCCATTTGCTAGCGGGTCTTCAGGTCCGACAATGACAAT
This sequence comes from Plebejus argus, assembly GCA_905404155.3. NCBI lineage: Eukaryota > Metazoa > Arthropoda > Insecta > Lepidoptera > Lycaenidae > Plebejus > Plebejus argus. Next base: position 12,632,639 of record FR989942.1, on the reverse strand, counting down.
GTTGATTGCATTCTTTTTGCACCAGTCAGCTACAGCCTGAATTTAAATTTAAATAGTTAAGTAATTGATATATATTTGGAACTTCGTTTTATTTTAGGATACTAATAACAAAATTTATTACTAACAAAATATATTTAAGTAATTGCACTTGAAAACATTTCAGAATACAATATATGTGTTGTATTTGAAGGAAAGTCTTCATAAAATATTATTTAAAAATTTCAATTACTTAATTCAATTCTACCTATTATTAATTAGTAGCTATTACTAATTAGTAATTACTATTTTATCTGTTAGCAACAAAGTGAAATAGATATGTGAAAGTGGAGTTCAAAGTTTATCTGTAACACTACATTTTACAGGATTATGTAAGTCAGCTGAATCTTATCAAACTGGAGTCAATAAACTCCATACAATTCTAATCAGAATATTGTTGTCAAGTACATATAAAAAGTTTATGACAGGGGTTGCTAAGAGGTCGATCGCGACTTTTAGTCCAGTCGATCGTGGCCAGGCGAAAATATAAATAATTAGACCAGACTACCAGACCAATAAGCTAAACTATGCTGTTTCATTTAAGATTTCGAGAAATATGAACTTAGTAGATCGCACAGAGTTTTGTTGGTAAACCGTCAATCTTAGGTCTAGTAAAGTTGGGGCCACCCCTGGTTTATATGATGTATAGAATATACTTTCAACTCCCAAGTGGCCCAGATGGGTTGCAATAACAATAAAATAGCATCGTGTCTGGTTTTCCCACGATTGATAAATATACATAGGTACAAAAAATACATAGTAAAATTAAACAAGGCCATATTCAATTTAGAAACTGCAGAATTAAAATATACTCCTGAAACTGAATAAGCAACTTTTACTATGGCAGCAACTTTCCTACTTTGAGAATCTGCTGTTTTCTTCAAGTGTTAAGGCACCTCAAAATATTCAAAACCCATTTTTGTTTTTAAAGACAAAGCAAAAATTAAATTAAACACCAGACAAGTCATTTTTTCTCCTAAAATTTTTAGCTCAGAGTTTTTCTAGATAGAGGAAAAATCAAAAATCTATTAAATTTATTTTGTGAACTTATAAATAATTTATCCCTTGATTTTTTAATTAGGTGATTTAAATAATATAAACATGAATTAATATTATACTGTGCAACTTTTTTAGATTAAGTATCTGAAGTTCTGAAAGTTAAGTTTAAATTATTTATCAAAAATACTCATAATATAATATTATAATACATATTATCCCCTCGCGCGTCGCACTCGCACCACTCACCTCGCGGCCATTGGCAGGTGACGCGCGAGGGGTTTAATAAGGTATCATTAAATTAAGGTTTCATTATTTAACTCTTAACCTAAAAAGGCATCTTTGGCTGTTTCACAATCACTTTGTAAGTTACAAATTACTATTTTGGTACTTTTATTTTGCTACTTCCTTTTTTAAAAATGATAACTGATTAAACTTCTAGCAAGCTAGACTGACTACTGCAGTAGAAATGTTACAGAATAGTAATAGTAAACACAAGACATTGTGTCTTGTGTGTACTAAAAATATTTTTTTTCTTTCTTTCTTGTTTCTTTCTATTCTGATTTTAGGGATAGTTTTCTCTTGCTAATCTGTCTTTTATTCTATTCTTATTTCTTTCAGAAACCCTTTAAATGGTTCTCATGCTAAGTAAGTTAGCTATTTGTAATTTGCAACAGTTAGCGAGTGTGAATAGACCTTAGGACTAAAAAACTTACCGCAAAGTCCTTGATGTTCAAATCTACGCTCTCAACATTATCCTTGGTGCCCGAAATACCAACACTACCCGGAGCGCAATATATTTTGTTTAAAAGCAAAGAATCAGCTAATTTCCAACAAATAGCATGCTCGCGACCTCCACTGCCGATCACCAATACGTTTTCAACCATTATTGTTTAATAAATTTTAAAAAAATATCTTAAAAATTGTTTACAAAGTTTAAGTTACACCGCGTGTCTAATTATGTTATTTATATATGTCACGAGTAAGTATGTAATTTACTGTAGTATTTCAATATTTATTATTTTAATTTAAAATACCTCTACAAGTTGGGTATTTATTTAGAAGAAGAAAATAGTTATTTATTTACGACCTAAAAACTTTAAAGTTTTACACACGCGTGAACATTATTGTGACATTTTATGTCAAATGACAAATGATCATTGACAAGTCACAAGTGACAAATTAGCAGTGCTGACTGCTGAGTGCTGACAGAAGTCACCATGACGTATTGCTAGTGATGTGCACAACAATGTAATGCCAAAAAAAATATTTTTACCTACCATTGCATTGGGGTAAAAGTTAAAACGAGTGTCGAGTTTTTACTATATACCTGCATTATACATAGTATATTTTATAAAGGGCCTTGCATGAATTTGCTAACATGCTTGTTTTTTTTTTTTTTTTTTTATTAAATAAGGGGGCAAACGAGCAAACGGGTCACCTGATGGGAAGCAACTACCGTCGCCCATGGACACTCGCAACATCCGAAGAGCTGCAGGTGCGTTGCCGGCCTTTTAAGAGGGAATAGGGTAAATAGGTTAAGGGAGGGTAGGGAAGGAAGGGAAGGATTAGGAGAGGGTAGGAAATGAAATAGGGTAGGGGATTGGGCCTCTAGTAAACTCACTCACTCGACGAAACAGCACAAGCGATGTTTCACGCCGGTTTTATGTGAGAACGTGGTATTTCTCCGATCGTGCCGGCCCATTCGTGCCGAAGTATGGCTCTCCTCCGTATCTACGTGTATACGTGCTCTAATGCATAATACTCGTTTATAGGTCTACCAGAATCTGATGGCAAATTTTAACGGCAGATTTTTAATATATTTGCATGTTTCACACATAGAATTAGCCGCTAGGAAAAAAAGGATCAAAATGTTTTATTCCAATAATTACCCCCTTTTTCTATTTGATAGTCAAATTACTTTCTCACTATTTGCCATCAGATTCTGGTAGACCTATACATACAAATAATTTTGTATATTTTATCTGACTTTCGAATAAAGAGGAGTTTTCTTAATTCGGCCGTATTTAAAATGTTACATTTTAGGTAATGTAGCTCATCACTAGGGTTATTTACTTATCAAACCTGACAACTGAGAGTTGGGGTCAAAAGTGTCTATTGATAATAATATTTTGATAGGCAAAGGTGAATCTTTCTGTTGTAAAATATAATGTGAGCTTATGCCTTGGTGATGAAATGTGTTTTGATATTAAAATTAATACAAAGACATTAGACATATTTTAACAAAATTAATATAATGTAATAATATGTAAAGCCTGACCAGAAAAATAAAAACCTGCGCTGAGGGCGCAAAATGAACTATTATTATGGCAGCATATTATAGCACAGTCATCTCCTTGTGAGTATAGTAATTGACAGTCAATAGGCGGGTCCACATCAAGCGAGCCGCCTCGGGCGAGGCCCGCCTCGCGCAGCAAGCGAGCAGCCGCGGGCGAGGCATGCTCGCCGAGGGTAAGGCGGACGGGCGAACACAGCGAAGCCGCCTCGCTCGAACAGCCCGAGGCGCCCGAGCCGCTGCCCGCTCGGCGCTCAGTTGAGCACAAAGACACGATGGCACCGCACGTACGCACAGCCGTGGCAGCTTATGCTTTTATATTGCTGCACACCACTATAGAAAAATATAGGAGAAGAAGAAATAATATGAAAAAAAGAAGATATTGGATCAAGACGATGTTCAAATTCTCTCCAAGAATCTTGCCTCATCCCTCTGTTAGTGTAATTCCCTGGCATCCCAAAGCCATACATTTGCGGCATACAAAGTTATTAGTCCATAGACCGCGTCACAAACCAAAACATGTGACGTCCACACTACGCGAGGCAAACGACTGAGGCGCCTTTGAGCATTTCAAAAAACCGACACCGCTCGGCTCCACACCAAGCGGTACGGCGCATGCCGCGCGAGGCGGGCCTCGCCCGAGGCGGCTCGCTTGATGTGGACCCGCCTAATAATTTGGGAGTACTGATCATGCCGATCAGCTTTGTAGTTTGTAGGTTAGCTCAATTCTATGGGTTAGCTATAGTGAATAGTCTCTGAGCAAAACTGCGGACAGACAGTTTGTGGGACAGACAGTCGGTGGGTGGAACGTCTAGTCTTCGAGGTCAACGACTTTTCAACTTTTGGCACATTCAGAATGGGATGGGCGTGTTACGTGTATAGTGCGTCTAAATTTTGAGTCTAGAAAATTTGAAATCAGCTGTTAAAATCGAAATAATTTCAATGTTTACGGCGTAAAACGGAACTTTGAACGACTGGAGTTTTTTCGGGAATGTGAAAGAGTGATGTTGTGTTTTTGTATTATTTTCCTAAAATTGTGTTAAACTGGGTTTTTAATATGTAATATTCGTAGAATATTAACCATTAGATATTCGTTATCGTGCACAAGTGTAGGAAAGTGATGTATTATCCAGAAACGTGCTATTTTGTGTTCCCTCCGAAACTCCATCGAAAGTTGACTGAATCGATCGACATGACTTTCTGACTGTAATGACCATGACTTTTACTTAGACTTTTGACTAGACTTTAGACCTGACATTAAAGAAAAACGATGCTGAAAATAATTGTATTAAAAAATATTGTTTTCCCGCCATAATATTATACTCGACACTGGCCATGGTTTTAAAGCCGAAGTGCCATAATAAAAAAAAACTTTGAACGACTTCAAATATGGCGATTCTTCATTCTATTTGTCATATTTGTGTGATGGTTGCTCGTACCTATTTGTTTTGTGAATGCTAGTTTAAAATGTCTGACACTGGGCTACGTATGAATTTTGCTGCTCTAAAAAGAGCAGATCCTTACGCTAGGGAAATAATTGATAGTACGGCTCATGTAGCTCTTTACACTTTTGAAGAAAACGAATGGGAGAAGACAAACGTAGAAGGTGCTTTGTTTGTGTACAGTAGAAATGGTGAGCCATATCATAGTTTAGTTATAATGAACAGATTGAACACAAACAATCTTATCGAGCCGGTATCGAAAAATATTGAAATGCAACTGAAAGAACCTTTCCTATTGTATAGGAATGCTAAGTGCCGCATCTACGGCATATGGTTTTACAACAAGGATGAATGTGTGCGAGTCGCGACAAAACTGGCGGCTATAGTCAAAGACTCCACAAAAGGTCCATCCGAAATGCCTTCGAGCGCCCCTTACAGCGCACCTCCCAAACCCATGGGTTCAGTAGACATATTCAGTATGCTGTCAAAGGCGCAAGACGATTTTAATTCAAACAAAGGTGCGTCAGGAAGTAAGAATGACATGACGCCGTCTCGAGCACCCGACATGACGTCACAGAGCGTCATGGACTTCTTCGCTAAGGCGGGCAGCGGCGCCGCCGTTCAGATGCCGTCTGTATCATCGCTACCATCACCCGGCATATTCGGACCGCGCCAGCCCGACGTCAGAGAGGGTCCGCTCCTCCTGCAGAGGCTCATGAGCAACCCGGCGCATTCGGTGGAGCACATAGAGAAGCAGCAGCGCTCGGTGACACCTCAGGACACGCAGCCTCCTAATGGCAACTCTGCTATTGACCCGAGACAAAATAGTAGTTTCTCTTTAAAGTCGACACCTCTCGATATCCAAAATCAGCAGAGGGTAAAATGTGATCTGAATGGTACTAATCCATTGGAAGCGGAATTGAATTTAATGCATATTTCTTCTCCCAAACCGAACTCACCACTTGCTTCATTTTTAAATCAAACACAGGAAGCGAGTCATGCGGTTGGGTCGTATAATGGATGTAAACTTGATGACGTTGGTGTATTTCCACATATTGCTAACCAACCGAAGCCAGCCTTGATGCCTCCTACAATGTTCACTAGTGCAGCAGGGGACATGCAACCCTCTCCTGAACCTCTCACTAGGAACCAACTACTTCAAGCTTTCAATTATTTACTAAAACATGACGCAGACTTTGTTAACAAACTTCATGAGGCGTATGTGAAGTCTTTTTCAGAGAAAGCCTTTTCTGTGTCATAAATAATGTTGAACGAGCCTCTGATATCTCCAGTGGGTCCTCATTGTACAGTGTAGATGAAATCGGAACAAATTAGCTCCATTTGTTTTGTATCTTGTTTTGTCAGGGCAATTTTTGGATAAGTTTTAAACCTGTGACAGTGTGATTTGTATAAAGAATTAGTTGTGAGATTTAATTTCGAAAATATACTTTTTAAAAATGGTTGTAAATTTTGGCTTTAACAAACAGGATTTTATCAGTAATATGTAAATGTTGTCTCATGTTCTAAAGAAAAGACGATGCAATATAAGGGAGAGAAAATAATCATTTACTAGAGTGTGACTAATATTTAGCTCAGAATAAGATATTTCCAAACCTTATTTGCTAAATAATTTTTGTTTTATGAAATAAGTATGTTTTAATTTTCAAACTTCATTAATTTTTAGTTCTTTACCTTTTTATGTATTTACAAAAACATGTCCTTAAATGGAAGTATCCTATAGATTTTTAAGTGTTACTATTTAGACATTAAAAACAGTAGTAGTATTTTGCATGCTTCAGTTTGTTTGGACATTCTTTGCAGGAGGCAATTTTGTAAAAACCATTTAGACAAATTGTAAATTCAACAAATTTTTAGTAACAATCACATAACACATGCATCAAATGGTTACTTAGATAAGTTATTTGGTCACCAAAATTTTTCTTGAGTTAAACATAAACATGACGGAATCAAAACACATACAAGGTATTTTCACAAGAGCTTTACTATTAAAAACATGTATATATTGTGATGCAAATAAATAAGAAGCTCATGTAAAAATTAGGCCTACACAATCAAATGTTACTTTATGTACAAGGAATGCTGTTGAACATCAATACAAAATTAAAATATGATTCATGACATTACTTATCTGCATTTTTATTATATTCTTACCTTTCGAATTTGTTTTCAATAATTTTGAAATGCTTAATCATAAGCAGAGGAAGACAATTGAAGAAAAGACAGTAAAATTTTCAATTCTTTTATATGCCAGAACAATGTATTTTATATTACAATATATAATATTAAAATATTACGAGCATAATATTATGATTTATGACTCCTTTTTTATGCGGTGTAAAACCAACTGTCTTACAAAAAGTTTAAATTAAAAAAAAACACTGTCACTTCAAGATATTTTGCAGTTTGGGTTCACAGACTACTAAGGGATACTACTTTGGGTTCTTACAAGTAGGGTTGCCAGGCGTCCGGATAAAGCCGGACAAAGTCAGGCTTTTTGGTTGCGTGTCCGGCCAAAATAAGAGGGAGTCCGGTTTTAATAAAACAATTAATTTAATTTTTTAATGAAATCATTAATTACGTACCACACTGGAACTATCAGGTGATCAGTTGATCACTGATAAATTAAAAATTATTATAGTAACCGTGATAAATAACATACTTCACGAAACAATTACTCCCCACCCTCCAAAGATAAAAGAAAGAGACAACAATAGATTCACTGATGGTTTCTTCAGCACCTCTTTATTATAGCCCCATGGATGTTATATTTTATATTGTGTTAATAATCTCACTTTGAAGTACCCGGCAAAATCAGATTTTCATTGACACTAATTACTATATTTACATTAATTACTATTCAAAATGAAATCAAATCAAATTACATAACTATAAAGTAATAACTCTTTTACAATTGCCTAGGCGACAAATACCAAAGTTCGGTCGCTGCTCACTTACGGCCGTTCCCAATATTTGATCTATCTCTTACTTGAGATAGGAATAGCTCACATTAGACATTAGCTCCATATATTTTATGTCAATTCTATGTCAGTTGCGATCGGTTGTATGTCAAACTAGAGATAGATTGAATATAGGGAACGGCCATTAGTAGGTAAAGGTATGTGATACTACGGCACACTTTACAGCGAAAGAGACGAAACTTACAAGTAAATTATGAAACAGGCCAAAAATATGCTATCCTCAAAGACTATTCATAGAAATCGCGCAAATACAAAATTTAATATAAAATTTTGTACTTTTTGCTCTCAGAATTATTTACAAGTATATTTCAATTATAATTGGTTTATGAAAGCCGAACTGATTGTAAGAAATAGTTCACTATCTTGTAGCAAAATTAAATTATTTTAGTGGTTAGTAGGAGACTATATTTTATATCTGTAGGTATGTACTGGAGCAAATTATTTATTAGAATCGCTTTGGTATTTTTGAACACAGGTAGGCTAAATGTGAGCGGGTGAGGTATATTTCTAGTATTTCGTCTTACTTAATCTAAGTGGAAACGCAAGCATACTCGCTGCGTTTCTTTTCAACCATAATAATATTGAGCTGTATAGCTTAATGTTTTTCGTATATTCCAAATTTTAATATCAGTCAGTAAGTAATATTTCTTTGCAATCAACTTTTCCTTCTTTATCACTTTCTAGAGACACCCCTAAGAAAAATATTTACACAACATATAATTATTCAAGCTATAATCTATCTGTAAATTGTAATGTATCCAATGTGAAACAAAGAATCAAGTAGGCTTCGTATATTTATTAGCTGTGTAAATATTTTTATTAGTAAGTGGGATAAGCATAGTGGTATACATTGAAAAAATTTATTCTTACGGGTTTTATTGTACTGTGTATTTTATATTACTGACCGATCTTAAAAAATAGAGTTCTGAGTTAAGATTGTATTGAAATTTACATAATATAATGGTCTCTTGATCAGTTCGGCATTGCACAATTGATATGTAAAGAAAAATCTCTAAATACATAATTAAGTACTGATGTGTGTCATTCTAGTTAATTATTGTTATTCAAATTATTATTCACTGTTTTTTACTAATGGTACAAAAAAGTATTTAGCAAAAAGTACCAACATACTTTACAAAAATTTGATTTTTTGTGATTAGAGATTTTTACATTATATGAATGTAGCTATATAACGCAGTTAATAACATTTTAAGACTACAATATAGTCTAAATTATAATCATCTTTAATAATATTAAATATCTAAGTATAATAGTTTATCGACAATGCTTTATAAAGTCGCTTCATACTAAACATAACTGGTAGGTATACATAAAAAATGCTTACCTACACGAATTGAAAAAAATTTAGAAAGACAGATTACTTAGGTATTTTTATCAAGATACCTAAAGAAACTGTTGTATATTAAGTAAAATAGACAAAAAAATTTAAGCACATTTTTTTTGATATGGCAACAATAAAAAATGTAATTCTTGTAAAGTTATGGCGCTACCTGTATTCACAGCACTATTAATAACTGTTCAAATTCAAGCTCCCTAAAAGCACACAAACAAGCATTTTTTAAACTTAACAAAATGCTACCTAAAACCAATTTTTTATTGAATTAAAACACAAATTCAACAGTAAACATTTACAATATGCATTTTGTAACAAATTCGCACCGATTTCAAACTAAATTTTTTTTACACATAATTTTGATAACCTATTGTTAATATTAATGACTAAAGAAAAAAGGACAATAAACAGCTTGAAGCAACAAATTTTTTACAGGATTTGTTCTGTTATGTTGCCAAATTACCACTTTGTAGCATTAGTAAGTTTTTTAGTGATTTAAACTATAAAAATGTTTTAAATTATTTCACAACACCAATTTTTGTACTTTTAAGATTTTAATTATTACAATTTTTAACAATTATGATTTATGAACCAGTTTATAAATTCTTTAAAGCTACGGCAAGCTTTAGTTGATATGCAAAAGAAAAAATAATTATATTTTTATTAGTAAGTGGCAACATAATTTTTCAAAGCTACAAAGTGGACATACCAAAGACTAGAGTATTGTACACAAAACCTAATAATATGTATTTAAAAATCAACAAGTTTCAAGAAGTATTAGAATACATTAATTAAAAGTTTTTAGTTGTGGCAACACATGATATGAAATATTCCTAACCTGATTATACCTGATAAGACGATCTAAAAACATTCCTAATTAACGAATTCAGTTTTTGTCATCCAAATCCATGATAATACAATTTTTAATTATGGAAATACGCTGGGGTTTATACTTTTTCACTACTAAAAATTTTAAGATATTATTACAAACATTTTCAATTTTTATTGTCATTAAAAATCATTCATAAAAAGATACAAGGCAACAGTACAAGACTTATTTTAATCATTAAAATACTTATTGTTTTAAATTGGAGAGCATGAAAAATCCAGGAGGAAAAATACATAATATATACAAACTTACGCTAGTTAAAAACAGCCATCTCACTTTCTGAGAGCATTATTCTCCCGAACACTCCTACACACGTAGGTAACTGAAGTATATACCATCTATGTATATTATTACACACTAATCACATTAAAAACAAAACTTAAAACATTTAACTATATTATCTCTATATGTATAATTGCATAAGCGCTATAGGATCTAATAAGTGAAAATAATAATAAATAGGATCCAGAAGCGCTCGCCGCTTCTCTCATTTGTACAAAAACCAGTGTGTATCTGAAAAAGAGAAAAAATATTATTAGTTACTTTTTGAATACCTACATTTACTTACCTGAAGATCATTATTCAAATTCCTACATCAGTAATATTATCTGAAGAAATTTAAAAACGATAAAAGTAAAAAATATATTGACATTACAAGCTTTTAAATTGTGACCATTACGTCAAAAGTGACCTGAGGGGTTAATGCGAGTTTTATTCGATCCTACGCATCGAACACGTTAACGCGAAAGTGTCGCTCTTGACTCGGAGGTCGTGGATTCCCGCGTTGGAAACATATTATTTCCATGGAAACATGTTGAAAAGTTTGGTTAGGACAATGCAATGCAGGCTGATCACCTGATTGTCTGACAAGTAAGATGATCCATGCGTCGGATGGGCATGTAAAAAGTCGGTTCTGCGCCTGATCTCTCGCCACTCGCCAGTCGTGTCGGTCTTCCGTCCCATTGGGTTATGAGAGTAAAGGAATAGACAGTGCTCTTGTGTACTGCGCACACACCTGGGCACTATAAAATTACTCCTGTGTACCTGGCCTGGTTTCAATGAAACCGGCCACCGTCACCGAAACCGGTGTGGGAAGTATTATTATTATTGAGTGGCGGGACGCGGTGTATTGTGTGTGTACTGACTGGGACGCTACCATAATATGCGCAGTTGACCTTTTAACTTTTTAAGTGAATTTAAAGTCAAAATGATAGCACAACTTTTAAATTTAATAGACCTTTGAACTTTTTAAGTCAATTTAAAAAGTATAAACGACAACAAATTGAAAGCACAACTTTTTAATTTCTGCTATAGATCGACAAGGCTTTTTCAAGGTTCTCTTTACGTGCAGCACCCCTGCACTTTTTTTTCACGGTGTATACTGACCGGGACGCTACCACAGGCGGTGCAGGTGTAGGTTGCGCGAGAGCACGCTGCGCACGTCGTGGGTAAACCGCAGCGCGTCCAGCACGGGCAACAGGTTCAGTAGGCACACGTCCAGTGGGTCGGAGAACCACGACTTTATTGGTATCGCGTTATCTGTCAACAACAATTACTATCAGAGAAGTTGATTCCTATGCATATGGGGGACCTACGTAGTTTGGTCGCTTTACGTCAAAACCGGCTGGGTTTGACGTAACGGTTTGACAGATCACAATTAACATTGAATTGACATGATTCGACCAAACGACGTTGGTCTGTCAACTGCATAGGAATCAAATTCCTCGATGGTTCATTCACGAACACGCCAGCGAGCCGTTCCATTTGATAATTTTGAGTGTAAGCGTCGACAGCACCGAACGTGTTCTAAAACTAAAATCAAAATGGCGTCTTTGTCTCTCGAGTAACACCATTCACGAACAAGCGAGCCGTATGGCACGACGGCTCAGACCGACCGGGCCGTTGGTCGTCTGCATTCACGAGCGCACAGCGCCAATTGGCTCGGCGCAGTTGGAATTCCATCGCGTCGAGCCGATTCATTTGGACCAACAGTGTTTTCACATCCATGGACGAATTTTGGATCGACAGCGTGCCAAATAGATCGATCGATGGATCGCTCGGGAATGCCGGCTTTAAGTTCTTCACTGCAAACAAAATTAATTTTCATGGACCCCCACAATCGTGGACCCCGATTTGGCATTTGATGATTTGATTTTAGTCAGGCTCAACATAGACACCTGTAGAGATTCGCGTGAACCCCTGGATCCACCTGGATCTTGGGAATTAGTAATCTAGAACAATATAATTATGTCTCACCTGGGAAGTCCCGGTAAGCGCCGGGCGAGTTGTCGAGTATGAATACCCTGTTGAGATCGTCGCATATCGACGACAGGTTCTTAGTGTACGAACCGTGCTCCGCCGTGCAGTGTTGCCTGGAATACAATATTACTAATATTTTATACATAATGTTAATACCATCAGATAAATCCATACTTATTTTATGAATGCGAAAAAGTGTTTGTCTGTCTGTTACCGCTTCACGTTTAAACCTATGAATAAAGGTAGATCAGTGATCTGACGGCTCGTTGTTAGTAGATCTCAATTAAAGGTGCCACATTATTCAATAACGGTGGCACCGTGAAACAAATACACAGTAATGTTGAAGCTACCATAAGGCTGCTCCACCAGAAATGTGTTGCGAGGAATGTGTTTTTGAGAACCAATAAAATCGCTTCATTGACGTGACCTCACTGATCGCCCAGCACAGCGATTCTGTTGGATCTTAAAAACATATTCCTCGCAACACATCTCTGGTGGAAACGCAGCCTTATGGTTATTGGTAGTTTTAACATTATTGATAGACACTGTACACATAACACTTTCAGTTGTGCCGAAGAATCATATAGTTTAGCACGGCTTATACGGTGGCAGTATACCTGTAGAACCGTCTCCGGAGTATCCCCCGGCCGTTGTCGAGTTTGTCGGCGACCGCCGCGCCGTAGATCTCCATCGACGCCGTGAACACCACCAGCTCGTACCACTGGGACACCTGAAGCAATAAACTATTTTTTGAAGGTGTACTAACAAGGAAGTTGATTCATAGGCAGATGACAGACCTACGTATTTTGGTCACGTTTTGTCAAACCCAGCCGACAGATGACGACTTAAGTCCCGTATTCACTTTGATTAGTAATAAGTGCAAATAAAGCAGCAAAAAGTATGTGTGGAGTGTGGACAGTGACTGATTAGTGTAAATCTTTTAATTTCTCCTAATTACTAAATAGCAATCACTTGCACTAATCACCCGCACTCGCACTTATCAAAGTGAATACAGGCCCTTACATTAATTATAATAATAACTTAGTGTGTTAATGTTAATTAAATGTACAGAATGTTTTTTTTTAATTAAAACTGACTTAGTAATACTGTAAACAAAATATTCATAACTAAGTTTTGCATTTCAAATTAGAGAAGTTCATTAAATTTTATTTAGCTTACTTTGTGTTACATATCTGATCATAAAGCTGCATACAGATCTGGGTTAAATTAACTTTGGATTAAATAGCATGTTGCTTTTTTGTATGTTGCCTTTTTGTTTAATTCAAGGAAAGATACAGTGCAAGTGAGAGACAAAGTCTGGTATTATTTCAGTTAATGAAGGATGGAATTATTTTTTCAAAGCCCAGAGCTATAGATTTTTTCATACTCTTCCGATAAACATAATATTAAATAGATAACATAATATTCACGCATTGTTTAGTACTTGCAGTTTTTGAAAATATATATTAAATTATATATTTTTTTTCATAGTTAGAAAGCTGGTTCCAGACATGCATGTCCATCTAAAATATTTCAAAAATACTTACTATATCTAGGAAGAAGTCCACATGTGGCCTTTTATGAACGAAAAATCTCACTGGATGCTTGTCAATTGTGACCTTGAGAACAAAATCGGGAGGCGTGCCCGGCTTCACTGTAGGACGTAGCATTGCATCGTGGTGAGAGTGTATTAAAGTTTCATCTAAATCTAGCACTAGCATTTTTCTTTTCACTAGACCTGTGGGAAAATAAATTGTATACTAACTGCTAAGCTTTAATTTGATAGTGTAAACTGTGATAATGTTTTTATTATGCTATTGTGTATTAATTTAATTATTTCAATTGGCAATTAATTTAGTTTCTGTAACACTCACTATGTTTTTATATTTAGCAATGGTGTGTAAATGGTGCTTAAGTTGTTTGTGAATATGAAATGAAGTGTTTTGTACAGCCAAATCGAGTAAGACTATGCTCTGACAAATAATGCTAAGTACTCACATATGGTTTTGCTAGATCGAGCAATCGCATAGAGTAAAACCCACGGCTTGGGCTTTCGTCCACACATTCAGCATTGCTCGGTAGTTTTACTCCAAATCTAAGGAAATTAACCCGTTGATCGTGGAAAAACAAGACACAATAGCTTATCTATTGTTCTCGCGGTTGCATGCGACCCCTTGGGGCTTGATGAATTAAATATATTTAATTCCATCGAGCCGGCTCGATGCGAGCCTTCGAGCTGTGAGTTTTGCGGTAGACACGGTGGTTTTTACTCGATTTGGAGTAAAACTATTGAGTAAAACTGTATATGTGAGTACTTAGCATAAGTTAGAACATGCTGACTATAATAGCTGCTAATTAAATTATATAAAGAGTGATAATAGTTTTTTTGCAGGAAATTTTCTTAAGAAAATAAGCTGTTTCTTATGAAACTACTCTTAGAAGGAAGGCATCAGTGCTTCGAATATAAAACAGTTATTATTTTTATAAAAGGATAACGTTTTTTCAATAACATAGCAACAGGATAAGACATAATTAAAATTAAAAGTTTACAAATTAATTATTATTGAAACTTTTATAAATCATATGATATAATAATATCCTCAATTATATCTGTAAATGAAGAGAGTAAGCATGAGTCGACTGAATATTATACTTGATATAAATATGAAGTGTAGTTTTGTAACACATTACTTGGAATTATAAACTGTTATACTTAGCCCACATGTGGCTACCATATGTTTATGTATAGATGTTGTTGAACCTATCATCTCTTGAGTGATCACTGTACATGTTTACAGGGCAACTTCGGTTGGAAGTAGAGATGGGCAGAGGGTTTAAACCCAGCTGGACAAAAAAGGCAAATACAGGGCAAATAGGGCAAAAACGAATAAACGTCTTTTAAACGCCCAAAAACAGGGCAAAAACTAAAACTGCTTAAATTCCTAACTTATTTTGACTTTTACATCAAATAGTGGTGTGTACTTCCTTTCAAAAGTTGTATACTACATATTAGAAACGTGGTTATGACCATAAGGTAGAATCTCAATTAAATATCTAGAAAAAATATGATCGTAATGTAATGTCAATCTCTAGAAATAACAAATTTATTGTTTATCAAGTAAAAGTAAGCAACACTAAAGAATTTATAATCGGCCAAGTGCGAGTCGGACTCGCGCACGAGGATTCCGTACCATTATAGAGCAAAATTTGGCCGAAATTTGTGTTTTTTGTATGGGAGCCCCTCTTAATTTTTATTTTATATATCAATATTATTATAAAATATTAAAGTACACATAAAACTAAGGATTGTGTGAAAAATTCAAGCACCTACCTGTTGCCATTATTGATATAGAGCAAAAAAGCCAAAAAAATCACGTTTGTTGTATGGGAGCCCCCCTTAAATATTAATTTTATTTTGATTTTAGTATGTGGTGTTATAGCGGCAACAGATATACATAATATCTGTGAAAATTTCAACTCTCTAGCTATTACCGTTCTTGAGTTACAGCCTTTTTTTTTTGGGTCGGGAAATGCTATTACGCATCCCCGGCAGCGTTGGGGAAGGACCACCGGGGTATGTGGGACTTGCTATGGCCGAAGAGATGGTAAGTGGCCGCAGCTGTACCCACTAAAACCCGACCGTGTTCCTACTTTCGCGCAGGACGGAGACGCGACTACTACTACATGTCTTCCGTGGCTTCCGTCCGCGCTCGCCTGCTCACCCAAAGCAGGCCCGCGCTGTTGGGATTTCTTGTCCCCCTAGGCCGAACAGAGGCCCCACATGGGGGGTTGAGTTACAGCCTGGAGACAGACAGACAGACAGACAGGCAGACAGACAGACGGACAGACATGATGAAGTCTCAGTAATGGGGTCCCGTTTTTACCCTTTGGGTACGGAATCCTAAAAATTATTGAGCTGTTTGCTATGTTACTTGCTATCACTAATCACTATTCACTATCACTATCGTAAAAAGAGCATCATTTGGGACAATTGGAACAAATTCAGATGATCTGGATGTAGACGTTGATAGTTGCGGTTGCGAAACGATGTGCAAACTGATAGACCGGGAGATGGTGACACAAAATTCTTGGTCATTTGTACCAGTATGGCTGTTCTTTAGGGGTCTAATTACGTAAAGGCAAAAAGGAAAATGATGGTCATAGCGCTTGCACTGGCAGCCCAAACGCGTGGGCGTTAATCAAATGCGTTGGATAAATAACGAGTGTCGAGCGATTTGTTCCACAAAAATGCTTGTATTTTCAGATAGTCGAAAAAAAATAAGTAGGCGGTAGCGTAATGCCATACTTCTCAGGTGTGGCTTACAGCCCGTCACACCGACGCGCGACGCGAATACATTAATTTAAATAAAAAAATTGAACCACTTGTACCAGGCTAATTTTTGCATAGCTAATCATGAATTCATTCATTCAAGAAAATCACCTTGCCATACTTTTCCGACAGTTCCCAATGGCCGCCATACCACTGCAAAGGAGTAATTTTTTTTTCACCAAACGATTTGTACCAGTAATGCATTTTAATTTTTGGAAAGTATTTGACAAAATGTGACCGTTATTATTTTTCCCATCCCATAGTAGGGGGAAAAGTGCTGCCATACTTGAAAATCTTGAAATACAGTTTATTTATTTGACACGTTTTAACCCTTAACTACCTGACCGGAGTCTCTCAGACTCCAGCAGTTCTATTTTTGTTCATATCTTTACAAGCAAGGTCCATTGACGGTCGTGCGTCTGTGTACCTTCGCTTCTCTACCTGGAGTACCGCTTTTCAGCTCGTCGAGGTCGCACGCGCATTTGGTGCATTTTGGTGAGTAAAAAACTATGTCGTAGAGTCTGAGAGACTCCAGGTAGGTAGTTACGAGACTTTTTCAAGAACCTTTTTCTTTTTTGTTTTAGTTGAAAATGACGTCAAATAATAAAAATATTGAGCGTTGGTTGGAGAAAGACCTTTCTTCGAATGAAGAGGAATATTTTGATGAACAATGCAGCGAAAACGAGCCAGATATCGATGAAAATGTTGTCCTTTCTTGTGATTCTGCATCGGATACAGAGATCGAAGATGGTGAAATCGTAGAAGAGAGTGCTTCATCGCAACCCTTAGGCTCGATCCTAGATACAATATTGGTCAGACGACAATACAATATTTTGCTTCATATGTAAGAAGCCTACCTGCCTGGAGTGCAGTACACGACGTGCTCAATATGCCGTGAAAAATTGTAGAGTTCGAGCCTTGCAATTTTATTTAAAAAAATCTTTTTTACCAAATATGAATGTCACATTATGTTGATTAGTCACTAATCTTTAAATAATTTGTAAAGAAAGTTCATATTTTTTGTTAATATTTTTTAAAGATTTTGTTTAGCAAAACTGTTAGAATTTTGAAAAAAATTTATTCATTTTGAGAAAATGTGTACTTTTTAAGTATAAGACATAAGGTTTTAGTGTTTTTATTATTTTTAATAAATAAAGAAGTATTTAAGCTATAACAAGTTTCTTTTAATTGATTTTCATATAGCATACTTTTTGTATATTAAGAGTTCAAAATACGGGAGTCTGAGAGACTCCGGGTAGGTAGTTACGTATGAGAAATAAGGGTCAGGTAGTAGAGGGTTAAAAATACGCCTATAAAATACGTAAAACTTAAAATCATTTTTTAGGGTTCCGTACCCAAAGGGTAAAAACGGGATCCTATTACTAAGACTTCGTTGTCTGTCCGTCTGTCTGCCTATCTCCAGTCTGTAACTCAAGAACCGCTATAGCTAGACTTCTGAAATTTTCAAAGATTGTCTATATCTGTGAAAATTTCAGAACATTTTAACAACAAATACTAAGTTAATATTTAAGGGGGGCTCCCATACAAGAAACGTGATTTTTGTGGCCTTTTTTGCTCGTAATCATTAATGGTAACAGCTATGCTCTTGAAATGTTCACAAAATCCTTAGTTATAATTGTACTTTAGTAATTAATAATAAAATTGAAATAAAATAAATATTTAAGGCCATTACGAACTGCCGGAAAAGTATGGCTGAAGGTGATTTTCGAGAACGGCTACTCGACGATGATTAGCTATGCAAAAATTAGCCTGGTACAAATAATGGTTTAATTTTTTTATTTAAAATTTAAATTAATGTATTCGCGTCGGTATGGCGGTGTAAGCCACACCACAGAATAGATAATAGTACAAGTACAGAAGTCTCACTGCTTTGATCTTCACAAATGCCGCCTGTTTATGTGCCTACATAATTATTATTAACAAACGGACCGCACGCGAGCAGCCGACTTTGAGCTCTCTGGCGCCGCGCGAAGGTCGACATTACTCCACACCTGTGTTATCCGATATTCCGAAATAAGGGTTGTCAATACTTTAATTAAATATCTATTCTACTATCAGATTCATGCTGTTTATAATATTTACTTAGCGGTTGCACTTTTATTTATCTATGGCGCGGGTCGAATATTATGTAAGAATAAGCTAAAATAAAAAAAGTATAAGTATACTGGTAAAAATGACCAAGAATTTTGTGTCACCATCTCCCGGTCTATCAAGCGAATATCGTAATGGTTCATGCCGGCGCGGCGTACAAACAGATAAACAATAGAATTAATTATGAGTCTGCGAACGACATGTTTGGCAAATTTGTGGCTTATGATGATACCTTTTAGATATCTGAATAAAAGGTATCTGTCTAAAAACATTTCCAATATTTACTTAGGTACATAATATTTACCTGAATACAAGCTGGTAATGACCAAAATGTGTTTTATAGGAAGTTAGTAATACACAATACAAGTAAACGCGTCTCGGTGAACTTAAAAATAGATAATATATTTTCACGAACCAAGATATTTATACATGAAATTATAGATTTGCTGTATAAAAACCCATTTAAGAGTAATTTTAACCGAGTATTACTTAATAATTTGCATAATTTTCCGATCGAAATAAATGCCCTGTTTTTGGACGTTTATTCGGCGTAAATGGACGTTTATTGGGCATTTACTCAATACGTCCATAAAAACCCAGGCAAAAACCCATCTCTAGTTGGAAGTATACAGCTATAATATTATAATATACACTCACTGATAACAGGTCCAGCAATATATCAAGATGATAATGTATCTGTGTATGTTGAACAATAGAATGCGATGATAAAACCGATAACACTTACTCAGCCTGTGTCTAGATACTGGCGAAAGTGGATAAATTTCATATTTGACAGATTGATATTGAGCCAACTGAAAATGAAACACACGTGAGACGAATAACTTGTAAAACAACATAGCACACTAGAACCATATTAAAAGTATATTTACCGCTCGATATTGCTTTCTAAACATGTAACAAAAACAACTCCATACTTTGGAAGCGATGAGCATGAACGCGCGAAGGCCCATTTGCAATTGTTTCAGCATTTGAAATGTTTAAGAAATGTTCAATAGTTTATGTAGACCGAAAGTTTTATGTGTTAACCGATGCGACGAAATCATTGACGGCGTAATTCAAAACAAATTTAACCAAACCGTCTGCCGAAAACATCTAACCCGCCATGACATAATCACAGATTAAAGTATATGGACATAATCGACCCAAATCGCCGACCCACAACCATTGGGCATTGACAACAGTGTTGCCAGATCATGACAAGTCACAATAGCGATGGCCTTTCACCACTGATCTCAGGATACAGACCTGCTTTTTGTGCCTATTTGAAGCGGAATCAGCGCCCCCATTATTCGGGTAGAGAACTAAATTTGACGTAAAAATGACGTTTGAAAGCCGCCATATTGGCACTGATAGCAGTAGTGAGAGTATTTGGAACTAATACTAGTGATGACAACTGTTGTTATTGGTTGTGGTTACGTCAAATTTAGTTCTCTACCCGAATAATGGGGGCGCTGATTCCGCTTCAAATAGGCACAAAAAGCAGGTTTGTATCAGCAATCCAGCGTACTTGTATTATAGAGATCAGTGTGCCCACAGATTAAGTATACATAGATGGATTCTTAGCTCGCCAGCGCGTGGCCATTTTATGCTTGTGTGCAATTGCTGTAGTGTGCGTGTAGGGATGGCGTATATCGATAAAAATATAAAATTAGACTACAGCTATCGACCAAGTCGACCATAATTTTATGTTATAGATTTTTATTAAACGACATCAAAAAAGGAGGTTATCAATTCGACCTGCATGTTCAATTTAGGATATATTATGCTCATTAAATTAGAAGTCGCTTTCAATTTGGTGAAAAGGTATTTTTTATCTATTTATTAAGTGTATGAAAATACTTAAATACAGGGTGCAATTAAACCTTCCTGCCAAATTTTGATATATTGATCCTTGTTCAAAATAAAATACACGTATTTTTCTTTTAATATAGCCACTCAGTACTAAAATGTTGAGAAATTGCTTCCGAAAGTTATCCTAAAAAACACTACAATTAAAATGGACACTACGCGTCGCCGGCGGGTGAGCGCGCGCGCGCCTCCCCCCCACGTCACCCCCGCTCATTCCCACCGCCACGAGTAACCGTTCTGCATCGATTTTAAATGGGATAAAATATGTCATTAAAAAAATAACACCCAATTTTTTTGCTAAATGACCTCTCCTAATGATACCTAAGCCCTGGAAAAAATTTGGCAGGATGGTTTAATTGCACCCTGTATAAACAAAATATTTAAGTATATAATTACACAAATAGTTAAAAATATACATAATATGTATACTCCATAAGCTACGAAAGCTTGTCCGGAGTGTAATAGCTAATATCAATAAAATCAACAGTTTTTATAAAACACAACAGAAGAATAAAATATATTATACTTTATTAAACTTAATTACTATTCACTATTAAGCAACTATTTTGTAGAATAACAATTATTATTATCAAATAAATATAAGAATGAATCTCAGTCCTACTTATTTAAAGTAATTCCAAAAACGCTTAGGTGCATTTCTTTACCTATTAAAATATAATTATGTAATAATAATTATTTATACAGAAAAAGACTTAAAATAGATACTTCGACGCCCCCTGAATTATAATTATAATAATTAATAACCTAAGTGGGACTCTAGAGTCTAAACGATCAATTTTATTGTTCAATATCACGGTGTGTGCAATCAAAATCATAGAGCACTAAACCAAATATTATTCTTCACTTTCAATCTTATTATCAAATAAAAATAATTATTATCTTCATAATAGGTCTCTCCGTCACCACCATAATATTGAACTCTTCTTTAAGAGCATTCCAATAACCTGAAAAAAATAAATGGTTTAGTGTCAATAAATGTACTATACTACTACATACTATAAAATATACACATAATTCATAATATTGTATACGGGGCAATATGCTTTATGTAAGTTTTCCATGCTTAACCCATCCAGCCCCAAGCGGAACCCAGGTGCCGCATAACAACTAAATATATATTGTGTCTGGAATTCGACGATTGAGGTATTAAATTTATTTTATTAAATGATTATGACTTTAGCCTTGTTAAAATTTTACATTTTACTTATTAAAAAAGAGTACCTAATGCCAGGATAAAATTTCAAGAAGTATCTTTAAGTAACGAATTGAGTACTTACAGGGGGGAGGTGTGAGAGCTGTTGATCATGCAATTATTTTACTCTCCGTTAGAACTTTCTTTATTTCAATAAAATCATTGTTTCAAACTTACGTTTGAAATGATAATTCCAAATTCCAATATTGTGATGCCTTCATAAGGGAGTAAGGATTAAAAACTTGCATGAAACTTGCGTCTAAAATATATATCTGTTTGTCGTCTATTTTGAAGCATTTTCAACCTGAAAAAAAAATCATTTAGTCCATGACATTATTTTTATCGATAAACTATAGTTCAAGTAAAGCGCATCCCTAAAATACACGTAAAAAACTATGCAATATTTATAGCCAAATTGTTACTTGATGTGACATTTTTATCACTAATGCCTTATATAGCATGATTAATGGATTATTATACTTATAAATTTTCTTTTTTAGCTTACAAAAATACCGATTGATAAGCCCAAACAACGTTGTTGAAAACTTACGTATGTTATGTTAAATCCACGTGTTTGAGGCATTCCTTGGCCGTTTTTATGGTTTATTATATAGCGGAATCACAAAACGCAATAATATATTGCAGTGAACGTTCACTAAACACTTTTATTACCACTTTTTAAACATGAAATATGCAGACCTACTCCATTGTTATGTTCTACTAAGTGGGACATAACATTACAGGCTTTTGACGTTTACACACCGATATGAGCTTTCTCTTTCACCCAAATTACTACATCGTTAGTTGGAAAGAGTAACATTATCAGCTGTCAAAATATAAGGCGGACTCCTAAGTATTATTACCTCAATGAGTGTGCCAGACGTACGAGCTACGAGTAAAATTCCAAGACCGCGAACTTGCGCGGCAATCTTTAAGTACGCGAACTTTAGGTGACACACAGGCGAGCCGCGAGCCACGAACCGCGAGCCGTAAGTCCGCGTACTTACTCGCGTGTCTGTCACCTCTTATGGCTTCTACACATGGAGAAACCCGGTCCATGCTGAAGTTGGTTTTCGCAAAACGTGATACCTGCCTCGTGTTCAGGTTGTACAAATTTGACAGTTTTGATGGTTCCTCGTCCACTACACACGGTCCATGGTCCATTCAAACCGGAATGACATTTGTAAAATTGTTTTCAGAGTTTAAACTCTATGCAGTTGCAATAAAGTTCACAATTCAAAAAAGCTTCTTTTTCTTTAAATGTTACCAATTCTGAAAGAAATATTTTCCACACACTGTATTTGCAATTTAAATTTGTATAATATCTGTAAGACTAGAGTATTTGTAAAATATCTGTAAGACGTGAGTAGTCTGTGAATCTGTGTTTGACTTTAATAATTATTATATTGTTATCGGTTGAATGCACCTATATTATCTCGAAGCAGTTTTTTAGGAATATATCCTTAGTTAGCAATTATGCTCGCATAAGAGCCGGACCTGAAATATCAATAATATGAAGCCACTATGAACTATTCAAGAAAAATTTCGAAAAATATCCAAGGGAAAAAAATCACAAGATCGTATGTGGTGACAAGAGCTGCGTTTTTATTTTGCATGTAAATTATACTTTGCATGTATTTTGCAAATTGTAAGACCGCTTTTATTTATCGTTTTTCTTCATATTGTAGTTTAGTTTTTGTACAAATAAAAGAAAACTGTTATATTCTAAAGACCCAATTATTTTAAAAGTAAAGACAGGGAGTCGTAACTCGCAAGCAATGTTTTGCGTTAAATTTAATACAGTAAATATTTCCTTAATTATATGCAGATATTTGTTTATTTGGCAACACTTAACCCACGTGTCAAATTTGATGGTTTGAGGTGGACCATCAAAACCACAGATTAAGGATATATAGGTAGATGTAGTCTTAGCCCGTCATCGCGTGGCCATTTTGTGCTTATTTTCATACAAGTAGTGTGCGTTTATTTTCTTGAATATTTCTATTTGTCGATCATTTCGAAGCACATTTAAATCCAGAAAAGAAAGTTATTTAGTTCATGATATCGATAAACTATAGTTCAAGTAATGAGAATCCGTAAACATACGTAAAAAGCTATGCAACTTTTGTAGTCAAATTAGTAATTAATGTGACATTTTTAGCACTAATGCCTTACATAGCACGAATAAGGGATTATTAAACTTAAATATTATCCTTTTTAGCTTACAAAAATACCAATTGAAAAGTCCAAAAAACGTTGTTCAAAACTTTACGTATTTAATGTTAAATCCACGTGTTTGAGGCATTCTTTGGCCATTCTTATGGTTTATAATTTAGCGGAACCATATAACTCAACAATATCTAGCATAAAATGTTCAATAAAAACCTTTATTATCACTTTTATTACATGAAATATGCATACCGACTCCTTTGTTATGTCCTAGTAAGTAGGACATAACATTACACGCTTTTGACGCTTGTACACTGATATAAGGCTCTCTCCTGCTATAGTATCTCAATGATCAAAACTGTCAAAAGTGTACATAGTTAATAGGGACCGTGCAGAGCGACGACACTGCCACAAGTGGCGAATAGCCGAAACTTTTACGAAAATTTTACTTTCAAGCTCTAGTGAAGCTACGGAAAATTAGAAGATTTCTTAACAAATTCTGAGTATTTTCAAGAATTGAAATGTATTGTTGTTCTAATACATACAAGAAATATAAAGGCAAATCGAACGATGTAAAATTTTACTATTTTTCTGCCAAAATATTCACATGGCTTTGCTTATTGAAAAACGAAAGAAATGGATAAAAGGCGATAAAAATATACGTAAGTATTTAAAAAGTTCCATGAGTGTTATGTGTAGACTGGTAAAAACACTAAATTTTGTAGATTATAACCGTAAATTCATTTTTTATGAACAATGTGAACATAACCTATAACCATTGCTTTCTTTCAGTAAACATCCAAACTGGCTTCCATCTTAATTGATATACATACATAGGCGCCGCTCATTTAATTGGCATAAAGTTGCATCAAAAGTAAGGATAATTTGGAGAAGTCCTGCCAGGAATTCAACACTGAGGATAGTATTGAACTTGAACCATCTTGTCAAAGTGTTGGTTCTCAAAAGGATGATTCTTCAAGTAAGAAAAAGATTAGTAGTGCAGTCTTTGTGTGTTATTTAAAGAATACATACCTAAATGGTGTTTACACTTATGAGATCCAGACTGAAATTAGTTAAAAATAGTGACAGACAAAAGTTGTGAAGATGGTATCGATCGAATCGCAGAAGGTTGAAATAAAAGCATTTATTTTAGTGAACTTGTTTTATTTTATTAATCCACAAGCATTTTCAGTAATTAACATAAGTATTTTTGCATAGCTTCATTATTTTATTGCAATATTTATCAAGTTTTTACTTTCTATGCTGATGGATGCTATTAATTACTTTTTCAGATATTTTCTTAGTTAACTAGATAAGCTTTATACATTTTTATTCACTCTTCCATTCTTTGTTTACGGGTAGAAAGTAGAAACCCTTAATATTATATTTAATATTATAAAAATATACTTAATATTATAAATGCGAAAGTGTGTCTGTCTGTTAGCACTTCACGCCCAAACCGCTAAACCAATTTTGCTGAAATTTGGTATGGATTTACTTTGAGCCCCGGGAAAGGACATAGGATACTTTTTATCCCGGGAAAATGTACGGTTATCGCACGATAAATGATTTTTGGCGCAACGGAGTTGCGGGCGTCATCTAGTCTTTAACTTTAATATTTCGATCGCGGATTCTTGGAAATCTGTCGTTGTTCTCGCGGCCGCATGTCGCCACTTGGGAGTGTAAGTATTATATCATTTTATAGTGTAAAACATAAAAAAACACTCATAAACTATCCAGGGTCAAGGAGAATGCGAAGTCAAAGTCACTCACAAGTTACGTCTTTTACTCGCATCGTGGCGCTGCTGTCGAATTACGACGCCCTCTATAGTTTCTGCACGGTCCCTATACAGCTACCATGGACGTACTAAATACAATATTATCTATATATCTCTATGACAGCTACGCACCAATTTAACAGCTGTCAATGTCATCTACGCCTACCAATGCCTAACTTCTGCATGGACCGGGTTCCTCCGTAGAAGCCTTTGAAGTTTGACGTACGAGCTACGAGTAAAATTCCAAGACCGCGAACTTGCGCAGCAATCTTTAAGTACCTACGCGAACTTTAGTCTTTAGGTGACACACAGGCGAGCCGCGAGCCGTAAGAGCGTTTTCACACGAGACACGACACGAGACGACAAAAAGCGGTGACGATTCAGCGCCCCATACATTTCTATGCACCGTTTTCACACGACACAGCACGACACACGTTTTTGAATTTTGAGACGACAATCCGCTATGTCGTCACGTTTTTTAGCATAGATAAAAAATTTACAAAGATATTATGACAGTTATCTGTGGGTCATTTGTTTAATTTTGTTTTGAAATTTAAAATTTGTATGGCGGTGTGCTGCTAATAATGGAAAAGTTTAAATATTATTATGTTTATACCTTAATAGAGGTAGTGGAAAATAATCCGTGTTTATGGGACAAAAGTAGTGAACATATTACAAAGATAAAATAATGAGGAAAAATGCATGGCGCTTAGTCTGCAGTATTTTGGAGCCGGAGTTTGAAAATTTTGAAATAAAAAGTCAGGAAGAAAGAAGTGTTTTATTTATTTAATAATTTATAATTTTAACTTGCTACTAAATTTTGTGTTTACGTGCAATTAACAACTTAAAATAAGTTAAAATTTAGTCAACTACTTATCAACTAATACGTGTAAACCAGCCATATTACGTGTAAGCCAGCTATAAGTGGTGTCGTCGCAGCAGAAATCTCTAATCTGTGGTGGCTGCGGTGTCGTCGCGAAATCGTCGCTCGTGTGAAAACGTGCAAACGACAGCCTGTGTGACGTCTGTCGTGCAGTTCCTAAATCGTCTCGTGTCGTGTCTCGTGTGAAAGCGCTGAAAGTCCGCATACTTACTCGCATGTCTGTCACCTCTTTTATAGCCACATTTAAATTAAATTTAAAAAAAAAAACACTATTGACGTTTCATTTTGTGATTTGGGGGCGGGTATCCCAGGGTATCCTTCACTTTCAGGAATTTTGGATCTTTTTAATTAAAATCGTAGAAAAATGAGAGTAGAATAATGTTTAAATAAATAGCAGTGTAGTAGTTAAGCCTAACAACTAATCTAATGATAAGAATTCCGTAAGTAATTTCAATTGTTTTGGCTATCAAATTGACCATCGGTTTTTTATTAGTCATATCCTGCTTTATTGATTTGATTGTATTATTGAAGGTATACCGATACTGATGATTAACCTCGTGTGTTTAGGTAGCGGGAGGACCTCAAGATGATCGGAGGTCTGTTCGTGTACAATCATAAGGGGGAGGTGTTGATATCGAGGGTGTATAGGGACGATATCGGGCGGAATGCCGTGGATGCGTTTCGGGTGAACGTGATCCACGCTCGCCAGCAGGTGCGCTCGCCGGTCACCAACATCGCCCGCACCTCCTTCTTCCACATCAAGGCAAGTGAATCTAATGTCAGAATGTCAGTTCAGACATAATATTTTAGCTCTGGAAGGGTCTTTATAACTCAAATGCAGTTTACACTCATACAAAATGAGAGATTAAATTACTTAAAACAATATAGTAATGTAAAATATTGCAGTCCAAAAGTGTACAACTTAACCTTTGATTGATTTCTTTGATTGACAATGTTTGTGATATTCTGTATATTATATTCAGCGTTTCAAACTAACACAAGATTTAATTTTAGTTGCAGTCATGAGACTACAACAGAAATTAAATCATAATGAAAAACAAGATAAGGAAATCTGTTAATCCGTCAATCGCGGGTTCTAAGAATTGCCATTGTATTCTATTGTTGTCTCGGTCGCATGCGACCGCTTGGGGCTTGATAGGTTAATTTTTTTTTTGTAGACATTCTAAGCAACATAATTATGCTCTATACAACAAGCCTCCGTGGTCTCATGGTACAGAGCGCGGCTCTTGACTCGGAGGTTGTGGGTTCGATTCCCGCATTGGAAACATGTTATTTCCAAGTTTGGTTAGGACAATGCAGGCTGATAACCTGATTGTCTGACAAGTAAGATGGTCCATGTGTCGGATGGGCATGTAAAAAGTCGGTCCTGCGCCTGATCTCTCGCCAGTCGTGTCGGTCTGCCATCACACTGGGTTATGAGAGCAAAGGAATAGAGAGTGCTCTTGTGTACTGCGCACACACTTGGGCACTATAAAAGTACTCCTGCGTAGCTGGCCTGGTTTCAACGAAACCGGTCACCGTCACCGAAACCGGTGTGGGAGCTATTATTATTATACAACATGTTACTGTGTCTAGTAGCTATTAGAACAAAGTTGGCAGACACATTTGGCTAGAGCAGTTGTAAAATGTAAATCAGTGCCAAGATTAAACTCAATTATAATATCTCACTATTTACATTTCATGTTTTTATGTAAAATTTATGTTACTTTCATTATGCTACTTGTGTTTTCTGATAAGAATTAATGTTATATTGATATGACATATTAATCTTATTTTGATAGGTATTAAAAGCTTAATTCATCAAGCCCCAAGCAGTCGCATGCAACCGCGATAACAAAAGAGAAGCTATTGTGTCTCGTTTTTCCACGGTCGACGGGTTAAGTTGTAGTTTGTACACTTTTAAAACAACATTTTTATAGCAACATTGTAACGCTTTATTAGATAAAAAAATATATTTAAAGTAATAAAACACATAACCATTAACCCCTTTTGAGATATAAAGCTTCTTACCTTAGTCTTAAGGCTATCAACACATTAAAAAATAAAAATTAACCCATCAATCCCCAAGCGGCAGCAGGCTGCCGCATAACAATTGAAAATCTATTGTGTCTGCGAAATCGATGATGGAGGTGTTAATAAAATAGTGCTACAAAACATATTGAATACCCCTGAAGCTCTTGAAATTCTAGTTCTTCAAATAGTAATAAGGCTCAATTTTATCAATTTTTTCTCTTCAGCGTGCCAACATCTGGCTGGCCGCAGTCACCAAGCAGAATGTCAACGCTGCTATGGTGTTTGAGTTTCTGCTCAAGATAATAGATGTGATGCAGTCTTACTTCGGCAAGATCTCCGAAGAGAACATCAAGAACAACTTTGTTCTCATCTATGAGCTGTTAGACGGTAAGTGTTTTTGGAAAACCCTAACTCTTAACACAAAGTGTTATAGCATTTGGGATATCCAAGCATACAATTTCTAAGAAATGTTACTGAAAAAAACACTTACTAAACTTTTTATAGTATTTCTTTAGTATATCTAAGTGTAGTACATACAATATAATAATATTTCTAAGAAATGTTACTGAAAAAGACATTTACTAAACTTTTTATAGTATTTCTTTACTTATGACTTTTAGAATGTCTTAAAGATGTCTTATGTATGAAAAATGATTTGGTTGCAGAGATCCTGGACTTTGGCTACCCACAAAACTCTGACACTGGTGTCCTGAAGACATTTATCACTCAACAGGGCATTAAGTCTGCATCCAAGGAGGAGCAGGCTCAGATTACGTCACAGGTAAATGACAAAATATTATGTAACCTTTGCATAATTAAAAAGTCACTTCCAGAGAATACAAGTAGTAATGTAAAATGTATTGGTCTTGTGAGTTTATTGATTTATCACAATCTAAAACAAGTGCGAGTTGGACTCGCCCATGAAGGGTTCCGCAGCAGCAATAAGGTTTATTTTTATGAAATTTAAAGGTTTTTTTATTTATTTTTATATTTCATTAATTATTTACATTAATTCAGATTAAGGTTTACCATTTATGACGTATAAAAAAAACTACTGGCTAGATCTCGTTCAAGCCAATTTTCGTTGGTAGTTTTAATTGTAATCATATATTTTTTTTTAGAATTATCATGCCCCTACTTTAGAAATTAGAGAGGGGGGGGGGACACACATTTTACCACTTTGGAAGAGTCTCTCTCGCAAACTATTCAGCTTAGAAAAAAATTATATGAGAAACCTCAATATGATTTTTGAAGACTTATCCATAGATACCCCACACGCATAGGTTAGATGAAAAAAAAATTTTTTTGTTTCAGTTGTACCTATGGGGACCCCTAAAATTTTTAACAAATTTTCCATTTTTGCATCAAAATATTAATGCGGTTCACAGACACATCTACTTACCAAGTTTCAATAGTATAGCTCTAATAGTTTCGGAGAAAAGTGGCTGTGACATACGGACGGACAGACAGACAGACAGACAGACAGACAGACATGACGAATCTATAATAGCTTATACTTTAAATAATCGGCCAAGTGCGAGTCGGACTCGCGCACGAAGGGTTCCGTACTGATAAAGAGCAAAAATAGGCAAAAATTGTTTTTTGTATGGGAGCCCCCCTCAATTTTTTATTTTATTTTAATATTATTATTAATTATTAAAGTACACATACAATCAAGGTTTTTGTGAAAATTTCAAGTGTCTAATAGTTACCATTATTGAAATCGAGCAAAAAAGGTCAAAAAAATAATGTTTGTTGTATAGGAGCCCCCCTTAATTATTAATTTTATTTTGTTTTTAGTATTTGTTATTGCGGCAACAGAAATACACAATCTGTGAAATTTCGGAAATCGGTTATAGCGGTTTTTGAGATACAGCCTGGAGACAGTCAGACGGGCAGACAGATGGACAGACAGACAGACATCGAAGTCTCGGTAATAGGGTCCCGTTTTACCCTTTGGGTACGGAACCCTGAAAATAGGACTTTTAATAATTATTAACAGACACTTCATGTATGTTTTGTCAATATGTTTTTAAGTTTGTATGTTTCATCAATTTATTATGTTGCAGGTGACAGGGCAGATCGGATGGCGTCGCGAAGGTATAAAATACAGACGCAACGAGTTGTTCCTCGACGTTCTGGAGTATGTCAACCTGCTCATGTCGCCACAGGGTACAATTGCATTATTCTTAGCATCAATATGAAAATTTATCTCTTACAAGTCTAAGGACTGCCTCGAATGAGGCGGCACTGGTGAGTGGTGACACATTTAGAACTTGTTTCATCACTTTTTGATAAGTGTCGGATAGGCTATCCACCACTTAACTTGACAGATAGAGTATAGAGAATCTGTCAAATAAGTTGGGGATAGCCTATCCGGCATTTTATCAGGAAGTGGAGAAACAGGCCCTTAATGTGAAAATTTGTCACTTACAAGTTTAAGGACTGCCTCAAATGGGGCGGCACTGGTGAGTGGTGACACATTTAGCGTATGGCAGAGGTAAATTTTTCGTCAATCTTTACCAGATTGATGGATCAGATTGATGAAAAATTGACCATATAACCTCTGCCTGTGGACCATCGAAAAAATTGATTTTGTCGGAATATTATGTCAACTTAACAAAAGTCGTTATGTGTTGGCTGGGTTTGACAAAATGTGACCAAAATGCGACTAAAGAAGCGTTCTCGTAAACGCGCCCGCAAATTTGACGCCCTAGGAATTTTATATATTTTTTTTGTCAAAATATATTAAAATGTGATCCGTCGTCAGTAACTCTTATGCTGCGTTTCCATGCTTGCCAAGGCTTGACTTGAGCTTGTGGGCGCTTGTATCTGATCCGGTGTAGTGTCGGTTTTTAGACAATGGACACAGATTAAAGGACTCTTGCTTGGATGTAACGTAATGCACTGACGAATTCACAAGCTGTAAACGACTTGCAAATGTCAAGCGAGATTTGTGGACGCTTGTACCTTGTGGATGCTTGCCAAGCCTTGGCAATCATGGAAACACAGCATTACAAGTCTACAAAAATATGCAGCAAGTAGTTAAGGTTTGCCTGTTTTTTAACGAAATATTTGACTTCCAGGCCAGGTACTGTCCGCCCACGTTGCTGGCAAGGTGGTGATGAAGTCGTACCTGTCGGGCATGCCGGAGTGCAAGTTCGGTATCAACGACAAGATCGTAATGGAGGCTAAGGGCAAAGGAAATGGTAAGGCTTTGTGTAGAATCCTTTTTTTTATTGGAACGGAAGACGGAAAAAATTCTTACGAAAAGTTGTAAGGACAACACTTTTTGCCACAGACATAGATCGAGATAGATACCGCATGTGTATGTCCTTCGAGGGACATGCGGTATCTATCTTGATCTATGTCTGTGCTTTTTGCTATAGTTGTAAGCCGTGCGGTATGTTTCTCTCTCTGTCTCTCTCTCTCTCGCATTGAACAGTGTGGTGTAGCGACGACTTTTTTCAGTGTATATAGGTTTTTTGTACATAAGAAATAACTTCGTGTCTGTCTGTCTGTCTGTTACCTCTTCACGGCTATACCGCTGAACCGATTTTGCTGAAACTTGGTATGGAGATACTTTGAGTCCCGGGAAAGGACATAAGCTATTTTTATCCCGGAAAAATGTACGGTTCCCGCGCAATAAATGAGTTTTGGCGCAAGGGAGTTGCGGGCATCATCTACTACTGTATAAATCATCCACAATGGATACAAAGGCCTAGTTTTTTTATCTGTGTCTACAGGCGGTATATCCGGCAACACGGACGCCGATCCGGCACGCTCCGGCAAGCCGGTGGTGGTGATCGACGACTGCCAGTTCCACCAGTGCGTGAAGCTGAGCAAGTTCGAGACGGAACACTCCATCTCGTTCATACCGCCAGACGGCGAGTTTGAGCTCATGAGGTAATGGCAACCAGTGGCCCTAGACAAAGTATCTTTTGTTAAAAACGATGACGAAATTCGTTATCAAAATGTATGCGGTTTGACATAGCTCTTCGTTAAATGACATTTCGCTTGCGAAGACTAATATCAAATCCCATACATTTTGATAACAAATTTCATCATAGTTTTTAATGAAAGGGACTTTGGCTACGGCCTCAGATGCAGTTGAATATCGAGGAGAAAAAATGCTTGTTCTGTAATATTACTGTAAACGTAAAACATGTTGAAATTCATACATTGTTCATAGCTTGATAGTAATGTTATTATGTGCGCAAAGAGTGAAAGGGTCAAGTTGAAAGGCCAACATGCGAAAGTGTGGCTGTCTGTCTGCAGACCTAAATTACTAAAGCAATTGTCAATTTTTCGCATGATCTTTATTTTGACTTTCGATGAAGACTGTCCTTTCACTTTGAGTCCTGGAAAGAGACAGGATAGTTTTTACCTCATCCATATTATGTATGGTTGAAACATTTACAGTGAGAGAGCAATCTTTTTGTGATGCAATACAAAAAGATTGCTTTGCTATTTCAGGAAATTTAAAAATGTTACCATCACTTCTCCAGATACCGTACCACCAAGGACATATCCCTACCGTTCCGTGTGATCCCCCTGGTCCGGGAGGTGGGTCGCACCAAGATGGAGGTGAAGGTAGTTCTGAAGTCCAACTTCAAGCCCTCATTGCTCGGCCAGAAGATCGAGGTGAAGATCCCCACTCCGCTGAACACCAGCGGCGTGCAGCTGATATGCCTGAAGGGCAAGGCTAAATACAAGGCATCGGAGAATGCTATTGTTTGGAAGTGAGTAAATAAATATTTCTTGCTTAGTTACAACACTATGATTTTGGCAAAAAAAAATCTTAATAATTTATTGTAAAGACGAGAGAAAATAAGTAATAAAAATATTATACTGTGTCTACTGTGGCCATGCTAAGGCTGCTGGTATAACAAGGGTTATCGCTTACCATCAGGTGGTATGTCATTTTTTTCTGTTTTCATATTAGTAACATAAAACATTGTAATTCTAGAATCAAGCGCATGGCGGGTATGAAGGAGACCCAACTGTCTGCGGAGATCGAGCTGCTGGAGACGGACACCAAGAAGAAGTGGACCCGCCCGCCCATCTCCATGGGCTTCGAGGTGCCCTTCGCGCCCTCCGGATTCAAGGTACCCAAACCTAACCTAAGCCAAACCTAAACCTAACCTAACCCTATAACCATAATGAAGAAAATTTGAAGACCAACCCAGCATTGGGAATTGGGATGCAGATGGCCACTGCACCGCCCCACAGGGTGGACAACCTGTCACGGCCCTTTGATTACTATCAAAGAAATTGATTCATAGGCGGTACTCGGACTTATGTCATTTGGTCGAGTTATGTCAATTCAATGTAATTCGTGATCTGTTGGCTGGGTTTGATGTAAATTGTAACGCGATCGAATTACTTAGGTCCTCCATCTGCCAATGAATCAACTTCTCTTATAGTACTTAGAACTCCTTTGGTTTTGTGGATGTCCTTTAGAAGTGTACCTATATAATATTTGTCTGTTATTGTCTTTTCCTATTTGAATTCCGACTGTATCCATACTAACTAATATCATGTTTGTCGGTCTGTTTCTTATTACGCTTAAATGGTTAAAGTTCAAACTGATTTTGATGGTATGAAAATACTATGAGTCCCCGAAAAGAACAATAGCAGTAGGATTCTTAGGGCCAACCCACACGTACCACAACTACACGACATCGCAATTCGCAATGACAAAATGCCGTCAAGCAGTGATTACCTGTGAATGGTGTCGCTGCAGCTTTTTGTAGTTGCGTTGTGGTACCGGTGTGCAAATGTGGTCGGTATTTGACAAGTGGTCGACAACTACTGCGAAATGTGGTACGTGTGAATGGTCTAGTCCATTTGCGATACGAAATATATACGCCCGACCACGTCGTGTGGTTGTCGTGTGGTTGTGGTACGTGTGGGTTGGCCCTTATCACGGAAAAACAGCGACATCGTGCGACAAATCCAGTATCAAATTCAAGAAGTGTATTTATAATACCTATTTTGATTAAAAATATATTTTATATTAAATAAAATTGTTGTAATATCTAACCCTTTGTATTTGTTCAGTCTCCAATCAATGACTATTGACTAATCTCGCTCATTCCAGGTCCGCTATCTGAAAGTGTTTGAGCCAAAACTGAACTACTCCGACCACGACGTGATCAAATGGGTGCGCTACATCGGTCGCTCCGGACTCTACGAGACACGATGCTAACCGCCCGCGCAACGTACTGGCTATGTATGTATCCACTTAGTACAAAATATGTACCATCGAGGAAATTGATACCTAGGCAGTTGACAGACCAACGTCATTTGGTCGGATCATGTCAATTCAAATTTCAATGTAAATTGTGATTGTGGCTGGGTTAGACGTAACGCCACCAAATTACGTAGGTCCCCCATCAGTTGATTCCTAGATGGATGGCGGACCTAAGTAATTTGGTCGCGAACAGACGCAAACAAACCCATCCGATCACAGCTAACATTGAATTAACATAAGCCGACCAAATGACGTAGGTCCGTCAACTGCCTAGGTATCAATTTCCTCGATGGTACTATGAGAGAAGTTGATTCATAGGCAGGTGGGGGACCCGGGACTTACGTTATTTTGTCCCGTTATATCAATTCAATGTTAGTCGAGATCTGTCGAGTGGGTTTGACATAACGCCACCAAATTACGTAGGTCTACCATCTGCCAATGAATCAACTCTGATAGTACAAGATACGTATAATATTAGAAATAATATGAGAGTGTGTCTGTCTCGTCCGTTTCACATGTTTACGTGTAAGCCGTAGGTCCGATTTTAATGATATTTTATATCGCGCATGCAACCTTGAGAATGGGCACATGATAGTAACGGTGCACTCGTCATTTTCAAATTGCGATAGTCGTTTTTAACCGTCTTAAAAAAGGAGGTTATCAATTCGACACGTATGTATGTAATATTTCCAGAACTGCCCAGTTTTTGTAATATGTTAGTCTATTTCAATGTCTGAACAAATGCA
Organism: Plebejus argus; assembly: GCA_905404155.3. Classification (NCBI taxonomy): domain Eukaryota; kingdom Metazoa; phylum Arthropoda; class Insecta; order Lepidoptera; family Lycaenidae; genus Plebejus; species Plebejus argus. The sequence continues at coordinate 12,596,978 of FR989942.1, read as the reverse complement.
CCAAATTTCACAAGTGTTTGTGTTCGCATATCCCCGGAACTACAAGTCCTATTTAAGTAATTCTTTTTTTATTATACTAGGTATTGTTCAACTTAGGGAACACTACAAGTTTAATCAAAATCGGTTCAGTAGTTTTTGAGATAAGGCAATTTCAATTCTCATCTTTTTAAAATACTATTATGTATAATATAATTTGAATTAGTTTGTAAGAATATGGCTAACTATTTTATTATGTTTCCCAGGATACTTCACGATGGATCGGATGTTGAAAGAATACAAGTTGAAATAATATATTATAGTATTTTTTTTGTATATAATTTCCACGAAAATATAACTATAGATATTGTATATCATTCAATTTTTATGTTTCTGAGGTATTCAAGGTATTTAGATGGGTTAATTGTAACGAAATAATATTAATATTTATCGCTTTTGAAATATGAAACAGTATAATACTTATATTTTAACTACGGTTCTAAGAATCTCACAATAAATTGGTAAAAGCATGAATGAAAATGTGTCTTGGGAAATCTAAGAAAAACTCACGTTTGTTAATGTACAGTCGTAGTCAGCTGCTGTTTATCATTTTGAACCATTTTGCAATGGCAATAAGGTCGTATAGCTTTTGTTAGCGACTGTACAAAGATTTGGTCAACTTTTTACCCAGTTTATTTTCATTTCTTTTTAAATCTTTATTATAATACCAGAAATTACATTACCTACTGTTAATTTTTTGTAAAAATGAGATTTCATCTGTATTATGTGTTTATTTTATAAATAGAAAATGTCTCGAGCTAGCTGTGGCTAGTTTATTATATTGTAATAAAGATGTCGGCATTAATATATTGCTATCATTCCTTATAGCTAATAATGTTAACTCAATAGATTTTAATATAAACCATGAAGTTTTATTGTTAAACCTACTTTAACCACCTTATTAATAAAAATATTGCTACCCATGTTTGTATCTTTGTCTGAGGCGCTGAAAATGCCGCTTGACAGACAAAATTCATCAAGCGAAAGAATATTTTTATTAACAAGGTCATAACTTTAAGGGCCCGGGCTACCCTCGAAATTTTCATACATTCTTAATACCAAAATCATTTTCTCATACGAAAATATTTAACATGTTTGAGTTATTTTTCAGTTTAAGATAGTAATTACCTAGGGTCCTGAACAAATTTTTTTTACAAAATATTTAAATACTAAAAAAAATATTTTTGTGTTTAAATATTTTTTAGTAAATTTACTACTAAATATTTAAACACCAAAAAATAGACAAAAACACTAAAAAATATATAAATAAATAGTAAATTTACTACAAAATATTTAAACTTTAAAAAATATTTTTTATTATTTAAATATTTTGCAGTAAATTTACTATTTATTTATATATTTTTTAGTGTTTTTGTCTATTTTTTGGTGTTTAAATATTTAGTAGTAAATTTACTAAAAAATATTTAAACACAAAAAATTTTTTTTTAGTATTTAAATATTTTGTAAAAAACATTTGCTCAGGACCCTAGGTAATTACTATCTTAAGCTGAAAAATAACTCAAACATGTTAAATATTTTCGCATGAGAAAATGATTTTGGTATTAAGAATGTATGAAAATTTCGAGGGTAACCCGGGCCCTTAAGCACGACCTTAAATTATTTTTAGTGAATTTACAAGTAAACTAGCATAGAAGAACGTAATATATGTTTAAATTATCTTTGCGTACTCAAATGTTTATAAGATCTTATACAATGGTTAAATAAAAAAAAACTACATTGCCAGAATCAAGTTTCATGACTTTTAAATATGGTTAAGATTTACTCAGGCTATTTTTAAAACTTGGAACATTGCGATAGTGGCTTTATAAGTTTTTGTTTCTGGAACATTTTGGAAGTATAAAATAATATAAGGTTTCTCCTGGTCTTAGATGCGTCTTGTACTATTATCTATTCTGTGGATGCGTGTAGTTAGTATCATGTATACCGTGTTGGAATAGACTAGTTAGGATGTGTATGGGCAAAGCTTCATTAGGTACAATAAATGTTTAAAAATATATTTGTGTTTTATTAATTAACATCACCACTTGTTCATTGGGAGCCCAAAATTCAAAACTACGACCAAGCAAGGATAGGTTAAGTTGAAGTTCACAGCTTTAGTTGACAGCAAGTATAAAAAAATAAATATTTGAAGAGCGCAAACTGGCGGTCTTGCTGCTCAAAGGAGCAGTCTCTTCCAGACAATAAATAGCTGAGATATATACCATCGATAAAATTGATTCATATTTCATAGACAGATGGCAGACGTATGTGATTTGTCCTGGTTATGTCAATAATTGTAAGTCGTGATCTGTCGGCTGAGTTCGATATAACGCGACCAAATTAAATAGGTCCGCCGTCTGCCCATGAATCTGTACATGTCTGATAGTACTATCTGAGATGTTGATTCACAATGCATTACAATACAGTGTACCTACAATATAGCTATTTTTATCTAGAACTTACTATAATAATTATTATTCATATACTTAGCTGTCGAGTGATTAGGAAATCCGTTCTACAGGGTGTAACAAAAGTCAAAACAAAGCGGTACCTAATGGTAATATACTTTAGGCGGTATATTATGATTCCCATTGTAATTTGTAGACTGGGTGGCCAACCGGTCGATCGCGACTGCAGTAAGTCCAGCCGATCGCGGCCAGGCAAAAAATATATTTTAAGTAATTAGACCAGACTGCGCAATGACCAAAAAGCTATCTAAACTATGCTGTTTCATTTAAGCTATGCTGTTTAATTTAATATTACTTATTAGGTACAGTGTAGCTAATATTAAGTAATATGGAGGTTACATACCACCTCTTGACTCTGGTGTAGGCATATTGTGTGAAAGAGATACTTTTCTCTGACATTCACGGTTCACCCATCATAAACATACTGTGGCGGTACCCACATTCGCCTAATATTCCTGCATCGCGCTATCGAAGTTTTCTGAGCGCGGCAGTATACGACAGCTGAAATGTATCACGTGGGCTCCGGCCTGACCGAGCATACCACCTCGCCCGGTCGGAAGATCTTCCTTTGGGCCTCCACTCATTACCCCCACAATACAAATTACTTAAATATCCATAAGAGATGCGAATGAAATCCGTAAATAGGCACGTGTACCTACTACCGTAGAATGAGAGCGACAAAGAGTTAACTGTGAATATATTTTAAAGTATAAAACTTGTGTCTCAGAAGAGAAGTAATAATAAAATTAAGAGCTCGAGATTCGCCGGTGGATTTATGTGTGTTTACGCAAACTTCCCTGTGCGGCTATTACGTGTAGAACCGCACTTATTAAACTCACTAGAGTTTAATAAGAGCTCGGTCCATCCGTGACCGCGGCTGCTGGAAAGCAGCTGAAACGTCGGGAATAAGAATTAGAATGCTTCGCGACAAAAGCCGTAAGTGATTCTTTTCCAAATATTCTATTCCAAATATCAACAGTTGATCCTTTTGCTTCTTTGCCCATATACTTATCCCTCTATTCTGTGTCACATTGTACTTACAAAAAATCTTTAAAAGTAACTAACCAGGAACTTCTTAAAACAATGTTCAAGTAAAAATCCACAGTAAACATCTCACGAGATAAAACTCGTGTCGAAATCGCCCAGCGTGTAAGCCAAATAGAACTAGTAGACGTTGTATCTAGGCATATATTAACTAAATAGTTACTTAGGTATTCACGGTGTTAATATTTTTTTACTAAGGGTTTTTTATATTTCTATTAAATATATACACATCGAGTCCGGTCTCTATCGGCACGTAATACCTGCCAAGCGGGAGCCGGAGCCGGATTAATAATTAAGGAGCATGGGGGTTAGCCTTACACTTTACGCAAATAACTTAACAAATGCCGTACACAGATTTTATTTTGCCAACTTTATCTTGAGGGTATCATCAACGTTTTGTTTTGACATGTGTTTGGATTTCGAACTCTCTTCTTTATCTAAATACGGGGAGGGCAAAAGAAAGGGTTGATGTCTGTTAATGATTTTGAGAGTGTTGGTTAGGTACTTACCATCGAGGAAATTGATTCCTAGACAGCTGTTGACGGACCTATGTCGGTTGTCAATTCAATGTTAGCTGTGATCGGTCATATGGGTTTGACTTAACGCGACCAAATTACTTAGGTCTGGCTGCTATCTGCCTAGGAATAACTTCTCTGATAGTACTTACATCATTACCTATGCACTGTATAATATCTTCGTTTCATAGTTGCATCGAACTGGATATTATAATAACATCTATGATCTAACATCTAGTTAAAATGCTATGGTAGATTTACCAAATAACAAATTAATATTGCGAGTTACAAACAAAAGATTTAATTAATAAACTAAATACAAATACCTACTAGGTCGTGTCTTTGTCTCAGACATCGAAAAATAACACGACAGACAAAAGACAGTCGAGGACTTTGAATAGTTATAAGCTGTGAATATCTTTATTTATAAGGGGACTAATTTCGGGAAATTCGTTTATCGCGCAGGAACGGTACATTTTGCCGCGATGAAAAGTATCCAATCGGTCCATAAAATATCTCCAAACCAAATGTCTTCAAAATTGGTTCCACGGTTTGGGCGTGAAGAGGCAACAGACCAACAGATATTATACAGACTGACAGACAGACACACTTTCGCATTTATATATCTGGATGTTCGAGTTACTGTTTCATGTAACAGTGATTTTTATAATGAGTTTGAGAGGTATTTTACAACAATAAATAGTATTAAATTTAGACTACATAAGCGCAAAATATTAAGTTAATTTTACTAAACCTTATAGCGCTAATAACAGAACCTAATAGAGGGCTTTTAGCATGAGACTGCGCGGATTTGGATATCTTTGTTATTGCAAGTCGGTTCATTTCGCCCGCACTCGAATGACACTACAAAATCACTCCACACACAGTGTTTATATTCCTTTTTAGGGTTTCGTAACCAAAGGGTCAAAACGGGACACTATTACTAAGACTACGTTGTCTGTCCGTCTGTCTGTCTGTCTGTCTCCAGGCTGTATCTCAAGAACCATTATAGCTAGACTTCTGAAATTTTCACATATTGTGTATATCTGTTGCCGCTATAATAACAAATACTAAAAACCAAATAATATTTATATGGGGGCTGCCATACAACAAACGTGATTTTTCGGCCTTTTTTGCTCGATATCAATAATGGCAACAGGTAGGCACTTGAAACTTATGTGTACTTTTATCTCTTGAAGATGGCCATACAATTGCCAATTTGTAAATTGTACAATTGTCACAAATGTTCGGGGTAAGTATTTAGTAATGTGTGGTGGTAACTTCTTCCTTTTAAATCTTTTTAATGTAACCAGGGAAAACGTTAACTATGGTACCTAAATTGTCCATAAAGTTTAAAAATATGTCTAGTACGTATTTTTACTAGCCACTCAGGAATATTACTCGGCAACTCAATTTATTATCCTTCACTATTCACCTAGCAAAGAAGGAAAACATCGAAATTGTGGGATTAGCAAAAATGCAGACAACCGCCAATTTTATAACGTAATGTAGAGGCTATTTGGTTTTTTCAATCGACAATCACCGCTCTGGCTGCAGGCCAGTCAATTTCCCTAAAATGAGCACACAAATGAAAAAATGCATCTCTAAAAATGAGATTAGTGGATAAAATGCATTTCATATTAGGGATCGACTCGGTACAGTTTTTTAGCTTTACCTCAACAGTAATACATTTAAATATAATATACAGTAGTCTCTATCTGTATCTTGTCTATCTAGTTTCAAACTCTATGTTTTATTATTTTCTTCTTCTTCCTTTACCGCAAGGAGACAGACACTGACACACTAAAAACCCTACTAATTTCAAGAACACACATGATTTACTCTACTCTCTGACATTATATTGTGGTTTTTATATATAAAAAACGAACTTTGAACCTCAAACGTGAATAGCTAAGCGCATTCGGAAGACTCCTGTGTGGGTTCCGTATGCATTATGAAAGACACAGACGTGAGGGGGAGGGGGGAGGGGGGAGGGGTCACATTGTGGTATAATGGAGTATGGTTTTTTAATAAGCTATGTAATATGTACATGTGTTACGTGTGTGTCTTGACTGGCTTTCATGAGTTAGTCTTGTCGAGCTGTGGTATCGAAGACTGATATTTCCGTCCACGGACTGAGGTGAAAGACAGACAGATCGAAAAGCAGATGGATTTTTTACGTTAAAACTCTTACAATTATAATATAAGAGTTTTAACGTGAAAGGTTGTGTGTCTGGTTGGATACTGTTTACCTTTTTATCCAATTGAATCAGCGTTACCTGATACGTATTTAGTTTTTCAGGCTAAAGCCGCCGAGTCGATAAATTTAGATGAATGTAATAATTGAAAAAATCTGTTCATATTATGAAAATTGTAATAAATAATATAATACCCTTTGAGTCACAGCAAAGGACAAGATAGTCATTGCGAAAATAGGATGATTATCTTATAAGCATGAACGTAGAAAAAAAGACGGACGAAGTCTTGTTATACACAGCACTGTGTCTTCAGGGTCGGCCAGGCTGACTGCATGTACACGGTCCGCAAGCACACATTCTTACGCTAGTCCGGCCATTTGACAGGCATAAGAATGTGTGCGTGCCCGACTCTGAAGACACAGTGCTGTGCATAAGACTCCGTCCGCCTTTTTTTCTACGTTCATGGTTATAAGCAATAAGCTCATTTCGGCGCAACTTTTGTTTGTTGTCTGTGTTGTCCGTCTGTCCATCTATCGTCACAGTCTCAATGTTTTTTACACTATTAAAAAACATGAAAACGTCATGGCGATACCCACAATATCTAAGCATGTAGTAATTAAACATTGAACTTTTCGGGCGTTTGTAGTTAATGGTTATCAGATAATGGTCGCCTGTCCGCGCCAGCGCCGAGAGATTTACACCGTTCTGTATTGTGCCGATTAAATTATAGTTTTGTGTAAGTTTGCCGTGAGTCGTCAGCTTAAAGACTATACTAGCTGTAGCTCTCTTTTGCTCGTTTACCCCCTTATTTTGTAAAAAAGACAGAGCCTTAATTATTAAATATTTTTAACGACTATTATTAATTTAATAGTTCTTTTTATTCCGACTGTTAAACCAAGCGATATTATTTTTCTTTCTTTTTTCTTTTATTACCGTTAACCGCATCATATTCTTTAAGTACTAATATGTTGAATAAGTGATAACTGATAACCATATTCAATGTACAAATGATGACAAACGTTAACCCCCAACTACATGAAGTGTATGCTAATAACCTAAATGGTAACAGATGAGCACTGCGCCAGTACCGCGGTAAGTAATGTGGTGGCTAATGCTCGTAAGAAATGACCACAGTGCCGCTTAGCCCAGAAGTGCATAACACAGTAGAAATGTATACAGCAGTGTAATTCTGTTATGTAATCTATATATACATGCATATAACTCAAAGGTGACTGACTGACATGGTGATCTATCAACGCACAGCCCAAACCACTGGACGGATCGGGCTGAAATTTGGCATGCAGGTAGATGTTATGACGTAGGCATCCGCTAAGAAAGGATTTTGATCAATTCCACCCCCAAAGGGTTAAAATAGGGGATGAAAGTTTCTATATAATAATATGACATTATTAAATAACATGACATTTCCAACGCGGGAATCGAACCAACGATCTCCGAGTCAAGAGCGACGCTCTAGACCACTGGACCACGGATGCGTTAGGCGAAAGTATGCGTGCGGACCGTGCGGTGGATTCGAACGGTTCAGTTATTTAGCATGAAAATGGTGTACCGTATAATATTCTGTGGCTGTGCTTATAATGACTTACAGTCAACAGCTTTTAGGGTCATTACATTATGTAAGGTATCGTTTATTGAAAAACAAGCATTTCACTTATTTCCATACATCATCAAAAGTGTCAAAAGGGTTAAAAGTACACACTTTCGCATCTATCATAGTTGATATTAATTGTTGTTTATTTTAAAGAAGAGGTCTTCTAAATTCATTCTTAAACCAAATGCTACGTAGTAAGCAGGGTATAAGGGCAGCCCATAAAGTTAATATATTAAGGTATATATAATTGGAAATTCATAAGGAATTTTGTAAATTTGGCTTAGACTACACTTAGAAATAAATGTGCTGCCCTTATTGTTATCGTTAGCCCTTACACATTAATTGGGGATGCACTAACTAAAACAAGGCCAAACTGACACGAAACTAAAATTGCTCAACAAAATTTAGCCTACGTCCAGCGGGGCGACCGACTTTGAGACTTAACACAGGGGGGTACGGTATAGAATGTGTTGTGGTGTATAATTTGGGCTGCGACTCGTGTTCGGTTCCACTGTACTCTTTGACTGGTACAGTAATTACCCATTCAAATAGGGATGATTACTGGCATCATCATCATATAAGTGTTGGGAGTCGGGACACATCTGCAGAACGTTCGGCTCAATACGCTCGCAATGTATTTCAATTTCTCTATGACACATCAGCGTAAATTACGCCGCGTTCGGCGTAGTGCGTAACCTTCCGTTGGCGAAACTTTCGGCGCCGTACGTTTGGCAGATGTGTTCTTACGCTAACGGCTAAGGCCTACGTGGTTGACAAAGAAAATCTGACGGTTTGTTCCTGAAATCTTATATTTTTACGTCTTGTAGTGACTTTAGTTTGTCGTAGTTAATCATGAGCTCGATTCTTACGTTGGAACACTTTTTAACTTTAAAAGATTTGAACTTAAATATTATGTATAAGTATGGTAAAGAATATCCACCTATCTGTACTTTAAGAGTTTAATACTTTATATACCTACTTCAGAAAAACCATTCGAGTTCCTAAATCCTAAGAGTTACTAGGGGTTCTGCCAAAATGTTAAAATATACCTAATTTGGTTATAAGTACAGCTGTTGTCAATGGTTTAATTTATTAGTTTAGCAATTAACGTAAAATATTATTATGCGATAACAATTCCAATTTGCTCTATAATGTTTAGTTAGAGTCGTCGTGCTTTGTTTACAGGTGATAATACGAACGATTAGAGTAGTATATTCGTCTATGATTGCTTAAAATCAAAGTAGATTGTGGATACTATAGACAGCATCGCAAACAATTTTATCATCATCATTATTATTATCCAACAAGAGGATTGATATTTGGAGATGTCTTCATATTTTGATTTTTGATGTGTAAACACTAAACTGTAAAGTAGTGTTTTTTCAAACTGTGGGTTTGAAAAAACCTCTGGGGTTACCGAGGGGTGTTGCATTATCAAAAAGTTTGAAAGCCACTGCTGTAGATGTGTAAAATCTGACGGCAAACTAACGTGACAAGCGATAGCGCGATGTAGGAGACGCTTAACGCCATCTATACGCAGAATAATGAACTAATTTCCATACAAGATTTTTGCTTTGTAATATATACCAGAATGCACGAAATTTTCTAAATATTCTGATAAAAACTGGTTCTAATTCACCGTTAATTTTGTAATGATTATAATAAAATTGTTTAATTCACCAAACGGGTGTGGGAGGCATTATTATTGGTGTTACATTACCTAGCTTCTATTTATTAACGAGAGTACGAAAACGATGGTCTAAAAGCATTTTTTATTAAAAATATAAAATGCACGGTAAACAAAAGTGTTGTAAGCTGCAACTTCCTGAAAAGTGACGCCAAATGTTGGCTCGGAATACACAACTTGCCGACTCACGCCATGTGTTCACTTTTTAATTTTAATACTTTTACCGCTTGTTTTATGATTGTGTACGAATTAATGCATCCATATTCGATACCAATAACTCAGAAATTGTCTATCTGTTACCTCTAAACGCTGAAACCAATAAATCGAAGTAGATGATAGTAATTAAGAGCTATTCCATGGAAAATACAATTTTATTTGCCAATAGAATTGCTGGCACTCGCGCAGTTTTTTCATTTCGTCATAATATCTATCGCAATCTGAGAAAGTATTTTCAAGAACAATAAACAACAATATTAATTACGAAGTTATCCTTATAGTTAATGCCTAATGGTTAACCAAGTTAACAAGCAAAATTATGTTTCAACTTCGCGTCAATTTATTTAATTCAAATGAAAATAGAGCTAAGTGTTCACGTCTATTATAATATTGCTATCAATTTAAATACACCCATTAACCCCCGAACGGCCCAAGTAGGCCGCGATAACAATAGATAGACAATAGATTTCCAAGAACTCCACGATCGACGGATTAATTCGATCATAATATTAAGTATTAACAGTATTCATATTTCATATTTCATATTTATATTTCATAATATTAAAAATGCATAAATTTGTTATAATCTCAAGTACATTTAAATTAAATTGAAACTGACTAAACTGAAAACTATAAAGCTTTAATCGCAAATGACTGAAAGAAAATAGGCGACGGAAAATAATTTTTCAAGTTGACGACTTTCTCACTTTCAGCCATGTAAACAATTAGGCGTGTAAAAGTGAAAATTATTGGGTTACGTCACTTTGCTTACACGCCGTCATTGTTTACAGCTGTAACTGTCAAACGCCACAGGTTAGCCGCTAACAGGTGGACCGGTTTCGCTGCAACCAGCCTTGGTATATTTGGTTTTGTTGAAACCAAATACCGAGGCCTTACGACTAACTTAACCATAGTTTCATGAAAACCAGCTACTAAACCATCCGGTTTCGTCAAAGCCGTGTCAATAGTTATGGTTTCGTCGAAACCGGGTTTTTTGGTTTCTGGTTTCGCCACAACCGGGTGCCTGGCGGTCTGGTTCCGTCGGAACCGTTGTTGTGGCCCGCGGCCCACTGACCGAGTTGCCATCGACCGGCGCATGCGCGGAGCACCCTCGGGGCGGAGACTGTTCACTCGATTCCTGAAAATCGATGCATCGAAGCGAGATTTTATTTAACATCAGATTTAAGTTTTAAGCTCTCTTTTGATGGTTTTAAACCCTCGATCACAGATTCTCGGAAGTCTTTTGTTCTTTTTATGTTATGCGACCGCTTGGGGCTTGAAAGGTTAATTTAAATTAGTATTGAATAAAATGTAGCAACTTCATTTAAAAATACTACATCAATAAAAAATAAGTTTTTTTTAATTTATTTATTTTATAAGTTTGTACGTCCGCGCCATCAAAAATAATATTATAACTAGTATATCAATTTCGTAGCAGCAGCTCTACGCCGTAGACGTTTCGTAGCAAATGTTTTTTTTTGTTGTTATTTTGTTGTAGCTTATCACGATATCGTCAAAAATATGTATGATTATTGTATGTACTATGTTATTTTTTACTTAAGGCCGTCACAAACTTAGCTATAATATATATTATTATGTTTATAGCTAGGCATATTAATATATATTTTCTATACAATTTTCGCGTGACCACACACTCAGCTATAATATATATTTCTGGTCTCAGTGTTGTAACAATCATATTATTATTATCAACCACGCCATCTGGTGTAATTCATAAAACCAGATGGTAGGCGGGACTTGTCATCCCTACCAACCTCTACTTTCATAGAGGCTGGTAGGGGAAGTCTATATAAGGTCGACATCGCATTCAGACGGCACTCTTCGTTCAGATCTCTTGGCTAGTGGAACCTATGCCGGAAAATTGAGTGAAGTGTTTGTGTATTAGAAATATTACTAGATTGTGGAATTAGAATAAAGTGGATTGGAAAACATATCTTGTTTTACTTGATTTTACATATCAGAAGTGGCATACGATAACAAGGTACGTAACGTATTATTATTTTCTTTTTTTTTATTTTTACTGTTATAACATTGTTTTTACAGTGTTTATTTTGAACCTTTGGAATAAATAATTCTTAATATTGATCATATCTAACTATATTCTGGTATTTAAAAATCTTGTTCTTTTTTTTTATATAATATATACACCGTAGATGAAAATATAGTAATAGTTAATTAAACATTACATTTACAGAGATAACAATTGAAAATTTAATATATTTTTAATTGTTTTAATATCACTTCCGGTTAGCGATTAATATAAAATGTCATATTTTGAGATACTATTACAACACTGCTAACGATTCATAATATATTCATGTATTTGAATTATTATAAAAATTGTTTACCTTACTGTTATCGTACCACACCCACAATTGAAAATTATTCTATAATGACTATTATTTATATTGCAATCGAAATATGGTAATGGTTTTTAATTTATATTTTAAAAAGGAAAATTTCATTACTATTGAAAATGTTATGATAATATGGATTTAAATTATTATTTATTTATTTCATAATAATATTATTGGAGTCAATTAAAATCTATTAATAACAATGAATTATGGATTAACAAATTTATATATTTCGAATGCAATTTTGAGTCTTAAAAAAATATTCTATTTTATCTTAATTAATTTCTATTTATTCTGAGTTTGATTTTGAAATCATGTTCAATAAAAGTAGTATTATAATTTATTATGTAATATATCATGTAAAACGAAAACAAAGACTACAGGTATTATATAAAATGATAAGATACGTCTATATTTTATGTTGTGTCTTGATAACCATCACGCTGTGTTTGTATACATTATAATAATACAATAATTTGAGTTTCAGGAATAATAATTCGAAATGGATATGGATAAAGGTCTGGAACATTCAACTGGATCCAAAAGTCCGATTTTGCAAAGATTACCCATAGCCGATAGAGGTCGTACCCGATCGAGAAGTGTGGATCAGACAAGGGAACGCCGCACACATAGCCGCAGTTTATCAAATGAAAGACTACGAGAATTACTAATCTATAAACAGCAAATGTATAATTTAGAAAAACAATTAAATAATGAACGCCGAGAGCGTGAGTTACAAGAATCGGAGCTGCGTGACTGGAGACGACGATACCATGATCACTATCGAAGCATTGATCGTGTGAGTTCTGAACGCGACAAGGCTTGTGAGAATCCTTATCGACGTATCCATTACAGTGTTGGAAAGGATAAGTATAGGAGCCCTGGACGGGATAGGAGCCCTCTAAGGGACAGGAGCCCTCTAAGGGACAGGAGCCCTCTAAGGGACAGGAGCCCTCTAAGGGACGGGAGCCCTCTAAGGGACGGGAGCCCTCTAAGGGACGGGAGCCCTCTAAGGGAGAGGAGCCCTCGAAGGGACAGGAGCCCTCGAAGGGACAGGAGCCCTCGAAGGGACAGGAGCCCTCGAAGGGACAGGAGCCCTCGGAGGGACAGGAGCCCTCGGAGGGACAGGAGCCCTCGAAGGGACAGGAGCCCTCGAAGGGACAGGAGCCCTCGAAGGGACAGGAGTCCTCGAAGGGACAGGAGCTGTCGAAGGGACAAGAGCCCTAGAAGATGCAGGAGCTTTGGAAGGGACAAAAGTCGGAGCCCTGATCAGGACATGTTTCTGAGCCCTAGACGAAAAACATATAGGGCCGTTGAGGAGGACCAGAGGAATTCTAAAAGAAACAGCTACTGGCCTGGTGAGTCAACATCTTCATTCTTTAAAGACTTTTTAGATGTAATTAAAAATACAAATTGCAGTGAGCGCTCTAGTTTTCCTAATCTAAATAATGTCTTGCCAGAATTTGATCCAATGTGTAGAGAGCAACCGATTACTACTTGGCTTGGTAAGGTTGATGAATGTGCCGATATTTATGGGTGGGATGACCGCCAGACAATTCATTATGCCTTGCCAAAGCTGAGTGGTCACGCTAAGCTTTGGTATCAAGGATTACCTTCTCTTAAAAGATCATGGTATGAGTGGAAGATTTTGTTAAAGGAATCCTTTCCGGATACCGAAAATTATGCAGAGTTATTGACAGAGATGCTCGCCAAGAGAGCTCGATTTGGAGATTCACTTGAATTATATTATTATTCTAAAATTAATTTATTGAATCGCTGCAAAATTTTCGGTAAGGAAGCAATAGACTGTTTAGTTCATGGTATTGATGATAAAGGTGTAAGGGTAGGGGCCCAAGCTGCGAATTTTGTCAAACCAGAACAGGTTTTAAATTTCTTCAAAACTTTTAAATTTCAAATTAAAGACAATAGTGTAGATAACAAGAAAGAAAAGAGATTTAATAGTAATAATTTATTTCAAACTCGATCGACAAATAAACAAAACGATTTCTCTGTTAAACCAAGACAAAGTCAGCAGTCGGATTCTGTAATTTGTTTTAACTGCAAAGAGAAAGGCCATCCTTGCTCTAAATGTCCAAAACCTATCGTCCAGTGTTCTTACTGTCGTTTGATTGGTCATGCTCTTCCAGATTGTCCAAAGAAAAAATTAATGAAACCTGAATCTGAAAAGAATAAAAATGTTTTAAAAGTTAATATAAATGAAAGTACTTATGATGCAAATCCAACAAATTCTGAACTCGTAAGTTTGTGTGATAGCGATAAAATATTAGATAGTTCTTCTCATAAATATAAAATAATAGTCAAGATAAATGGACAGCCAACGGCTTGCCAAGTAGATTTAGGTAGCGAAGCTACGTTAATACGTAAATCAGATGCAACAAAATTAGGTCTATCTTGGCTAACCGTTGACAGTCCATTATTACGTGGACTAGGAAATGTACCTTACTTACCATTAGGAAAACTAAAATTGATAATCGAGGTTCAAGGTATAATTGAAAAAGATGTAGATTCCTTAGTTGTGGATGACCATTTAATTAATAGTCCAGTTCTTTTAGGACATACCTTTACCGAGCGTCCGAGTATACGCATTGTGAAAACAGCTACAGACTTGCAATTCGAAAAAGTAAAATTCAACAGTAGAAAAGAATTAAAGTGTCAAAGTGATTTTAAAATAGGTGTCGGAGAAATGAAAACAATCAGAGTTTATACAGATGATGATGTTAGTGGTAATGTGTATGTCGGTGGCTCGGTAAGGGGATGCTTAGGAAAGGAATATTACCTGTTACCAGGAGAGTATGAGATTCACTCGGGTTCATGTTTGTTGTTAGTACAAAATTTGGGTACAAAACCTCTTATTTTTTCGAAAAACTCGTTAATTACACGAGCTAGTTATTTAGGTGAAATAAAACAAATTTTTACTATAACTAAAGACATTCGAACGGTTACTGACGATTTAAACATTTTATGCGGGGAATTTTTAACTAACGATGAAAAACAAAAATTAAATAACGTTTTGGAAAAGTTTAAAAGTTGCTTCTCCACTGGTGTTCATGATCTAGGTTACACTACAGAAGCTGAAATGGTGATTCAGCTAAAGGACACTGAACCAGTAGTTTACCGGCCTTATAGAATGTCACATTCAGAAAGGGAACAAGTTAAAGGAATGGTGAATGATTTGGTTGAGAGCGGGATAGTTCGCGAGTCAAGTTCACCATATGCAAGTCCGATTGTTTTAGTGAATAAAAAGTCCGGCGAAAAACGACTCTGTGTGGACTATCGCGCTCTTAATCGGAAAACTAAAAGGGATCATTACCCTCTTCCCCGAATAGAGGACTTACTTGACCAATTGTCAGGACAGATGATTTTTACGACACTGGATTTGGCATCAGGTTATCATCAAATTCCGATTGCAGAAGAGTCCATAGAAAAGACCGCATTTGTCACGCCTGATGGGCAATACGAATATGTTCGTATGCCCTTTGGGTTGGCAAATGCGCCTGCAGTATTCCAACGTCTCATGCATAAGGTATTGTCTAGCGCTAAATATGTAGTTATATATATGGACGATGTACTGATTCCAGCAGCATCTTTTGAGGAGGGTCTAGCTCGCTTAGAAGAAGTACTGACATTGCTACAAAAAAGTGGCTTGACACTTAAAATGAGCAAATGTAACTTTTTTCAAAATCATATAGAGTTTTTAGGATACGAAATCGATAAAAATGGTATCAAACCCGGTCTCCAAAAAATACAGGCTGTATCAAAATTCCCATCTCCAAATAATCAACATGACGTTAGAAGATTCTTAGGTTTGGCTAGCTTCTTTAGAAGATTTGTCAAAGATTTTGCGATTATAGCTCGACCTTTGACAAGTCTTTTAAAGAAGGATGCCGGTTGGAAATGGACATCTGCACAACAAGACGCTTTTGAGACCTTAAAAAATAAATTGACAGAAAGACCAATTCTTACCTTATATAATCATAAAGCCGAAACACAATTGCACACAGACGCGAGTAAGGTTGGAGTAGCAGGTATATTAATGCAACGATTAGGTTCAGATCCTTGGAGGGTAGTGGCATATTATAGCAGACAGACTACGGTTGACGAGCAAAAGTTGCACTCCTTTGAACTCGAGACCTTAGCTGTAGTTAGTTCTTTGAGTAAATTTAGAGTGTATCTGGTCGGTATTAAGTTCACAATTGTTACAGACTGTAACGCCTTACGCTCTACTTTCACTAAGCGCGATTTAGTACCTCGCATTTCCCGGTGGTGGATACAGTTTTTGGAATACGATTGTGAAATTGAATACCGACCTGGCGAAAGAATGGCTCATGTAGACGCCCTCAGTAGAAACCCAATACCCTCGGACGTAGAACATCCACACACATTAGACATTTTGTCGATTAATACAGAAGATTGGATTGCAACAGTTCAATCTGGAGATTCTGAAATTAGACTAATTAAAGAAGTTTTAGAAGATCCCTCCACTAGTAAAATTGCTAAAATATACAAAGAATATAAAATAAAGAATAATAAAGTTTTTCGCGTTATAGATGACAAAACAATACGATGGGTGGTCCCAAGAGGTGTTCGTTGGACATTACTTAAAGCTAATCATGACGACGTAGGTCATTTTGGGTTTGAAAAGACGCTACAGCGCCTTCGTGCTTACTACTGGTTCCCAAAAATGCGACGATTCACCAAGAAATACGTGTCTGCATGCCTAGAATGTGCGCATCATAAGCTCCCATCTGGAGCGAAAGAAGGGGAACTTCATCCAATCCCTAAAGTAGAAGTCCCGTTTCATACGGTACATGCTGATCATTTAGGTCCTTTTGTGCGCAGCAAACATAAAAACACTTATTTGCTAGTGATCGTTGATTCCTTTACTAAGTATGTAAACCTAACCCCAGTACGTAGCACAAAAACTAAAGCGACTATTAAAGTATTTAAGACCTTCTTTAGCTATTTCGGAACCCCTACTCGCTTGATAACAGATCGGGGTACTAGTTTTACAAGTAAGAAATTTAAGTCATTTCTGCAAAAATCGGGGGTTAAACATGTATTAAACTCGGTAGCTACACCACGAGCTAATGGACAGGTAGAACGTTACAATCGAACGATTCTCTCGTCGCTTAGCACGATGTCTCATGGAAAAAGTCCTGATAGATGGGATGAATTTGTTCAGGATGTCCAAATGGGTATAAACTCTGCTGTACATGACATCACAAAGAAATCACCATCAGAATTATTATTTGGCAAACAAATTAATAGTGCATCACAAGGCGTATTAAATGAAGTAGTAGATGATATTATAGTAAATAGTTCGGTTGATGTCAATTTAAAAGATATTAGGGATCAAGCTGGAGAATTAATTAAAGAAAATCAAATGCGTAATAAGGAAAGATATGATAAAAATAGAAAGAAAAGTACTCGATACAAAGAAGGAGATCTTGTTAGGGTAATAAGAACTATAGTAGGTAATCCTGGCCAATCTAAGAAACTTGAACCCAAATGTCAAGGTCCCTTTAGGATTAAAAAGCTGTTGCCCAATGACCGATTTGTTATTGAAGATACGCCATTAACTAAGAAGAATGGTAAACGTTACGAAGGAATAGTCTCTATAGATAAAATATTTCCTTGGCTTAGTTTTGATAATAATCCTGAAAGTGATTCCTCTAGTAATGATTCCTCAGACGAAAAGTAATTACTTTATTGAAAACTGGCGAGAGGTTATTTTGATTAAAAAAAAAAAAATGTTAACTAGTGAAATTTATTATTCATATTATTATAATTCAATTGTAATTATACATCGCAACTCAATCAAATGAATGTAATTATTGTTTATTAACTTGCTGATTGTTTACTATTTATTTACATACTATTTTAAGCTACTATTGTACTAATTAAATTATAACTAATAAATTGGTGTTCACATTGATTTAGTATGAAATACTTACTTATGAATTAATGATTATGATGTATTTTTTTTTTTTTAGTTTAAGTTCCTTATTTTGATTATTTTCAATTAATATTGATATTTATGTTATGTATTTAAGAACTATTGTAAACGAGAGGACTCGTTTGAATCGGATGGCCGACTGTAACAATCATATTATTATTATCAACCACGCCATCTGGTGTAATTCATAAAACCAGATGGTAGGCGGGACTTGTCATCCCTACCAACCTCTACTTTCATAGAGGCTGGTAGGGGAAGTCTATATAAGGTCGACATCGCATTCAGACGGCACTCTTCGTTCAGATCTCTTGGCTAGTGGAACCTATGCCGGAAAATTGAGTGAAGTGTTTGTGTATTAGAAATATTACTAGATTGTGGAATTAGAATAAAGTGGATTGGAAAACATATCTTGTTTTACTTGATTTTACAGTGTGTTTAGTACGGTATATTAATATATATTATAGCTAAGTCTGTGACGGCCTTTATTCTCACATTTCGTTTTGATACAGTTATAATGAGCGACATGTACAAGATACTTTACTTTAATATCTGTTATGAAATTTTATTTTTGATATAGTCTAGTATGTTCAATCAGTTATCAGGTACTTGCTACTAGACATAAAAAGTGTACATTAACGTCGGCGTTCTATCTAGTGCCCAGAACTAATCAAGCTTTATGCCTGAAAATCTAAAATATTAACTTAACTAGAACTATTTTAACCTTACGCCTTAAAATCTTAAATTAACTTACATCCCTAAACTCGATTATGAATCGATGTTTCCCAGGCCTACCATCGAGTGTATATCGATTACGGCACCGTGTCTCTGTCCGCCGGCACAGCTGGCAGTCGCCCCGTCGCGTCCCGCACGCGCGTTTCCGCGATTTGTTTACTCCCGTCACGTGCCGACATGGCGGACTAGACCTCACGATACCTGGTAAGTGCTTACCATTTACACCTTACCATACTCCACTTACACCCGAAAATACAAGGAGTTATGTGGTAATTTCCTCCCGTTTGGAATCAAGGAAGTGACGTCACAAATTTAATTTAATAGAGACAGCGGAAATAATAGTGTTACTATCCGAGGCATGTTTCTCGGTATTTTTCAATGTAGAAAATGACGGCGGTATTGGATTTGAGTGAAAATAATATTATGTACAACATACAGTGGAAACAAGCATATTCTATAATTATTTACCAATGATTTTTGACTTCCACTTTCATTATTTTAACTAAGTGACGTCATAAAATTTAATCAAGGTAAAGATAATATTAATTATTATAAGATTACAAAAACCCCTACGGCATTAATCCTAAAAAAACAAGAGCTGTTAGCCTTCTGTGTTGTCTCTGTCATTTCTGTATTGTTAAGGAAGTGACGTCGTAATCCTTTTAATTTCAGTAACACTTTACTAGCATAATACAAACAAAATAAGCAAATAAAATTGTTGTTTGCCATGTTTACATACCCCCTTAAAAATAATTTCACATTTTTTAAAATGAAATTAAAAACCTTCCAAACCAGTAAGTAATCAAAATATCTTGTTTTTAAACAAGGAAGTGATGTTATTATTAATTAATTTAAGAGAGGCTATGTGATTTCCGGAATAATTCTATCTCACTCTGGAGCCTTAATCAACTTATCTTTTAACCTTTTTGTTATTTTTCGCTTTGAAATGCTAATTGCAGTTGTGTTTGGTGGAAATCGTTTAAATTATGTTCAAAAAAATTATGTTTAGATGTAAAGCTCTTTTTTAAGTACATTTGAAAGTGATTTAATTAGGAAATATATAAATGAATGTTCAAAGAATCATTCAATAGGATAAAATATTCTTTCTGATGGACTTGGCAAACTCTAAACATATTTAAAATACCTTCCTAACTATTTATTTAGGTTGTGTTTACTATGCTCTTTTGGCTGCCATATAAAATAAACTCTAGTGACCAATAGTGCTTTGATACTTTAATTACACGAATTGATGAGTAAATATTAAAACTCTTATGAAATGTACTTACTTTAAGTAGAGATAGTTAACAATGTAAAAAAACTGCATAAAAACTTTACATACAAACAGTTTTTTTACGTAAGAAAATACTTTTAATGGCTTGATGGATTAAAATTTTCATGTCTTTCTGTCTTGCATGTTTGTCTAATCCGTAATAAATTCGAACGTGTGTCTGTCTGTTACCTCTTTTCTCTTAAACTGATAAAGATGTAATTCGGTATTGATAATGGAGATAAGTTGTTTCACGGGAAAATATAAACGATAGTTTTATGTTGGAATAATTAACTGTTTCAGAATTATAAATGAATTCCGGTGCCAAGAAAAATACTAGTAACATTTAGTAAAAAAAGCGGCCAAGTGCGAGTTGGACTCGCCCATGAAGGGTCCCGCAGCAGCAATAAGGTTTATTTTTATGAAATTAAAAGGTTTTTGATTTATTTTTATATTTCAGTCGATTTAATGAAATTTAGATTAAGGTTTACCATTTATGACGTATAAAAAAAACTACTGGCTAGATCTCGTTCAAACCAATTTTCGTTGGTAGTTTTTATAGTAATCTACATCATATATTTTTTTTAGAATTATCATGCCCCTACTTTAGAAATTAGAGGGGGGGTGTCCCCACACATTTTACCACTTTCGAAGAGTCTCTCTCGCAAACTATTCAGGTTAGAAAAAATGACATGACGAATCTATAAGGGTTCCGTTTTTTGCCATTTTGGCTACGGAACCCTAAAAAATAATACTTTTTTCAAATAAATTATAAAAACCTTTAAAACAAGTAACAATATAACACCAGCGAAACATTTTGTTCCAAAAAGCCAAGACAAGTCGTGTATTCGTGCTAAGTAGCCATAAGCATACGGAAGTAAATTTTATAAATAAAGATAATCGCTGTGTTTTGTTGGCTTTTATTGTTTCCATTCCTTTAACTTGAATAATAAAAGATTCTTATTTATTTTTATTATTATAACTCGCGTTTGCTCGCGGCCCTGCTAACGCCCATACGAAATCCCACGAAAATACTGATTAATAAAAATCCTGAGCAAAATTTGAACCACAATCTAACTGCCGCACTCAGGCAATTAATGATGATTAAACTTCAATTTAATTTAGAGTTTGATCGGTCAAATCAAACTCTTAATTAAATTAAAGTTGCATCGTAATGTATTAGACTTATATCAAAAATCTTCATGGAATTACAATAATTAAATTATAATTATTCTTTTCTGAGAGCGGCAGTTAAATTCATCATCTGTTTAGCAGTTTTTATGTAAAAGGGAAAGAAATACACATCTTACAATCAAATATATCTATAAAATATTATAAATATTAATGTGTTAGCTTAAAAATAATTTAATCGCGTGGATATTACCTGGGACCCAAAGACCAAAAGAAAAAACAGCCAAAAAAAGACCGACAATAATTATGCAAATGCAACCTTAAACCCCTTCAAATAGCCCAAAATAGATTACTTAAAACATTATTTCACTATGATTACCTGACACCTACATCAAAAATTTACAAAGACACGAAGATTCTGAATATTGAACAAACTTACAAATATTACTCTTGCATTCTCGTCCGTAAAATTTTAAACAAAGATATACACACTAATATTACATTTACAAAAAAGAAAGATTTACAAACAAAAGTGTTAAGAAGTGCTAATAACTTAATTTTGCCGATACCAAGAACAAACTATGGGAAGAGAAATGTCACGTACGAGAGTGCACAGCTATACAATAACTTACCAACATCGATTAAGGAAACCAAAAGTATAATCACGTTTAAAAAATTATTAAAACATCACCTACAAGAACAAAAAACACAATATTATAATATTTAAAAAACTGAACAAACATCATATTTTCCTACCTCCCTACA
Organism: Plebejus argus; assembly: GCA_905404155.3. Lineage (NCBI taxonomy): Eukaryota > Metazoa > Arthropoda > Insecta > Lepidoptera > Lycaenidae > Plebejus > Plebejus argus. The sequence continues at coordinate 12,574,952 of FR989942.1, read as the reverse complement.
ACACTAACACAATAATATACGAAAATCGCCAATTTTAACAATCACAAATACATAATATATACACTAATACGAGTTAAATTGATAACCTCATTTTTTGAAGTCGGTAAATAATTAAAACAAGTGACCTCCTAAATCACATGCATTACTCATCAAACCTACAAACTTATGTGTCATATCTAGTCGGAGAAACTTTATATCATTGTACACGATGTATTGTTCAACTTGTTTTTGCAAGCCACAGTATTACACAGTATGTTGACTCGACTCATCCATACATTCTAATTAAAACTTAACTTAATTCTACATTAAAATTAACCGTAATGAAAAGGCGATTTTGCATGCTTGTGATACTGTGTTGCCTTAAAGTTTGTTAAATTAAATTGTCTGCTAAATTTGAGCTACCGGAATTCACCCTAATGTGCACGAATTTCGGAATCGGAACGGTCTAGTATGAGGATAGTCTACTGCAACCACTCATACTGTGACATCGATTATAAAAGTACCCTCAATTGTATTGATATATTTTTTCTTTGTTTACATTTATGAATTGCTAATTTTATAATTATTTTACTTAAAAGCTCGCTCGATGTAATTTTGTAATGTTTACTAAGTACATATTTTGTTTGTATCACTTTACTTTATTGTCTTTCTCATGTAAGTGAATTGTTGTAATTCTTATGAGAATAAATGTCTTAAAACCTAAAACCTAAACCTAATTAGTATTTAATAGAGACTCATTGCATTTGCAAAATTATTAGTATTAAGTATTGTAGTGGAATCCTGCAACTATATTATTCAGTGAAAACTATAAAAATTATTGTAGAAGATTTTCGAAGCGGAAAACGAAATATGAAATGTAATTTCTAGAGCAAATAATTTGATACGATCAAACCATTAGCTGGAGGATGATTGGACGTTTTCAACATTTTATATCACTTAACATTTGTAGCTGTTATCAAATAAATATATTTTTATTTGATTTAAAATTTTCCGTCGGCTTCAAACTTTTTGAAGCGACGATTCAAACTTAATATTGAATAAGTTGTAAAAACTGCTTAAACTCATAAATACTTAAATCGACACTTTTTAGGATCTATTTTCATATCTTTCATATTCTATATTTATCACTCCTAGCCATCTTTTTCCTGCAGCTTTGCCCGCGTATGCATGCATTTTCAGAATATATAGTAGAATAGGTGTTAGTCCATTTTACAGCTTTAGTCGTACAACATGTTCTCAAAACCCGTTCAGTAGTTTTTGCACGAATATCCTCACAAACATACATTATAATTAAATAGAATTAGAAATTCTCTTAATTTCGAATCTTTTCATCAACTTTAAATTAATGATTTCACACTAGGTAACATTAGTATTTGGAATCTACAATCTATAGCATTCAATGTCAAAGTTCAAACTATGTAACTTATGATTTACTACCGTATATAGTAATTGTATTTATTACAACTATAACCACAAAAGTAGAGCTAACACGCACCATCACGCATACAACGGGTAGAGCCAAGCGCCTAAAACTTCGTTCAGGAAACCCGTAAATATACGCGAGATGGTTTCTTAAACCTCTAGCCTAAGAAAGTGCAGATTATATTGCGGCCAATTGTTTTATACATAATATTATGGGTACACGTGTAATTTGTAACAGTACTGTTTTCAATTAATATATATCTTCCAGCGTAAAATTTTGCTAGTTGAACGCGACGGAGTTCTGAAGTTCCTAAGATTTATAAAACTAAATATTTGTGACAACATTTAAACATATTTTGACTATAGTTTTAACTGTATCTCTATTATCTCTATTATTAAAATGTATTCCAACAATACCACAGACAACTAGGGAACAAAATCAATCACAAATAATCAAATTATTCTGCACTATTTGAAAAGTCCCTAAGTTGTAGGGCATATAGTTATATATTATTAGTATAGAACGTAGGGCATCATAGGGTACAACAATGTCAATAGAATTTGTAATCATAAATCTTGTTGCGAGTGTTCATGGGCGACGGTAGTTGCTTACCATCAGGTGACCCGTTTGCTCGTTTGCCCCCTTATTTAATAAAAAAAAAATCAATTCAGACTTCTACTTGTTGTTAGCTACGAGTTTGGTTTTTATTAGTAGTTCATTTGATAGATGTAATCACAAAAGTAGCGCACCAATGCTAACAATAGCTAAGATTACAAAGCTGTTAAGAAAGTTTATACTTTATAAGCTATACTACTATAGTATTAGTATTAAATATTAATATTATAGAAACAAATTTTTATATGCAGGCCATATTTTGGGAGAGTCCTAACTAAAACCCCTGAGAAACCGTAAATTTTGACACGTCACGACTTATGACACGACAAAATTATTTTGCTTTCTACTAAAACTTAGAGGAAAGTTCGATTCCTCAGGTAGTGCAGTGTATTATTAGAACAAGACACAAGTATATTCTAAGCATTTATTCAAGTTCTTCGTGTTTGATTTTTACCGGTGCCTTAATTTGTGTCCATACTAATATTATAAATACGAAAGTGTGTATGTCTGTCTGTTCCCTCTTCACGCCCAAACCGCTGAACAGATTTTGATGAAATTTGGCATGGAGATACTTCCAGATACGTCCCGGGAAAGGACAAAGGATACTTTTTGTCCCAGGGAAATGATAAACGAGCTTTGGCGCAGCGGAGTTGCGGGCGTCATCTAGTAGACTAGTAGCTACAATATTATGAGCTTAGCTTAGCTTTGACGCCTCCGTGGTCTAGTGGTACAGAGCGCGGCTCTTGACTCGGAGGTCGTGGGTTCGATTCCCGCGTTGGAAACATGTTATTTCCAAGTTTGGTTAGGACAATGCAGGCTGATCACCTGATTGTCTGACAAGCAAGATGATCCATGCGTCGGATGGGCATGTAAAAAGTCGGTCCTTCGCCTGATCTCTCGCCGGTCGTGTCGGTCTGCCGTCCCACTGGGTTATGAGAGTAAAGGAATAGAGAGTGCTCTTGTGTACTGCGCACACACTTGGGCACTATAAAATTACTCCTGCGTAGCTGGCCTAGTTTCAATGAAACCGGCCACCGTCACCGAAACCGGTGTGGGAGCTATTATTATGAGCTTACCTTACTCAAAAGTATACCGTACGATCCCCATATTGTGCTCTCGAAACTTTAAGAAAAACAAACCTTTAACCTAGTAAATAACTTTTATACATCGGAATAGTATTTGCCGAATATTCTATTCGGAGCAATAAAATACATTATTCGCGAAGTTTACAACAAAAAACATATGTACGGAGGTACAGGCGTGTACATAAATCTTGGTATTTCGGCATGCAAGTGGGTCAGGAAGTGACGGGAAGTGACTCAAAACAACGCTATTGTTTGCGAGTGTACTTTAAGTATTAGCTATTTGACTTAAGTATTATACATAGGACCACTTATTATGAGTTGCCGGTAGATTTTTGTAGGAAATCCGAAGCCGATTAATCGGTTCTAAGCGCCGAAATCTTTAAGAGATGTTATTTTGGATTAACTAAGAGATGTAAAGATTTATTCATATGAATGAATAAATCTTTACAACTTGTTACTTATTTCATATTTATATTCTTTTCAAAATGAAGAAATGTAGGTACATTTTTAAATAGTTTCGAAATATTTTTTTTTATTTCTACATTTGTATTCAGAGTAAGAAACCTTCAGCAAATAAACGTTAAGCTTTGGCTATGATTCGAAACAAAAGCAGCTTTGGTGGGAAACTAGAGGTCATGTTACGTAGACGCTCTATGTCTTTCTACATACGTGCTACGCGCTACGTAGATGTGCTACGCGCTACGTTCTACGCGCTACGTTCTACGTGCTACGCGCTACGTTCTACGCGCTACGTGCTACGCGCAACGTAGACGTGCTACGAATTATGATAGACTTGCTACACGCTACGCTTGGCTACGAATAATAGTACAGGAGCCCTAGAACAAATTTTTTTTATTACTTTCAAGCAAATTTTTTGTGAGTAGCTTCATTTTTATAAGACGAACAACATTTTTATCTGCGAAAAATCTTGAAAGTGGTAGGCTAACAGAAATAGAAACGATTTCATACTTTGATTTGATGGTCATAAAATATGGATTGAACAATCCATTTATAGGACAATAATACTCTTAAATTATATAACTATTTACCTATATTATTTTGTATTAATATACAAAAAATCTGCTTGTTAGGATCCGTAACCAAGTTTTGTGGATTACAGAACCCTATAACGGAACCTAATATGAGCTACTCACAAAAAATTTGCTTGATAGTTATAAAAAAAAATGTTCTAGGGCTCCCCTGCTATAAGGACTGAAGACATGAGTGGTTGATGTGGGTAACTAACATTTTGCAATATAAGAGCAATTTCTGATTTCAAATCATTTCCGGTCATAAAACCTCCAATAATACAAAAAAAAACATCAGTTTTCAAAATGTTAGTAAAACATTTCATCCACTGATGTCTTCAGCTATGAACAGTTGCTAAGACGCGGCTAACATTTTTCTATGATAATCAAAGGGCATGGAACGCAGCATTTTAGGTATAAAAAGGATTGACCGCGTTCGGAATACCACCCTGCGTTCCCAAACTATGCTCACTGATGTAGGCAAAAAGGCGGCTAGCCTGAAGTGGAGCTGGGCGGGGCACGTCTCCCGTATGCACCCGGAGAGATGGGCGCGTCTGGTTTCGGAGTGGCTACCGACTGGTCGGCGTAACAGAGGCCGACCCAAGAAAAGGTGGCGCGACGAACTGGATGCGTTCGATAAAGAGTGGCCAGCAACATCACAGGATCGCGAACTTTGGAAAAAAAGAGGGGAGGCCTTTGCCCAGCAGTGGGACACTGTAGGCTGCTTATAATAATAATAATAATAATAATAATAATAATAATCAAAGGGCGATTCTAAAAAACACACCATTACCGAAATATTAGGATGTACCAAAATAATAAGACCACGGTATAATAAAACAATAAAACATTCATAATTATGAATGTTTTTTTCATAATTATAAAGTTATACAATTGTATAACTTCTGTAACTTGCAAGAACTATGAAACCATAGACGATGTCTGAAAAACGACGATTTACTTTTGGTAAATCGTGGACTTCAGTAAAATATTCACACAAAAATTTACAAATAAAAAGTGCTAAAATATACTCTTGACTACCTTATTAGGTCACGTCAGTTAAAATAATAATTAAAATCAAAAGTACAACAAAACAAGGTATAAAATTCACAAACAGCGCAAAACAACTTAGATATGGTTCCGGTCCGTTCGATCATGTTGCTCTTTATGGGTGTGTTCCGAAATATTACCCAGTGTAATCGTCGGTGCTCGTAACGTCATGAATCGACGCTATACTGTTTATTCGTTTTAAATTATACTGGCCAGTGCATTTGGCGTATATAACTTTGTTTGGATGTTATTTATATAGTTAAGATTACATCATTTGGTATGTAATCTTACGTAACTGATTACGCCTAAACTCGTTTATAGTGAGGTTAACTGTACATATTTGCACGATGAAAATCTTTCCAATATTCTTTTCCTCTGGCCTTAAAGCATCTTCATACCGAGTTTCATCTTAACGTAAAGGGTACAAATAGACATATAGACAGAATGACACACTTTCATATTAAGTAAGAAAGTTAGGATACTTACATGTCGCACTTATCTTGCGGCAGTATAAGGCGTGGCAGTATATTATGGCCTAGGACTTATGACGTCACTATTATTGTCCAGTATATTGGTTTATATTTCAGAACTCTCGCTACATTTTGTCTGTATTCAGCCTCCTCCCCCACTACCACCCTCCCCCCACAAGCACAGACCGTCTGACGTTGCCTTTGTGACACTTAATTAACTTTTTATATGGAAAATGCAGTTTTAGGTTGGATTTATATATTAATATGTTCATTTGTATGTCACATCATAAGGGTGACTGCATATGGCGTATTTTGATCTCGTGTTGAAAGCGCGAAATTTTTCTTGTGTTTAATCGAAGACAATAGGAAGATCGTTTTTAGTTAGTGCGTATTTCTGACACTGCACCTTATAAGAGACGTATTTTACACATTTGTCGTTTTTTGACTATGTATATTGTTGTTTTAAACAACAATATACATATGACAAGTGACAACATTTATTTAGGTCCGTCACTGGGTTATTATTAGAGGAAGAGAGCTTTCGCTTATTAGGTGCGTAATTGAGCACTATACTAACATCTAAATCTGGGCAGGATGAATTACAATATACATATTATACAAGAGTTTATTCAGTAGCATAAATAACAATACCTAACCCCTACAAATGTATCAAAAATACATTAAAAGCGGCAAGGGTTATAACATTTTTACCCCAAAAATTACGAATATTCGGCGAGCGCACGACAGACGAGAATTTTAAACAGCAATTAAAATAGATTTAATTGTTGTTGTGGACGTAATTAAAGAATAAGTTGATCCGGCGTGCATTTTAAATAATTGAGAGCGGCAAGCGGCTTGCCAAAACCGCTGGCTATGTCCTTCAAAGTGAAAGTTTTGTTGGAAAATGTAGGCATTAGATTATTATGAGTAAGACTAGGATTTTAGATGATATGATTCTCTGTAAGTTAATTTAATTAACTAGATGACGCCCGCAATTCCCTTGCGCCAAAATTCGTATATCGCGCGGGAACCGTACATTTTGTATGTACTGTTCCCGCGCGGTTTACCGGGATGAAAGGTATCTATTATGTCCTTTCCGGCGACCCAAAGTATCTCTATGTCAAATCACATAGAAATCGTTTGAGCGGTTTGGGCGTGAAGAGGTAATAATAATAATATCTATGGACGCTTCACATCACGTCAGTCTGGCCCCATGCTAAATACCTGAAGGACTTGTGTTACAGGTACCAGACAACGGAAATATATTTAATACTTTTATACTATACATATATTTAAGATTTTTATTATTATATGATAAATATATTTAATACACATCCATGACCCAGAAACTTTGAAAACTTTTTGTTCCGTCGGCGGGATTCGAACCCGCGACCTCCGGCTTAAGCTACCAACGTGCTATCCACTGAGCCACAGAGGTCGTCAAAGAAGAGGTAACAGACAGAGGGAAAGGCTGATAGACAGACAGACACACCTTCGATTTCTAATATTAGTATGAAGTATAGAATCATGTCTGTTACTTCTTCATACATATATCGTTAAAGTAATTTTTATGTTTGATATGGAGATACTTTGATCATTATGAAAATTTTTATCCACGAAAAACTTACGGTTCCCGCTCCACAAACTTAATATTTTAACGCAAGTTGCAGGCACATCTAGAAACAAATCATCCACAAAGGCCTTAACGTTTTCATTCATTACGACATAAAAAACAAGGACGTGAAAATTAATCGCGCAACAATCGGAACGCCATCACAAATGGTTCAGCCGTGACACTCGTAAGATAAGTTTCATAAAAGAGCGGAGACATAAAGAGAGTATTTTTAGCGGAGATGAAAAGATTTTCATCTGGAGAGTGAATCAGAGGCGGAATTTAGCGGCTTTGTGCGGGCTCTATAGTAATAAACACGCCACCTATCATAACCAGCCATCATGGTAAGAGGCCACAATGGCACAACTTACGCCTCCGTGGTCTAGTGGTATAGAGCACGGCTCTTGATTCGGAGGTCGTGGGTTTGATTCCCGCGTTGGAAACATGTTATTTCCAAGTTTGGTTAGGACAATGCAGGCTGATCACCTGATTGTCTGACAAATAAGATGATCCATGCGTCGAATGAGCATGTAAAAAGTCGGTCCTGTGCCTGATCTCTCGCCGGTCGTGTCAGTCTGCCGTCCCCCTGGGTTATGAGTGTAAAGGAATAGAGAGTGCTCTTGTGTACTGCGCACACACTTGGGCACTATAAAAATACTCATGAGTAGCTGGTCTGGTTTCAATGAAACCGGCCACCGTCACCGAAACCGGTGTGGGAGCTATTATTACAATGGCACAGTGCGTTGCGTCATTGGAATGTTGGCACATGCGTTGGGACGACGCGCGACATACAATCAGCAGCTCATCAGACAGATTAAATACATCATGGTTTCTTCATCTTCTATCCGACGTTTCGTCACAACATCGTAGTAATACCTGAGAGAGTTGATTGTTTCCAAATTAAGGGTTTTCTGCTATAAAACTAGCAACTTCTAAAAAAATATAAAAGCAGCTGAATTTTTGAAAAAAATAAAAATCACTAATTCAAAGCACCCTTAAAGAAATCACATAAAACTACTAAAGTTCTATGCTTAATTTGAAAGCTTAAACTACCTTTGAAGTTTAAATTATTATGATCAATTTAAGTTTATAAGGCGCTGTGATGTTTTCCTGACCTACAACCATAGCTCAAACTTCTGACAAACGTTTCACGTTGTTTTTCTCGTCCCAGTTCAGGGTACTTGGGGAATAGCTCTCGATGAATTAGTTAAAAACTTCCGTTTACATTTTATTGGGTGTCGAAGTGTTTTCTATAAGGCTGTTGATTTTTTCTCTTTAACTTCTGGGCTGAGTGTTTAAGTTTTCGAGTTGTAAACTAATAGTACCTTTAAAGGTGTCCCAAAGTTATGACCAACTTTTATGATTTTGATTTTTATGGAACTTAGTTATTGACTTAGATTATCCGCTTACCATCTGATTATTATAGGCAATCATAGCTTCCAAAAGAACCTATACGTGTCCTAATATTTAAGCTTTGTGACAAACTTGTATTATAGATATAATTAAGCTAAACTTTAAAACGGTGAATCGAGGCTTATCTTCGTGTAAAATTAAATAAAATTGTATAAAATTCTGTCCCCTTTTATTATTATTGTAGTTTCAAGCCATAAGAGTTGTATGACTAAAAGCTACGTATCTTAAAACACTTCTAAAGCCTTTTTCACTATAACTATTTTCACTCTAGTCTACTCCCTGTAGATCGGTCATCGGTCAACGCTGAATACTCCAGGTATTCCGACCGAATACTCATCTAAATGTCCATAAATTTTAAAGAGGCATATTATAACCGAAAGTTTGCTGAGCACACAGCGATGTGTGTCAACTGTCATGTTGAAAAGATGGCGGACCCGCGAGCATTGCCATTGTGTGTGTGTTTGCCGAACTGACCGATCCGTGTCAAGGTGTGATGACAGATGATGAGCTGTCATCATCGTCATCAGCAACCTTATTACTCGAAACTGATATCAAACTAAAACCAAACAGCGGGTTAGCAATTCCTCTCAATTAATTCAGTAAATGAATTGTCAAAACTGTCAAACTGACTAAATATGTCAAATCAGTACAAAAATACAGAAATGAATTGCAAGCAGAGTTGCATTTTGCAATTTTAGAAAAATGAATCATATTATGATTCATATCATGATTCTTCAAAGCGACCATTTTAGCCCCGCTGATACGAATTTGATTAGTTCCAAACCGACCCGCAGCACGATCGAGCGCTATTTTAGAACTGTTGAAATCGAACAGGCTCGTGAGTCAAAATCGTATCAGTTTGGTTTCAGTTTGATATCAGTATCGGGGGTAAGGCTACAGGCTTTTGTTATACTGGGAAACGAGTAGTCGGCTCAGTTGGTGGTAGGTTTTAAAATTTAAGCGATTGCAAAGCTTGTATCGCACTGGCTTTGAGCGCGGCAACCGAATCAAGAAATTCCGTAACGAAAAAACCTAACACCCTTCTCCGACCTGCATAGCGGAGCGGCGTTGCCGTGCATTGTCTATTACTTAGACTAGACGTAAGCGAATTATAATTGCAAAAGTTGGTAAAAAATGCTGTGCTTTAGCGCGGCAGCCCCGAGTGCCACACGTCCATACTATATACCATATACTATAATATTATAAATGCGAAAGTGTGTCTGTCTGTCTGTCTGTTACCTCTTCACGCTCAAACCGCTGAACCGATTTTGCTGAAATTTGGCATGAAGATATTTTGAGTCCCGACAAAGGACATAAGATAGTTTTTATCCCGGAAAATTGTACGGTTCCCGCGCGATAAACGAATTTTGGCGCAATGGAGTTGCGGGCGTCATCTAGTATTTTTATACATATTTTGATGTGGACAAGAAAGAAAGTCCTCTGATGATATGCGACAGTAGAGTAAGTCGCTAAGTGACATATTAGCACTTGAATGCAAATTATCGAATCATCGTAAAGAAGTCACAATGTTCTCGTGGTTTCTCCAAGTTTGGGGCAAAGCTGCAGCCTGCATCCGCTTACCATCTCTTCAGGACACACCAGTAGACAGCTAAGTCTTACTTAGGGCTCCCACACAAAACTGCGAATTCACATCGCATCGCAAGTATCTGCGACAAAACTCGTAATAAAAATTAAAATGCGATGCGATGCGAATTTGCAGTTTTGTGTGGGAGCCCTTATCCTAGGACCCAGACACAAATAAAACACAGTAATACTTGCACTTTTTCCACTATATTCATTAATTCTTTCACCAATGAATGAATATAGTGGAAAAAGTGCAAGTATTACTGTGTTTTATTTGTGTCTAAAATGAATTTCCACCAAGAACCGACAGTACAATCAATTACTTAAATACTTATCCCAGACGTCTCCGATACGTGCATAAAAAAGGTTTTGACTGATCGCCGAAACCAACTAAATGCCAAAAAGCAGTTTAGCACAGGAAACCATTACCGCGCTCCAGAAACGACCGTTTGAATTAATCAAAAACATTCCGCGGAATTCGTTTGGAAAATGGAGTAATTACCATATAGATCACCTAAATGATATACGAGAGTCTAGATTTTAGGATATGAGATATCTAGATGAAGGCTGAATGCAATTACAAGTTTGTACCGTCATAACATAATATATTTATAACTATGCGAGTTTTGTATCAATCGTAATTAGTATGTTTTTGTATGTTGTACTCGTGAATAGATATAATCGGATTATATGCCCTATCAAAGTGCCGAAATATGGACAAAGTATGCATAGTGAAATTCATTTATGGATCATTTATGGAGGATTCCTTTATGAATCGGTTTGAGAATACGCGAATTTTTATCACTCCATCAATGTTTTTAATTTTTTAATGACTTCAGAAAAAGGGTTTCTCAACTCTTTGCCGTTTCTAAGGAAAGTGGATACTTTATCATGATAAGGAAATACCGTTTGAAGTCGGTTTTTTGTTAATAATATTATGTTATTAATTTTGTGCTTATTTAAACTTCTTAGTCTAGTTTTTCACATTTTTGCTGTCTGCCAGGTTCCTTTTTAAACAATACAAAAGTTATTGTCCTAAAATTAAGGCACTGTAACTTTATCCTCAATTAAACATACCACAATTTATTGAAAGACAATACATTGAAAAATAGCTTCATTCGTTCCCACTCTTTGTTTTCGTACAATGTCGGCCAAGGTTACACGAACGATTTCTAAACGTAAAATCAAAATGTCACTGGCGTTTATATTTTGACCAAAGTTACAGTTAATAAGGTGAAAACCTATAATTTTATGCAATATATCGTGCAAGCGTTTGTGTTTAGTGCATTAAAAAATTAAAGCGCGGCATAGTACTGTGTTACTTTAACTTCTTAAAAAACAAAACTCAATCTTAAAATTAAAAACCCTTCTAAAATAATTGAAAATCATTGATTTTACAGAGTGCATATGTTCTTATATCGAAATTGAAATTGAATTGAAATCGTTTATTTGCTGAAATAAGGTACAATATGTTGTTAGTAATGTGATCAAGCTCTCTTATTTTGCCTTTTGGTGGCGTGCAAATTTTATACAGTTTTTCGAATTATAGTAATTTATCTTCCTAAACTAACACAAGTTACAATTTATCCTTTTATTCTTAATATATTTTTAAGTGTCCTATTTTTAATACTTAAATAATTATTATAAAAAACTTAATACAATAACATGTCAATTTTAATTTTAGTCAATGAATAATATTAATGTTATTTTATCTCGGTATGATTAGTATTATTATATTCTAATAGACAAAAGATATTAAAATGTCAATAATAATTATTAATTAGCATTTATTTAATATTATGGATTCAAAGTCAATGTCAATAGTTATTAATAATAATAGTAATCATAGTAGTCGTCATTGCATAATTAATTTCATTATTAATATTATGTCATTACAAATCAATACGCATTTAATAACTTTACAATAATTCCATTAGGTACTATAATTCATTTCTTTGTCATTAAAGTATTCATTGATTGTGTAATAGCATTTTTTTATGAGTAATTTAAATATCATTCTATTAAATATTGTACAACTTTTATCTTTAAATTCCTCAGGTAATTTATTATATAATTTTATTGCCATACAGTATGCACTATTAGAGAATATTTTCTTTTTCTGAGTGGGTACCAGTAGTTTATGTTTTCTTATTTGTCTTTGGCTCGATAAATTATTTTCAAATAGATGGTCGAATTTCGAATATCGTTCCATAATAGAGCAAAAAGGCTAAAATATCACGTTTGTTGTATGAGAGTCCTCCTTAACTATTTAACTTATTTTGTTTTTAGTATTTGAGGAAATTGTCACCGTTCTTGAGATAGAAACAAACGAGCATGGTGAGCCTTGAGACATACAATCGGACAGACAGGCAACAGACAGACAGACAGTCGGACAGACAACGAAGTCTTGGTAATAGGTCCCGTAATCCCGTTTTTACCCTTACGATACGGAACCCTTTAAACTTCTACAATAAAAAATGACAGTATCGTTCTAAATTCAAAACACAATCGTCTTTACACGCTGTTCTAATAAAAAAAAAACAACGTTCGAAATTGAAAAATGTTGGCTGGCGCACCGCTATGTGTGGCTATGGACAATTAATTTTCACATAACATTTAATTTTCGATCGTTCAAGTCATTTTTGGGCTCGCGTGTTCAGTATAAGCAGACTATAGCACGCTCTATGGCCGGAATCGTAAATTAGCTGTGTTTTATCTTTCACGCTTCCCAAGAGGGTATTTATTCATACATAATATTATGTGGAGCACAATGATTAATGCCTTTTGGGAACTTTACAATATATTCTATTGGAGATTAAGTCGGTACTACATAATATCTCGTCGTCAACTAACTCTACATTAAGTGCAATATTCATGTCTTTTGTTTTTCAAAATATAAATAGACACAATCATATTATCTAGTATTTAAGTATTATATGCGTTTGGGGTCTTTGCTACTTTTTTGCACGGATTTTTGTCAAAAATAACTTTTCCATATCCTACTAATAACCTCAATTTTGACCTAAAGACCTAGTTAATACTATAAGCTTCTAATATACAATATTAGTGCATTATCAGAAGGCTGTAGTATAAAATATGTAAACGGCATAATCCGGTGAATTCGTCGCATGCGAGCTAAGCCTGTTTAGTCAAGATAGCGCGCACCGCTAACAGCAAAAACTATACGGGATTATTATACACGGCTATGGGTAAAGATCAGTATAGTTTAACCCCTATAGTAATAAAAAATATACACAAGTTAAGGTACAAGTTGGAAGTCGGCTACATGAAGTGTCAGCTGACGACGTGTCGCAGCGACACTACTGGTTTCTATGTATTTCTATGAAATACCCTCAGCAGCTAGCGACACTAAACTAGCGACACTTTTCATAGAAATGCATAGAAACCAGTAATGTCGCGACGACACGTCAGCTGCCGCCGCTTCATGTCGCCCGCTGCTAACCAGCACCTTTACAAGGCATAATTAAGCCCTTGCCCTTGAATAGTTAAACGTTGAGTTTTTTTTTATTTATTTTGTTCAATACATACAAAACTTATATTATAAATATACAAGAGATCTTGCCGCAAAAACTACACTGAGTTTATCAGGACAAGATGTAGTCGCGTAAGTTTATTTTTATTATTGCCTCCCGTGGTCTTGTTTAGAGCGTGGCTCTTGAATCGGAAGACGGAATAATGGGTTCGATTACCATGTTGGAAACAAGTTATTTCCTATTTCCAAGTTTGGTTAGGACAATGCAATGCAGGCTGATCACCTGATTGTCTGACAAGTAAGATGATCCATGCGTCGGATGGGCTTGTAAAAAGTCGGTCCTGCGTCTGATTTCTCGCCAGTCGTGTCGATCGTTTATCCTACTGAGTTATGAGAAAAAAAGAATGGAGAGTACTCTTGTGTACTACGCACTCACTTGGGCACTATAAAATTATCCTACTTAAAACATATGGATATGCTACATATACCGGGACATTATTATGATTTATAATAGTATATTGCTTTATAATTTACGGTTACCGCGAGAAAAAATGAATTGTACGTGAACAAAGTTGCGAAGATAATATTGTCTCCCTAAATTTAAATGTCGTTTGTTTTGCCAACTGTACAGAAGCTCATACTAAAAATAACAATAAGAAAGTAAAATGTGAGGTTGTATTGATTTTCACAAAGGAATGCCTTGGGAGTTAAGATTGTTTAATCTGACACCTCAATGGTGGTATTATTGTACTTGGGTTCCGCATTTACGATTGTATCCATACTAATATTATAAATGGAAATGTGTGTCTTTTTATAAAATTAGGGGGCTAACGAGCAAACAAAGTCATCTTATGGAAAGCAACTACTGTCGTCCATGGACACTCGCAACATCAGAAGTGTTGGAAGTGCGTCGATGGCAGCCTTTTTTCAGTCTATCTATATGTTTGTCTGCTGAACCGATTTTTATAAAATTTGTTATGGAGATACTTTGAGTACCGGGAAGGGATATAGGATACTCTTTTTCCCGGAAAAGTACGTTTGTCGCGATAAACGAATTTCCGCGCTAAGGAGTTGTGGTCGTCATCTAGTTGGGACTTTGGGAGCGACTAACACAACATGGTCGATTATATAATTCATTTTTTTACTTAAAAATAAGCCCCGAATTGTTTCAATTTTAGGGTTCCGTACCCAAAGGGTAAAAACGGGACCCTATTACTAAGACTTCGTTGTCTGTCCGTCTGTCTGTCTGTCTGTCTGTCTCCAGGCTGTAACTCAAGAACGGTAATAGCTAGAGATTTGATATTTTCACAGATTATGTATATCTGATGCCGCTATAACAACAAATACTAAAAATAAAATAAAATGAATATTTAAGGGGGGCTCCCATACAACAAACGTGATTTTTTTGGCCTTTTTTGCTCTATATCAAAAATGGCAACAGGTAGGTACTTGAATTTTTCACAAAATCCTTAGTTATATGTGTACTTTATTATTTAATAATATTATTAAAATAAAATAAAAAAATAAGGGGGGCTCCCATACAAAAAACACAATTTATGGCCTAATTTTGCTCTATAATGGTACGGAACCCTTCGTGCGCGATTCCAACTCGCACTTGGCCGATTTTTATTTAAAAATAGATACTACATTATATTTCCGCGGATCCAACCTAGCGAAAACGCGATATCTAAAAATTTTCTCGATGCAAAAAAAAAACACAAAAATGCATATAACTTTCACGAATTTTTCATATATTATTATAATGCCATAACCGTGCATTACACTAAGTTAATATTTTAACACATTGTATAAAATTCTGTCATTGAGAAACTGACCGAGCGGATTTTTAAAATGTTGTATATTTCTCGAGTTAGTATCGTCCTTTTTCATCTGGCATATGAAAGATGGGCATGAGTGTGAAGAGAGAAGGACGATGTTTGATTTTTTGCGTTAGTCGCCCTCAACTAGATTACACCCGCAACTCTGATGCGTTTATCGCACGGGAGCCGTAAATTTTCTGAAATGAAAAGTTTCCTCGGTTCAGCGGTTTGGGCGTGAAAAGGCAACAGACAGACAGACACACTTTCGCATTTAAAATATTAGTATGGATATAAATGTGTATGTAGCAATAACTCCCTAAAAACCGGCGAAACAAACTTGGAATTCCCCGTAATAACACACATGTAGAAAAGGAGAGTTCGCATGAAGTAAAAGTTTTTTAATACCGGTCCAAGTTGGAGCGTTTGTAAGTTTGTAAGGCCATTTTGACTTTTGACAACAGTTACGTTTATTGTTTCGTTGTTGTCTCTAATTCTTTGAAAGAATTTGTAAGAGGTTTTGGACTAGTTGGAGAGAATTTTGTGATCGAACTTAATATTTTTAAATAAAGCATGTAGAAGTTAAGTATTTTGCCTAACGGCCAATATGTTTATTTCACTTTCATTTTATGAATATCCCAAGATCCATTCTTTATCTGTGTCGTGTCACTTTTAGAGCTGATTAAGATGAATGTAACGATTCCCATACTCAATACGACAAACTATTGACAAACTATTTAGGCTCTATATATAGAGTGCAAAAGACACACACATACAAAAGCATAACACAGCTTCTGAAAAATTCATGCGAAACCATCCATCCCTCAACTTTTAACTACGTATAATGCGGTAAAAATATATTTTAATATGAAGTGTTTCCAATTCCTTATGTGCATATTTTTGTTACACGAACAGCATAATATTTCCTTAAAACATTTTAAAACCGAAGTGGTGAATAAACAAAAATCACACGCAATAAACAAAAACTTAACGAATCGTAAAGCCAATATCTCAACTTATTTTTGTACGAAAAAAAGAAACTTAAAAGAACGAAAAAGTATTTATGAGGTGGTGTGCTTGGCGCACGTTGGGCTAATAAAAACATATGACGTGATAAATCTACACATGTTCGCTTGTATTGCGGATTTGTATACTTTATACTATGTACTATGTAGCTTACATTAAAATTAATCTCACCAAAAACATACCTGTTAAAACGGGGCCAAGTTCCTATTCACTAATTGTTCGCCTTAAAAAAGAGTTGAAATCCAATTCAATGCCAAGTTTAGATGCACTTCCAAATCGATCATAATCATCTTCATCAACAGCCTGATCCTAAATACTTCTAAATTTGAACTTGGCAGGTTAATTTAATCACATAGATATCTTATATTTAAATTTAAAAATTATACATTATCAAGTGCTACTAGCATGAATACCTGCCAAGTTCAAATTTAGAAGTATTTAGGATCAGGCTGTTGATGAAGATGATTATGATCGATTTGGAAGTGCATCTAAACTTGGCATTGAATTGGATTTCAACTCTTTTTTAAGGCGAACAATTAGTGAATAGGAACTTGGCCCCGTTTTAACAGGTATGTTTTTGGTGAGATTTCAATACTTTTTTTAAGGAATCATACCAATTTGTTTCTTTTCTCCTCATCTTATTTCAGTGTATTTACTTGTACATATTAATTTTTATCTCAAATTCATAGATGAGCCGACTCACGCTTGACCAATTACTCAAATTTCTTAATTTTTTGTTAATCTACATATAACAAACAACCTGTGTGCCAAATTTCATAACGCTACGACAACTGGAAGTGGCCTAGAGGTTTTGATTACCGATTTTTATCTCAAATTCATAGATGAGCCGACTCACGCTTGACCAATTTCTCAAATTTCTTAATTTTTTGTTAATCTACATATAACAAACAACCTGTGTGCCAAATTTCATAACGCTACGACAACTGGAAGTGGCCTAGAGGTTTTGATTACCGATTTTTATCTCAAATTCATAGATGAGCCGACTCACGCTTGACCAATTTCTCAAATTTCTTAATTTTTTGTTAATCTACATATAACAAACAACCTGTGTGCCAAATTTCATAACGCTACAACAACTGGAAGTGGCCTAGAGGTTTTGATTACCGATTTTTATCTCAAATTCATAGATGAGCCGGCTCACGCTTGACCAATTTCTCGAATTTCTTAATTTTTTGTTAATCTACATATAACAAACAACCTGTGTGCCAAATTTCATAACGCTACGACAACTGGAAGTGGCCTAGAGGTTTTGAAGCCGACTCACGCTTGACCAATTTCTCAAATTTCTTAATTTTTTGTTAATCTACATATAACAAACAACCTGTGTGCCAAATTTCATAACGCTACGACAACTGGAAGTGGCCTAGAGGTTTTGATTACCGATTTTTATCTCAAATTCATAGATGAGCCGACTCACGCTTGACCAATTTCTCAAATTTCTTAATTTTTTGTTAATCTACATATAACAAACAACCTGTGTGCCAAATTTCATAACGCTACGACAACTGGAAGTGGCCTAGGAATTTTGATTATCGGTCAGTGAGTCAGTGCCAAAATTAGCTATTTTTACAAGGAAATATTTCAGGATCTAACAAATCTATATGTATGAAATTTGGTATATTGCGTAAGTACTAGTATATAATTAGGTAGGTAAAATTTTATCTTTGCTCTCGCAATAGGCACTGAGATACAAGGGGGTCAAAAGTGCGTCGAAACCGTTCGTGTAAATAGTGCACGGCATGCGCGCGGCCTGCTGGAACTTGGCCGCGCACTCCGTGCGCTTTGATAAATCACTTGGAATTCTAGGGTTGCCAAAAAAGTTTACATTTATAGGAATTTATAGGATGTTGCTAAGCATTATAAAATAGTAAGAATACGTATTGACTAATCATAATAATAAACAATAATATAATGAAGTGAAACCTATACCTCCTTTTAAATTGGAGGAGAACCATAGCATTGGCGCATTGGCGGAACCACTGCAATTCCTGTGTACCCAGGATCGACAACAGTAACCAACCATGACAACCCTTTGATATAATCTCAGGGAGCCCGAGGGACAACAAGATAGTTTCACGTCTTGAACCCGTAATGAAATTATTCAGAAGAAAGTTTGCTTCCAAACAAAAATGGCTTAAAAAAGAAAAGTCAAAGAACTCAAGGAGAACTACTACGGGAAGCAATGATAAAAATAATATTATTATTATGACTAAGCTTCTACATTTTTTTGGTTGTATAAGAGATATAAATCTGCATGTTTCTTCTATTACGGCTTAGCATTTCTCCGTTAGATGGTTAGATGTCCAATTTTACACATTCCAAGTCGAGTTCGATTCGAGTTCCATATCGAGTCCCTCTTACCTCCCGCCAGTGTGGTGAAGCCCTATGTTTTTAGAAAGTGCACTTAATTAGTTTTTAGTGCGCTGCAAAACTTTTTAATCCATTTTTAGAAGTCTCTAGGAAGTTCTTAGCCTGTTTTATAGCGCTAGTTGACCTATTTTAATGCTCTAAGATTTTTCTTAACACGTTACTATCATCAGCCGGCTTTTTTCTTTCACACTTTTTCAAGTTAAAAAAAACTATTGATGATTTTGAATCTATGATGTTTTTTTCTACCTTTTATAGGACTTTCATGCAGACGACGAGCAGACGATATAAGAATCGTTTACATTTTATAAGCAACTAGATGATCCAGTAAACTTCGTATTCTCTTAAATTATCCAAATTTGATCAGCTGTTCTCGAGTTTTAGCAAGACTAACAGAATTTAATATTTATTTTTATGTAGATTGATATAAGCTTTCTATGGATTGGTGAAGTCATGTTTCTCCTCATTTCATTATTTTCTTTAACCTACTATAATAGGCAAGGCTCTGCTATTATATAGCAGGTAAAGGGATATTTCTCAAGGCGAACTTTATAGTTATATCGTTGCATAATATATCGGATTAACACGACTAGTATACTGCTATGGTAAAAATTTGAAACATGTTTTATTTTATCTAATTGCCGCACTTAAAGACGAATAATGTTAAGTAATTACATTAAGTGCAATTAAATGCAATTTTTTTCATTAACCCTATAAATTATCAGTCAAATTCTTCTTATTATAATTATACTTAACTAATAACTAAATTGTCATCGAGTGCGGTAACTTTTATTGTTATTGTGCTAACATTTTTAGAATTTTGAGGTTATAAAACTTGGTAAGAATGACGTGCGGCACGTGCCCAACTCGGCCCAAGTTCTGTACCTGCTGTCAGTTGGACGAGACATGGACGCCGTCCAACACGTCCGCGTCACGATAACGCCACATAAATTCAATGTACATTTCATATTTCGTACAAGTTTCAGTTTTAAAGTTTTATTAGTGGTGTGCTTCAGTTTATTTTAAAAGAGATGACGCTGGCAACTCCGTGGCGTCGTTTATCGCGCGGTAAACGTAAATATTTCCACAATGTATTGTCATATTATTTAATAATATATAAATTACGAGCTTTTACCCGCGGCTTCGCTCGCGCTTAGAAGTATTATTATATACAAACTTTCATCCCCTATTTGAACCCCTTAGGGTGGGAATTTATCAAAATCCTTTCTTAGCGGATGCCTACGTCATAACATCTACCTGCATGCCAAATTTCAGCCCGATCCGTCCAGTGGTTTTGCTGTGCGTTGATAGATCACCATGTCAGTCAGTCACCTTTGAGTTTTATATATATAGATTTACTTACATTGTTTTTTTACTTCTTAAGAACAAATACTACTGGTGGCGTGATGATCATTAGCAATTGCATCCAAAGTTTTATTATGTGAATAAAACAAACAAGCAATATTCGTGATGTTTAATGTAGAATTACGTAGCGGTAGGAGTACGCTGATTGCTCAATTTGTGATTTATTGCCTTCATACTAGTTTTCTGCACGTATTGGTTTACTATGTACTATGTAGATTATAGATTGTAGACGGATAAATCTATAGGAAGTAGGAACATTCACGGACCACGATGGATAAGAAGTGGGTAGCTATTGCATGAATTATCAATAAATGTTCAACTTTACAATTATAAAAATAGCCACAACTCAGCAGCTAATGTTTGATGGAATACAACTTAGTCTGCTTCGTCACAGAACAGTAATTGAATAATAGCCTACCTACGTTTTAAATATTATGATTATAAAGGAAAGCCGGAGAGGAGAAAATAAGAAGTTTACGAAGTCATAAATCATAAAATCAGAGCCCACGCAGCGAAAGCATGAGCGTAAGTCATGCCTAATTGCTAATTAATAAGAATTTATAGGGTGTTAAAAATGACCACTCAGACAGCGACAGTACCCCACGCTCCCTCCGGAGAGAGAGTGAACGATCATCGAGGGCTGATGGTGATTGTACCATCGCCCGCCTCACGCTCAGGGCACCGCGCCACGTCTCTTCATCGCGGCCAGTGGTGATCTCACATAGTGTGATGATCTCGTGAAGAGCTTACTATAGAAATGATCCTATGAAGTAAGGTCTTGCTGAATGATGGCAAACGCGGGGAAGTCATTGTACCGGCTGCGTTTTCGATAGCGCGATGTAGGAATAGAGGTGACCTTGATAACGGCATCTAGTGTAACATCGCCGAACTACTTCGAAATACTCGAGAGCCATGCGCGTGCGCAAGTTAAAACGTGCGCTCTGACCTCGATATTTTTTTACTATCGCGATAGTAAAATTATAAATAAAATATACTGATTCTATTAGATACAGGTATTGGTTCACTAAAGACAAAAAATAACAGCTTTAATGACATTTAAAATACGTTTGGATCATTTAATTATTAACAATTTATAACTTAATATTAAATAAATTAGAGATAATACATAATAATCTAAAATATACTATTATCTAAGTATATTTAAAAGTAACATCTCATACGTTTAAATTTGCTTATTTTTTGCCAATAATTTAGTTACTAAAAATAGTATAATCAAACTAATTTAAAATGTAAAGTAAATCAGAACTTATGTACCAATAAATAATATAAAGTTGAAATAAACTTTAAGCGCAAAAAGAGCTCGTGAATACATAATAATTATTTAATGAATCCAATACAATGTAGAAATGAAAATGTATTTTTCTCTAATTACTTAGGTATTTCAAAAGGCAGTTGTCTGAGCAATTAAAGAGATGCTAAGCGGCCGGTAATTACTGCCTTTATTACAATTAAACTCAATCTTTGAGTCCCCGACAGCCAACTTAAATTTTTTAACTGAAGTTAGCGACTTTAGAAGTACTTGAAGTAGGGCTTTATGATGTAGGCTAACAATTTGATGTTATCTGATTAATAACAAGTTTCTCATTACAAACCCTTCATTAATAAACTTCTGGGAAATTGCAAAAAGAACATTTTTAGGGTTCCGTACCCAAAGGGTAAAAACGGGACCCTATTACTGAGACTTCGATGTCTGTCCGTCTATCTGTCCGTCGCGTCTGTCTGTCCGTCTGTCTGTCTGTCTCCAGGCTGTAACTCAAGAACCGCTATAGCTAGACTTCTGTAATTTTCACAGATTATGTTTTTCTGGTGCCGCTTTAACAACAAATACTAAAAACAAAATAAAGTTAATATTTAAGGGGGGGCTCCCATACAACAAACGTTATTTTTTTGGTCTTTTTGGCTCGTAATCTATAATGGCAACATACAACATGACTGGTGAGACATTACCGATACTTATGGAGAGTACTCTGTACTCGATTCTCATTATAATTATGTAATAAAATTAGGTTCTTAATTTTTTCCGAATTTCCCAAAAATAAATAAATCATGGATACTAAGTAAATTACGCGGCTAGGTAAATAGGCATACTATGCGGCCAGTGCAGAGGCGTGCGCTACCATAGAGTAATTAAATAGTTAGCGCTACCAAAGAAACACCACACAACTACCCCTCCCGCTAGCGGTGTTCATGCGTTGGGTAAATAATTATTTAACTACATATACTGCTACATTTACTTACTCAGTGATCAATTGATATTATTTTTTTATATTATGTTTTTCCAACTAATATAATAGCCAAATATCACGATTCACGTACTCGAGTATTGAACATGTCTCATCAGTCACGCAGTATAGACACTTGAAATTTTCACAAAATCCTCAATTATATTTGTACTTTAATATTAAATAATAAAATTAAAATAAAATAAATAATTAAGTATGGGGGCCTACAAAAAACACATTTTTTTTATTTTCGCTCTATGACGGTACGGAACCTTCGCGCGCGATTCCGACTCGCACTTGGCCGATTTTTTTTTATTCACGATTGTTTAAACATTCGCATAAAACTTAATTAATACATTATGGAGTTGTTTACTGTTATATTATGGGACTACACTTTTGCCGCTACTATAAAATTAATCATAACTTACTTCAGAGTTATTTATAAATAATATTAAATAATTAATATTATAATTAATAAACATATACTATAATGATATTGTCACATACATGGCCTACATATTATATTTATCATAACCTATGTCTTATCACACTTTATCGTTATCTGGTACAGTATATTTTTTAAACGTTTATAAAGTATATTT
Organism: Plebejus argus; assembly: GCA_905404155.3. Classification (NCBI taxonomy): domain Eukaryota; kingdom Metazoa; phylum Arthropoda; class Insecta; order Lepidoptera; family Lycaenidae; genus Plebejus; species Plebejus argus. Next base: position 12,551,738 of record FR989942.1, on the reverse strand, counting down.
GTATAATGATTTGTGAATTCACTACCATTTTATTTTTACCTTTATAAATGAAATATTCAAATAGACTATAATTTATGGTTAATTGAACTTACCTTAAGTGAACTTCAACCAAAATTATACGAGTTGCTGCATCCGTAGAGATTTAATAAACCTGTAGTCCGAATTTTGTGGTACTGCATCATCACACGCCATTTAGATATTATTTATTTAATTTAAAACTGAAAAAAGACAATCAATTGGTTTTATAGTACTTCCGCCTTGCTTTCCTAGATGGCGGTGTTAGTTCGTCCGTCATTCTTTTTAGAGAGGATAATTCATAACATTTTATCATTCCGCAAGTAAAGAATAGGGGCAACAAACTAAGAGAAGTGGGTGGGGTGGGATCTTAAATCTCTACGGATGCAGCAACTCGTATAATTTTGGTTGAAGTTCACTTAAGGTAAGTTCAATTAACCATAAATTATACTTCGTTGCTGCATCCTATGAGATTTAATAAACCTGTAGATGTTCAGCGCGTAATTGCGGAATGATAAAATACCAGATTAATTATATTAAGTTAATTAATTACGGAATTTAAAATGATATAACATTATAGATCATAACAATTTTTAGTTAATAAAGTATTGTACTTCTAAATAATAATACTACTTAATTAGTTTGGATATGCTATGAATCTGAATTTACATTAAAAATAGCTTCTGCGAAAGCTCTGTCTTGTGCTAAATCTGGTAAAGGTAAGTTATAAAACTTAGCAAAACAAAGTGATGAGCCGGCCCAGCCAGCGCATCGCTTGATAATGTCGACGGAGACTCCCGCGCAGCGCGCCGCCGACGTGGAGGCGTGTCGCGTGCTGTGCGCTGAATAAACGCCAATCTCTATGCCACTGTCCTTGAGGACACTCTTTATCCAGCGACTTATAGATTGGGAACTGGCATTATGAAAAGGCTTTCTAGTTGTTAAAATGAGCTTATCAGTAGCTGGGCCATTTCTCAGCTCTTTTGTCTTATCTAGGTAAATAAAGCTTTAGCTGGGGCTTGATGAATAATTATTAATAGTGATTACGATACGTGAATTTTCGGAATGAACGTCTTCTTTTCTTATGAGTGATAACGTCTGCACCCGTTGTCCCGTCGACAACGAGTTGAATTATTATATATAATTATTATAATATTAGAATGAGTTACAATTTTTTTTTTTTTTTTTTTTTTTTTTTTTTTTTTTTTTTATATAAAATTTCTAATGATAATAAGTATAGAATCTTACGGATAAAATTTAGATACGTACTCCAAAAGTTTATAAGGTTCCCTTAAAAATGAATACTTTAGGAAGCTGGGCTTACTCCTAAAGACTCCTTTAAAAAATCTTAGGATCGTTATTGCAACGGGATTTACCAATGATTAGAGACAAACTAGAGTCTAGACCTATAACAATTTAACATTCCGCAACTTGCTTTTTCATTAAGTTTTTCTGTTAAAATTTAAGAATTCGTAATATTATATCAGCTACGAATCCTTAATACAAATCAATTATTATTATTAATTTGACAAAAATTAAACCAATGTTTTAATCCTGTATCATACTGATTAATTGTACCTCCCGATAACGGTTTTAGTATGATATTGTCAATAGACATCTCCGGTATTCGGCGTCTTAGGTAGACTTTCCGCACAATACTGCGCACGCCAGAAGGTTTTATCTGGCCTAAAATAAATCTCGTCAGATTTGAGAAGCGATCAAAACAGTGGAAAACACGGCCGAGACATGACGGCCAGTACGGAACGACTAATTTACCAGTCGCTTCCTCTTCTATAATTTTCCTAAGACAGTATGAGCGCGAAGTGCGGAAAGGCATAGAAAAAATAATCGTGCCATGAAATTGTAAAAGCAAGGATGATGAAGGCACCTGGGTCTTGTTTCCAAGAGACATAATATCTTAGCAGATAATAATATAGCACTTATTACTAAAGCACAACGCGAGTAAGTACGGTATCAGCCATCAGGTTGTCAGGTTGACCGAAGTTCAATAAGATCTTTAGTAAGTTCCTATCGTTACGTTACGTACCTAGACGCCTGGTCAGCATCTGTGTTTTTATATAATCGATGTTGAACGGTTTGAACCCCTCATGGCCTCGATCTGTCTTGTTGTGTGACAAATTATAAGAAGCAAATAAATTATATATGCGTTGTTTCTCGCACTACTGCCATATATCTCTCGCGATTTCATTGAGATGATGAAATTGAATACTTCACATTATAATATTAATATAAGATAATATAATTATGGCAGTAGTATTATTTATTCTTAGTAAGACATTTAAAATATTATCACAACGATGAAATGAAAAATGATTTCAATCCCTAGGCAGCCAATAATTCGAGATAATTGATATGATGGCGAGCTTCATCCGCAGACCAATGGCATCTAGTTACTACTCCGTCGCACGTGACGCCCCAGCCAGTGAGTGACGAGTCTGTGAAGATCTCCAGCTCGTATAAACTTGTGTTTATTCTATTAAAAAGCTTACTTTATTCTATTAAAAATAATATTGCACCACCAACTGGTGGTACAAATAAGGTTTTACAGGCATGATGGAATCAAAATTATTATTACATTTTTGTGAAGCTAAAAACTCGTTCAAAGTATTTAGTACGCGGCCAGTTGTATCAAAGAATATACAACTACACGGCTGTATGCTATTGCTGGTCATGCTGAAATTAAAGTGCCAATGAACTTCGCGAAATCGCGCTTTGTTATGGATTTCGTTGGCTAGTTAGTTTCTGGAGTAACTGCATGACTTGAGTATTTAATATTATGTCAAAGCTAATATAATATCATTGGTCAAAGCCAATAAATCTACAAAGTTGTGAAGGCGTCATACTAGTTTTCTCAAAGTTGATAATAAAACCTAATTGTTTCAATTTTGACCTTAATATAATATTATAATATTATAGTAGCATAATCTTTAGATTTCGATTCGAATTTCGACCACTAGATGGCCCTGCTTTCTTGACCACATAAAAAGAGGCTTTTGAAGCTTTACAAATATAAATGGCACAGAACTTAAGCCGTACAGGAAGGCAGTTAAATTCACAAAGATTATCATGAAATCGAAATCTCAAAAAGAAATAAAATAATAAATTTATGTAATGTATGAATCGGCACACCGCACAAGCAATTCCTTGAGATCGATTGAGATTTGAGATTGAGATATGAGGAATATAGGCATTTGGAAAGACCAATTTTATAGCAGTGCGAATATCTTCCATTTTAAAAGTTGATTACGTGCAAATTAAAAATGTATTTAAGTAATTTTGAGTTGAATATAAATCTTAACCCACCGATACTTTTCGGTGTAAGAAAAATGTATGAAATAAATTGGTCTGGCAAATTTTCATTACATACTGAAATAGCACCTAATTGTTTGAGTTCACTTATTGCTTTGCTCATCTGACTCTTTGTAAAAGGTGGATTACTTGGTTCCACACGTTGGTAAGGTGGCTTACAGAAGGGACTTATAACTCAATGCAGAAGGGTATTTTATAATATCCTTTAGCATAAGACAGCCCTGCACCGTGCTGTCGGAGGTTATTAGAAGCCAATTGCGTAAAAAGAATTGGATGCGGCCAGCGTGAGGTACCTCTAGTAGCAGCGTCTCCTGTCGTTGCTCGGTCTGGCGCTCGCGTAGGGGCGGCCGCGGCGCGGGGGCTGCTGGGCCCTCCTCGCCGACGTGTCGACGGCTGCGGCTCGTGCGGGCGGGCCGGCGCTGCTGGCGCTGGCCTCGCGTACTGCTGACGAGGAGGAGCTCGGGAGTTGCCCGGCAGTGCTTGTTGCTAGCGCTTTTCACCGAAAAGGTAGACGTCGCTTTTTACAATTTACGCCTTGGATTGTATTATAAAAAAAAATTACCGGTTTTTGCAGCCTGCTGTAGAACTGCGGCTACCTCTTGATTGAGTTTAGGCGCTTGTGCCAGCGAAAGGTTAGTCGGTATAAGAATGTTCGCCACAAGCGACTCCTTGTATTCCTTAGCCAAACCATCGACCAAGATTTTACCCCAACGTTCAGAGAGTTCGGTGGGAATGCGTTCGCCTAGGGCTTTCTCTGTTTTATTGGCCTTGCCAAGAATATTTAGTATTTCAAGTGGTAACCTGGGAGTAGATTCTTGGTTAGGATCTACTGGCACGGTGACTTCTGGTTGGCTCAGCGGCGCTGATGTCGGCGGTGCGGCCTGCGGCGACGCCGGTGCAGGCGCGGCCGACTCCATATAATCCACGTCTTCGACGTCGGCTAAAGATTGTGGAGTTCCACAGCAAGATTGAGCCTCCCGCGCGTCGATGTCTTCATCGCGCCTTTTGTCGTCGGATGAGTGCTCGTTATCGCAGCGGCCTTCCCGGGAGGAAGACGCTGATGACTCGGATCTTGTCCGGTGTGAATAAGCAAAAGCATAAAGTTGCTTTCAGGATGATATCACGTATCATCACGACTCAGTTTGTAACCTGGATAATATCGCGTATTACCCCTTAAGGTACAAAAGGTTGACTATCTGGTTAATATCACGTATTAACCCGTTAAGATAGTCCTTTTTTAACGTATCGTTACCATGCCATAGTTTCCAATCGCCGTATTTTGCGGCGAATATGTTCGTAATCATCCTTATTCTTCCTTTTTCCAATATTATTCGGCGATTTACACTAATTATAACACTTTAACACTGTAGAAATTAGTTTAAAAAGGATAACGTGTTGACGATGCCGCACACGAAAAACGAATGACGGACGAACTAACACCGCCATCTAGGAAAGCAAGGCGGAAGTACTATAAAACCAATTGATTGTCTTTTTTCAGTTTTAAATTAAATAAATAATATCTAAATGGCGTGTGATGATGCAGTACCACAAAATTCGGACTACAGGTTTATTAAATCTCATAGGATGCAGCAACGAAGTATAATATTATCGATAAGCGAGCAAGCGCAACACTATTCAACTAATTTGTATAATATTAAGTATTGTGAGATTTAAAACATTCATTTAAAGTCTGACATAAAGGGTCGTTTGTTAACATCTTTTCCACCAAACCCATTCACGTCAGTAATGGGAATAGGCACGCTAATGTAATTGCCTACTTTTTTACTTTTTACCCCTTTTAGAACGGCACAAACGTAGGCCTAATGTTTCAGCGAGAGATTTTGCACGCTACACAAAAAGTAATAAAGTCTATTTTCACTTCCAGCTGCATGATATATTATGTTTATGAGTATGAGTTTTAGCGGGCTATAGACTTAAAAGTTTTCTGTATATTTGATCCTCTTATGTCTAACTACAAACTCGGTTCTATTAAATTGAATATAACCGGTTGAAATCGCAGTAAACATGATGCAGTTACTCCTTCCGGAAGTAACTGCATCATGTTGACGAGGAATCTACACCGCCGTTTCCTCCCTGGATAATACCGGTAGAGTAATAATTTTTTTCCTGAATGTCTATGGCCACTAATACAATGTCCCTATGTTTTCTATTTTTTCATAATTTAATTATTAAAAAAGATATGAACGTTCAAAAACCCAAAAAAATTGCCAGATTTTTCTCTGTGTTCAAACACCCAGAAAACAAAACTGGCTAGAATATACCAAAAAAGTAAAACATAGGAATACAGTTCAAGCCTTGCTTTAATTCTAAATAAAAAAAGTACTTAAATCGGTAAAATTTTGGAGTAGGAATCAGAGGACAACGAATCGATGATTTTCTGTTCTTTTATTAGAACTTTTGTCGTGTTGTCTCTATCGCACTCTGCGGTGGGAGACTTGAGATTGGTGAGACAGCAATACATTTTCAAAATACCTATTTTGAATTTCTCTCGCCCCTGGTGTATCCTCTTAATAAACTACATAATATATCCATAGTCCATACTTATTTTATCCCTTGATCGTGGATTCGTGGAAATCTATTGTTATCGCGGTCGATTGTCGAATGTGACCGCTTGGGAGTTGGGAGTTGAAGCATTATGCGAAAGTGTGTCTTTAACGGAGTTGCAAGCGTCATTAGTGCAGAATTAAATTTAGACCATATTTAGACCTAATCTTCTAAGTAAAACCTTTATCTTTTAATAAAAGTTCCTAAACTTTCTTGTGCACTATAGAAAGACCCTAGTGTGAATCGTTATCCCAAGACACCTCTAAGGACACAATATAATATTTTAAGACTTCTGGCCTTGATTAATAGAGATAGTATTAGCTTATCAAATAGTATCATATTTCATGAGTAACCAATTATTATTTATAGGTATAATATCACAAGTAAACGAGATTTCACTATCTATTTTTAGCACCTAATGCGTGGTTAATACAATCAAAAGCCTTATCAAAGTCGTTCCACATAACATTAGTATAATATAAAATATTATAAAGTAAATAACACTCATAATGAATGCATACTGATGATTTTACAAGGCAGACATATCATAAACGTCTATCAAGTTTCAAGGAACTACAGCAATTATAAAATAAATTAATAATTTAATTAATAATTTACACATCTAAATATTGTTATTTCCATGTTCATACCCTTTATGAATAAAATATAATAATTTATACTTATTATAATATTATGTTAACTTTTGACAACATTGACTATAATATTTTGCAAATAATGTTGTAGATGGCAGTACATACGCCTATCATTTTCACTATCGGCGCACGCGCAGTGTCATTTTATTTTGACGATTCCGCGCTAGATGTCGCTGTGAAGGCCAGACTCATTTCTACATCGCGCTATCGAAAACGCTGCCGGTACAATGACCTCCCCGCGATCGCCGTCACTTGGTAAGACCTTACTTCATAGGATCATTTCTATAGTAAGCTCTTCACGAGATCATCACACTATGTGAGATCACCACTGGCCGCGATGAGGAGACGTGGCGCGGTGCCCTGAGCGTGAGGCGGGCGAAGGTATAACCACCATCAGCCCTCGATGATCGTTCACTCTCTCTCCGGAGGGAGCGTGGGGTACTGTCGCTGTCTGAGTGGTCATTTTTAACACCCTATAAACTGTCATTGTGATGCATCATTGATCATGCAATATAATGCTGTCGCTGCGTAGTCCCTGACTCCGGAGGGCGGAGATCAAAGGTTTTTTGTGTTGAGCTGTAGTCTGTAGATTTTATTACATTCACTTATTTGATTTTCTATTGCAATTTTCATTGGACTTCAAGAAAGATAACTGTTTAATCTTCCTACAACCCGATTATGTTGACGCGTTTCACTGTTGGAATTAACGTTAATTATGGTGCTGTTTTAGGCATAAACTGTGCTAATAACGTTTAGCCCAAAACTTTTTTTTGTTAAGTCTGCAGTCTAGTAATAAAATATGATCTAAATTCTTAAGAACTCTCTTAAAAATATGCATATAGAGTTGTGTCCGGTTGTTTTAAGTCGGTCGAAACTCGAAGCTATCAATCAACACAAACAATATAGAGGTCCGGTTATTTTAAATCGGTCGAAACTCGAAGCTATCAATCAACACAAACAAGAAGGTCGAATAATCGGCTAAATTCACTAAAAATTATTGCTAAATTAAGAATAATTAGCATTCTACCCTAATTCCGAGCTGATATGATCTCGGAATCCCTCGAAATAGTGGAACCACAGCATAGTTTACATAATGAATAATTCATATCGTTGATAAGAGAAGGTGCAGGTGTGATAATAAACAGTGCAGTTGATATTATTAGATTACAAGGTATTATCATAGACAAAATATCTATACTAGTTGTGAATACGGCTTTCGTCCCCATTGCTTCATGCTAACCTGTGGACGAAATTCGTCGATAATAATAAATAAATACCTTATAATTAATCCATAGTACAGTTAATGTTATTAATGTGAAAGTGAGTGTCTGTCTATGGGGTTCTCTCTCACTCTGGACCCCTTTTTAAAAAAATATTTATTTTACAAACTAAGTATAGTTTCTATAGAAATAGAAAACACAGAATTAGTATTTTCGGCACACGACTGTCAACGAAATAGGATGGATGGAGACTGACTGGGAACTTGGGAGGATGCTTATATAAAGGGAGTGGGATTGCTGATGACGATGGAAAGAATTTGGATAGGGCTTAGTTAAGGAAAAGGCTAACATGGAAAGGATATTTTAGGGTACTTTTTTATCCCAGATAAACTGAAAAAGGTACGGCTCCCGCATGACAATCTAGTTTCTGCGCAATTTTTTATAGTAAAGAGGGTTAGGTAAACCTAGTTTAGTAACAAATTATATATAGTATAAGTCCTTGGGTATGCCGATTTTCCGCTCGAGCGTACAAAGCCTAATATTTCAGTCCACCTAGGGCTTGGATCGCGATTGTACCGGTGATAAATGATATCTAATGACGTAACGGATATCAGCAAGGCTATGACGTCATGTGGCCACTTTTTGTGACTTGGCATGGATATTGGATATGTAGATTCGAGGTGTTGGGTTGTTTGCTAGTATTGTGGTATTGGTGAAAATAAGCGTACAGAGAGAGAATTAATCTATACTTACTTTAACTTTTATTTCTGAAAGAGGCTTGCGCTAAAATTTTATAGTAGCATAGCAGCGTGTTTTTTGCTTTAATTGTATTTTCATTATGAAAATAACAGTCAATAAAGTGAACACTATTAAAATTATAAAAAATAGCGAAAATGTTTCAGTACACAACTTTATACGTAAAACAAGGCGCTAAAGAAAAATGCTCGTACGTTTGACAACTGTTATCTTTGCGTAAAACGTTTAGGTGAAAAATATAGCCGCAATACACGCCTAAAGTTTCGCGAGCCTCGAAATACTCCACTGATGTAGGTATACACCGTATACGGCGTATACCCGACGGATTCATTTCACTTTCGACGACGCGACCTTCTAAATTTAAATTGTCAACACGCCGCGTTCCACATTCAAACGTTTTGACAATTTGTTTTTTTTTACCTCGAAATGCCGAGACGTTCGTTTGTGAAGCCTAAAAATAAAATCTAAGTAACTTATTAGCAGTTTATTTAGTTTCTACTGTTTATCTTACCATTCCTCGGGACTCCGCAGCACGCCACCTGGAAAATAAATAGAGTAAAAATGATTACCCAAACAGCGAAAAGTTTTCTCTCCAGCTAAATTCTATTTGCGCAAAAATACAAGACAAAGGCCGATCAATGTAGCCGTGGACTTTGTCTTGGACATGTTCCATCGTAATCAGTAGGCGCAAATAAATATATACGAGCGTTAAATTAAACGTGGCATTTTAACAAGCCCGCCGTCCATTTTGTTTCGACTTGCCCACGTTTTTTGCAGCGACCGACTTAAATGGACCCAATTGAGTGTATTTTCTACACTTTTATTTCTCTAAACCACTATCTGTATCTTAGATTTTGTTAATTTACTCTTTATTGGTTCGGAAAATTGCGTTTAGGAAATTCTTTTACATTTGCACTCTCGTTTATTAGGGTTCCGTACCCAAAGGGTAAAAACGGGACCCTATTACTAAGACTTCGTTGTCTGTCCGTCTGTCCGTCTGTCTCCAGGCTGTAACTCAAGAACGGTAATAGCTAGAGGTTTGATATTTTCACAGATTATGTATATCTGTTGCCGCTATAACAACAAATACTAAAAATAAAATAACTGGACGTCAAAGAGTGCTGCTGTAATATGTATCACACTTCTCTTTTTACCACGCAGTGTTACTGATAGTGACATCTCTCTTGCTCAGGCCTTTTTTTATTAAATGAGGGGGCAAACGAGCAAACGGGTCACCTGATGGTAAGCAACTACTGTCGCGCATGGACACTCGCAACATCAGAAGAGCTGCAGGTGCGTTGCCGGCCTTTTAAGAGGGAAGACGCTCTTTTCTTGAAGGTTTGCAGGTCGTATCGGTCCGGAAATACTGCTGGTGACAGTTCGTTCCAGAGTTTTACAGTGCGCGGCAGAAAGTTACGCGAAAAACGTACTGTGGAAGACTGCCACTCATCGAGGTGATGAGTGGCAGTCTTCCACAGTGAGGCCTTTGTTTCTCTATTCCGCTAGGTATATTAACTTTATCGTATTTCCTAAATAATGTGGGAATTATGTAAGTACATGACGATGCTCGCAGCTCCATAGCGCTGAAAGTTTATGGCGTGAGAACCGTACATTTTTTGTGATAAAATGTATCCTAATTCCTATGTCCTTTACCGAGACTCAAAGTATCTCCATACCATAAAATCAGTTTAGCGATTTAGGGTGAAGAGATAACAAACAGACAGACACACTTTCGTATATATTAATATGGAAGTGTGGACTAGAAGATTAGCGTCAAAGTCAGAAGGTTCTAAACAAAACATTTCGAAATGACTTTCTGGTATTTTCACGAGTTTTCAGTTTCGCATTAACTTTATTAACTCTGACCTCGGGCGTTATCGTGAATTAAAAAAAATATATTTTTTATTTTTTATATGCCATCGAGGCTCTAGGGACATCGCACCTCATACAATATGAAATTGTGGTACACGAATAAAGCTTCGGCTTTCCATTCCCATTAAGTTTCTAGTGAAATATCAGTGCCGATGTCATTGACCGATGCCGATATGTTTACTTCAAGTTGAAAAGAAATATGAAGTAGCAATTTAGTAATCTGTGTACTTAGGTACTCCTTATAAGCTTTGTCCACATTGCATGATGATGATGATGAAAACGAATTACTTAATAACAAAAATAGTCGCGTCGGTCCGGAAGTATAAATTACAATACAACCTTCACGCGACTCGTACGAAAATTTGACCTTCTGCTTGCTTTGATTTTGAAGCTTTACACACTGTATGATTTGCATAGAAAAGTATAAATTTTCCAATGAAATTTTCTATATGGTATAACCATAGACTAAGGAAAATATGGCTACAACCATTGAGGCTACAACATTTTTAATGACATGACGTATAATATCTACTCTTATAATGTTTTTAACACCTTGCATACAGAATAAATGAACGAATTAACAAACGCTGCTTAACCTAAAGAAACAGACTAGAATTTTTAAGACCCTTTAAAGTTAATCAGAGATTAATTCTGCTTTTTGATTCAGCGTTAAGAGGATACACCAAGGGCTAGAGAAATGAAAAAAAAACCGGTCAAGTGCGTATCGGGCCACGCGCAATATAGGGTTCCGTAGCACCGCTAGTTTTTGAAAATTTTTGTATGGTCAATGAATGTACATTTATAACATGTTTTACACTACTAACAACATCATCTCAAAGGAATTTTAACGAAAAGTTCCTTTATACTTCGTCGAATACATTTTTTTTTAGTTGATCGACTATTACTCAATAACTTATGAAGTCTTCTTAGCCGTGATAGTTTTCCTTTTAAATTCAGCATATTTCCTACTCCCGTGAATTTTTCCACATTTCCAGAAGCAACCTTTTAGCTGGTAGTGTCCCCCACACTGGACTCTTAACGATTTTTTCCACTTTAAAACTTAATATTTCACAAATGGATCCCTAAATCGGAAAATGATCTATGAATACTCATAATATTTTTAAAAAACCTATCCAACGACACCCCCACTTTTTTGACAGATTCTCCATCTCTGTCAAGTTAAGTAGTGGGTAGCCTATCCGGCACTTATCAGGAACTAGGAAGTGGTGATACAGGCCCTTAGACTTGTGACTTGTCACACCTCTAGTGTTTATACTTTAAGAGGTCTGCTACTATAAATACGATAACAATTAGTTTGTCATAATGTGCTTCACTAAATTCCTATCATATCCGGAAACGCACCTGCAATTCTTCGGATGTTGCGAGTGTACATGGGCGACGGTGAGTTTGCTTGTGTGCCCCCTAATTTTATATAACAAAATCGTATCATTAATAATTGATTGTTTGAATCTTCTTGAGCCTTGCAAAACTCATTAATTTAACCTTAAATATTTTTGTCATTATCTCTATTGTAACTTAACCTCTGGTATTTTGATTCTAATGATATTAAGCTAGAACTCGAATTTATTTTCTAAACAGCGGGCTAAAATCTAAATGTTCTACTTTATACATTATTCTTTTGTGCACGCGCCATTTTCTGACGGAGCGAGTTTTTCACAAACGCGCCTTTCAGATTTTTTATTTCGCGTCCATTTTGAATATCGTGTATTTATAATAAATTGCTTCTTGGTTTTAAATCGCGATTGAAATGTTTTATGGAATGTTTAAATAGCTTTTTATTGGGCTCATTTAGACACGATTTAAAAAAATTGTTCTGTGATCTATTTGATGCGATAATCCTAATTCGACTGGATTTTATTAGCTGATTAACTTAAATGATATTAAATGTATGGATTGTAGATTTTGTTGATAAAAAATACAGCTGTTGTTCTTTTGTAGCATTTGGCAAGGTTCATAATTATTATCAAAGTCATTTAATTCGTATGTCTTTTTAATGGGATATTATTTTTATAGCGTTTACTAGATGACGCTCGCAACTCGGTTGCGCCAAAACTCGTTTATTGCATGCTAACCGTTCATTTTTCCAGGACAAAAAGTATCCTATGTCCTTTCCCCGGACTCAAAGTATCTCCATACCAAATTTCAGCAAAATCGGTTCAGCGGTTTGGGCGTGAAGAGGTAATAGACAGACAGACACACTTTTGCATTTATAATATTATATTATAGTATGGATATAACCGTAGCTATATATAGTTGTTTTATGAGTAACAATAATAGACATTCATAATTTAAGGGATTTTAATCGTCTCTTGCTGTATTTTTGCTTTGCTATGTACACTTTTCTAATTAAGAACTTAAACCAGACGTTTACTTTCAGTAATTGATTCGATGTAGAAGAATCTTATAGACAATGCTCACAAATGTCCTATCGATTCGCGTAGTGTATTTATTCTTTGCTATCGATCCAGTAGCTCGCTAGTTTTGTATTGCGAGACAACGGTTTTCGTAAGACGAAAATCACAAATGGTTTCGGCATTTTACTTTTTAGGGTTCCGTACCCAAAGGGTGAAAACGAGACCCTATTACTAAGACTTCGTTGTCTGTCCGTCTGTCTGTTTGTCAGTCTGTCTGTCTCTAGGCTGTAGAACAAGAACCGCTATAGCTGGACTTCTGAAACTTTCATGTATATCTGTTGCCGCTATAACAACAAATACTAAAAATAAAATAAAGTTAATATTTAAGAGGGGCTCCTATACAAGAAACGTGATTTTTTTGGCTTTTTTTTCTCGTAATCAATAATGGTAACAGCTTGAGGCACTTGAAATTTTTCCAAAATCCATAATTATATTTGTACTTACTTAATTAATTATATTAATAATAAAATTAAAATAAAGTAAATATTTTAAATATCATCCCATACAAAAAATAAAATCGGCCAAGTGCGAGTCGGACTCGCGCACGAAGGGTTCCGTACCATTATAGAGCAAAATTAGACCAAAAATTGTGTTTTTTGTATGGGAGCCCCCTTATTTTTATTTTATTTTAATATTATTATTAAATATTAAAGTACAAGTAAAACTAAGGATTTTGTGGAAAATTCAAGGGCCTAGATATTGCCATTATTGATATAGAGCAAAAAAGGCTAAAAAATCACGCTTGTTGTATGGGAGCCCCCCTTAAATATTAATTTTATTTTGTTTTTAGTAGTTGTTATTATAGCGGCAACTGATATACACAATCTGTGAAAATTTCAAGTCTCTAGTTATTACCATTCTTGAGTTACAGCCTGGAGACAGACAGACGGACAGATGGACAGATGGACAGACGGACAGACACACAGACATCGAAGTCTCATGAATAGGGTCCCGTTTTCACCCTTTGGGTACGGAACCCTAAAAACACAATTTTTTGTCTACTTTCGCTCTATACCGGCACGGAACCCTTCGTGCGTGAGTCCAACTCGCACTTGGCTGATTATTAATCGCCGACAAAAATATGCATACTAATATGCGAAAGTGTGTCTGTCTGTCTGTTAGCCCTTCGCTAGCGCAAACCGCTGAACCGATATTGTTGTAATTTGCTATGGAGATTAAGTCTCAGGAAATGAAGTATTATACCCTATACTTTTTATACCGGAAAATGTACCGTTTCCGCGCGATGAATGAATTTTTCCAAACGGAGGTGCGAGCGTCATATCTTGTTTGAAATATTGCGCGAATATCTCTTATACGCTCTTTCACCAAAATTTCGATCATCAATCATTCCGATTCTAAAAATGGCACACCGATATACGAAATCCCTCAGGAGCAGAATACAAGATGTGCCATTACCCACCTGTTCCTCCCCAGAGACCAGAGACCTTCGGAATTTACCCACGTTATTACTTATTATATTGCTGATTGATTCCTGGACCCTGTGTACTTTTCTCTGATTAACTTACAGTCCTGTACACTCTTGGGATTAAAATAATATCAAAGGGTTATGAGTTAGAGATGACGATAAAATTGTTTGTTACACTTTAAGTGTGACACAATTTAAGATATTGTGGTAATTTAAGATATTTAATGATCATTTAAAATTAAATTATAGTTTTGGCGAATCGAGGCGCTAATTTTAAAGCTATTTTGAGGCATTTATGAATGCGATAATTATGTCATTATATTATTAGCTATTGAACAAATATAAATCGTTGTACCCACATTAGCCAGGGCAGTTTGCGGTCAATACAATGCACAATTATTTGTTATTAGTATTAATTACAATATATTTGTTTTATAAATCAGTGAGCTTTGGCTGAAAGAGCACACGATTTCATTTCAAATTTTATTTATGTACTAAATTTTGTTATTACGTTAGGTTTAAAATCGTATACCTTTGCTGTATGCTTAATATACTGCAGAAGTACCTAGATTTTACTATTGCATTGCAAATAAATTTTATACCTCAGTTTAACATTTTATGAGATCAAATAGTAGTTTGATAGGTCTCATCCCGGTTTCTAAAGTTTTTGGCAGTTTAAGTTTATTTAACAACGTTGTTGATTGGTTAATATTTCGTCCTTAGCCAATCAAGAGCGGTAATAAAAAATGACAAAAATCTTCTGAAAACTGAAACTGAGGATTAAACAGTCCACTTGACTGGATCGAACAAGGAAAGAAGCTGCAGTTATGATGCTGCAAACTCAGCAGAATTGAGATGCAATTTTCACGCGTTACAACAAACAAAGGTTTCTTTCAAAATATCTCATCCGAGTCTTTTTGTCGTCAATGTCTTAACATATAAACAAATATAACTCGACAGGGGTGTCAACCGCCTCAGAATCCAACAAGATGGAACCCTGTCGAAATCGATGAATTAATAAGGGTCAATTCAGACCGCAACGCGACGCGTAGATTCATTTCTAAAGTAGGTACTGAATTGACTGATTTCAATTGCGTGAGACCTCTTGCAAGACTGTCAATTCAATACAAATTTAGAAATGCATCCACGCGTCGCGTTGCGGTCTGAATTGACCTTCTTCTGAGTCTCTTCATCGTCAAGGGTGTCAAGTAATGTTTTAATTCGACAGGGGTGTAAATCGCTTCAGAATCCAACAAGATGAAACCCTGTCGAAATCATCGAAATTAAGACGGCTTAAAGCGACAGAGGTGCAAAACGCTCAGCCACGGCTGGGACGAGGGACCCTGTCGTGCGTAATGAATGGATGCCAGCGGCAGCAAAATGTAGACAAAGTTAGGTATTCGTATCAAAGGCGGGCGGGCGGAGTCGGGGGTTTCATTATGCCGTAATTAATAACCCGACCGCTTGCCGCCTATCATCAGCCTCGACGGTTAAGGTTGAAGGAATATTATAAATAGACCAGATGTTGACACAATCTTATATATTTTTATAAATAAAAAAAATATTTAATTTTTTGAAGTAGCCGTACATTTTACCCTAATAAAAACTTAGGTACTTGTGTCCTGTTTAGTTTCTATAGAGGTCCAAAGAAGAAACATAATGTACAAGGTGTTACAAAACTTAATGATAATTGCATAGAGTTCACTCTGAATGTTGCAGCGCTGTAAGATACTTTTTTTTGTGAAAAAAAAAGTAATTATTTCAGCGCTGCTTCTTTCACAGCGAAGTCTTTATGATAGGGGACCCATTCACACCCTAAAATATTGTCACTTGGTTTTGTTACACCCTGTTATATTTAGGTTTGAGAAACACTGGGGCACCAAACTTTAAAGTGGAAATAATTTAGATGTAGGCGTCATTAATTATCTTAATCTTTGTTAAGGACAAAAAACGCGCAAAGCAACGTCTCGCTTACTGAGGTTTAAAAAGCCAATGGTTCCCAAATTTTTACTTATTTAAACCCTCCAAATGGATGGCAAATGACAATAAGGTAGTCAAAGTTTTATCTTGATCACATTTTTTTTTTGTTGAAATCAGTTTAGAAGATACGACGCTACATAAGAGTATATATAGGCATTAGGCAGGCAGGATTATATGCATACAGGTAAACACGTGAAAATCTTTATGAATTATGAGTTTTTATTCGTGTCCCTACAATAAAGTTAAATTTTAATCTTCTTGAAAAAAAAACAGTAGTTTTTCAAGGATGCCGTTTAAATATTATGCTAGGAGTTATGTATTCAGGTTAAGCCCAGCTTAAAATGTATTCTTTAATGACATGCAAGCGGAAACGATAGATAAAGAAATGTATATTTTCTTGTGGGCATTAGTAGGTATCTATAAAAATATAAATGAAAACTCTTAAATGGATGGAACCGATTTGGCTAAATTTTGTCTTGAAATATTATTGGTAGTCTAGGGAAGGTCATATTATATTAGGAGGCAGTTCACCAGGTCCTCTAGTTGGATATAAAAATATTTAAACGATAGGTACACATATTATAGGTAAGTACTTTTAAAAATGACATGACAGAAAAAGAGAGAGAGAGAGAGCGAGAAACTTAAGTTTAATAGCTGCGTATCTCTATAAGTAAGGGGGTCATAATTAGTTGAAAGTTTGAGAGCCAGTGGCGTTTACGTTACCTCTCATTATTTAGGATTTAGAGCAGCCATTTCTTGTTTGTTAGCATTATCCTGCGACTTCGTCTGGCTCACGAGCTACGTGCCTAAACCAGGGAAATATAGCCCACTAGATGTTGCCCTCAACTTCGTAGCGTCGAAGTTGAAATGCATGGAAACCGTACATTTCTCTAGGATAAAAACTGTCCTGTGCCATTCCCAGGAGTATTAGGTATTCCCATTCTAAAATTTTATTAAAATCTTTTTTGTGGTTAAGTGTGAAGTGGTAAAAGACAAACAGACATACACACTTTTGTATTTATAATATTAGTATGGATCTCTCTATCTTTTGTTTTAGTAGTATATACTAGCACAGAATACATATTAGTTTAACAAATACTAGTAATAAACGCCGGTCTGTCTATCTTTAATTAAAGATTTCAATTTAATTTTTATTGTTGGGTATTTTCCCAGTAACCACTGATAATATTGTTTTATTACCAATCTAAGAAATTGGTTTGGGATTAGGAGCCATTTCAATTGAATAATAAAATGAGAAAGCGGAAATACTTTAAAATATATAAAAAGTAATGTTTGAAATTAGATTGGGTATATTTTAAATTAAAAATCCCCTTTTGTCATTTGATAGCAACTAAACAACGCCAACCAACGTACAAAAGGAAGATATTAGGCAAGTAGGTACTTACACGAAATACAAACCGGTAGTTTTCAGACTATTTCGACGGATTCCTTAAAACAGAATATTTGTCTTTGAATTTCATAATATTTATTATTTGAAGCTCAAAGATCTAAGTGATATGGTTGACGATGATGAGGCCCAACCCAATCTTTTGAAAACGTATGAACCGTATAAAAGTTAAAATAGTTAACCCTAGCTCAACTTCATAAAAACTATGCGGGTCTTTACCAATCTCTTACGATGTTTAACTGAAAAATCTTAGCGAATATTTTAAACCTCGCTTTACTGGGTTAATT
This sequence comes from Plebejus argus, assembly GCA_905404155.3. NCBI lineage: Eukaryota > Metazoa > Arthropoda > Insecta > Lepidoptera > Lycaenidae > Plebejus > Plebejus argus. The sequence goes on along the minus strand of FR989942.1, from coordinate 12,533,791 downwards.
TAAAAGTTAAAAGCTGATGTAGGGTTAATTAACGTTTAGAATGAGAGACACAATTTTTACTTTTAACGATTACTCAGCTTTAATTTAAAGAAGATTTCAACGTAAGTTCTCTTTTCAGACTCCCTATTTTTTTTTTGGAATTTAAATTTTTTGTATGTTGTCTAAGAAGCTCAGCCTGCAAATAAGAAGTTCTGTACCTCGTCCCATAAATTCGACTTTACAAGATGTTAGTGTTAATTGTAAACACCGTTATCCTTGAAACCATCAAATGAGCCCGTCAAAATGAACAACTTTTTCTATGAGAACAATGCTGCGAACTCGAAAAAATCCGTCTTCATACCCATACAAATTGCCGATCCGGGCATCCGTGTTGGTATAAAGACGGTTTTTTGAGTTCCCAGCAATGTTCTCATCGTAACCAACGAAGGGCCGCTCGAATTGTTGACTGCCATAATGTTTCAAACAGCTTGGACCCCTTGGAATTACGCCGAGATGTAGCTTCACTCTGCATCCTCTATCTAGTTGTATCACGGGGAGTGCTCTGAGGAATAATTGTTCGGAATCATACCACCTGCAACTTTTCGCCATCGTCCCACGCGAAAAACATACCATCCTCATCACCTTGATGAGTGGCAGTCTTCCACCGTGCGTTTTTCGCGTAACTTTCTGCCGCGCACTGTAAAATTCTGGAACAAACTGTCACCAGCAGTATTTCCGGACCTATACGACTTGCAAACCTTCATGAAGAGAGCGTATTCCCTCTTAAAAGGCCGGCTACGCATCTGCAGCTCTTCTGATGTTGCAAGTGTCCATGGGCGACGGTAGTTGCTTACCATCGGTGACCCGTTTGCTCATTTGCCCCCTTAAAAAAAGAAAAAGTTGTTCATTTTGACGGGCTCATTTCATGGTTTCAAGGATAACGGTGTTTACACTAACACACTGTAAATAGACATAAATTAATCACACTGCTCGCATCAAATCGGACTAAACTCGTTATATTCAAAACCATTTCGCCGGGGAACCCTAAAAGTTATTCAATACACTTCAAAAGCGAAATATTAATTCAAATAAAAGTTTTAAAAGTATTGAAAGCGTACAGCGTATTGATATTCCTACTTGTTGCCGTACAGGGAAACCACTTATACTACTCATTGAATACTATTTTTATTACCCTTTATATATTATAAAGATCCACACTATGTTTATAGCTAAGTGCTATAGATATATTTTGGAACTTTAGACCTTTCCTGTCAAGCTTGTTTTATTCATCACATGATGACAAACATAGTATTCTGTAACTTATCCTCTTATTGATAAGCAATTTTCAATAAGAGGGCTACCTCTCAGCTTATTTCACTCAGCTTATTTCGTAGTTTATAGATTGAATAATAATTAAATAAATAATTGCGTGTGAATTTTCCAATGTGGCAGACAAAAACTAGTAGATCTTGTGTACCTAGTGAATTTTATTATTTGCTGTATAAATTATTATATTTAATAGTAAGTGGATATAATATAGACTTTTTTACTAGAAAGAAAGTTAATATTAATTTATTTAGATAAAATAGTAGATGTTATTGAGCGGTTAAAGTACATAATATTATACATAGGTCGCAGTATTAATAGCCTACTCTTTATTTACATAGATGAAACCGACTTCAAAATTGTACGTAATTGAGAATTAAAACTCCATATCTCCAAAACCACTAAACCGATTTTGATGAAACTTGCACAGTTCCCTATATTGAACAATATCTTGTTCAACAAAAAAAGAATTACTGAAATCGGAATGGTAGTTCCAGAGATATGCGAACACATACATAAAACATACATACATACATATTACATACATACATACACTTTTGAAAGGCACATTTGTTCAGACGCTGATATAGACTAACATATACAAAAACTGGGCAGTTCTGGAAATATTACATACATACACGTCGAGTTATTGATAATCTCCTGTTTTTGAAGTTGGTTAAAAAGGGATCGTCGAACTCTACGATTGATAATTGTGGATTGACATGATGTGAGTGACAGTGGATCGATGTCGGTGGTGGCACGGAGTTGCGTTTACGACGTCGTAAACCCCGTGTCTGGAGGAGCAGACGGAGTGACGTCATCACACAATTGACCAATCAGCTTCGTTCTGTTCATACAGACATTGGTAGAACTGCTGACAGAGTGATGTTTTTTTTCTTATTATGACACTTCGGCTTTAACCATGGCCAGTGTCGAGTATATTATAATTTTATGGCGGGAAAATAATATTTTCTAATACAATTTTCAGCATCGTTATTCTATATTGTCAGGTCTAAAGTCCAGTCAAAGTCTAAGGAAAAGTCATTACAGTCAGAAAGTCAAGTCGGTCGATTCAGTAAAGTGGTAGACGCTTTACTGAAACTTTTGATGGAGTTTTGGAGGGAACACAAAATAGCACGTTTCTGGATAATGCATCACTTTCCCATACTTGTGCACGATAACGAATATCTAATGGTTAATATTCTACCAATATTATGCATTAAAAACTCAACTTAACACAATTTTAGAAAAATAATACAAAATCACAACATCACTCTTTCACATTCCCGACAGAACTCCGAGTGCTGAGTTCTGATACAGCAACGCTGCCATCTTAGTAAGTTAGCCAGACTGACGGTCAGTTCAGCACCCGAATCGGGCTAGCGTGGACGTTTGTAACCTCAGTCCTCATATACAGGGTGTGATATAACTAAGTGATAATACTTTAGAATGTGTAAGGGGCCTCATATATAGAGTTCGTAGGGAAAGTATTAGCGCTGCTAGATTAGGAATTATATAAATCTGTAATATTTCAAGTCTAAAATTAGTCAAATCTGGGGGGTTATTACGACCTCTTATATCCAGCCAGTTTCCAGCCAGTTTACAAGCCGTGTCTATGCAACGGCCTGTAAACTGGCCTGTAAACTGGCTGGATATAAGAGCTCGTAATAGCCCCCCAGTTCAGCACTTCTTGAGTTTTAACGAGACTTACAAAACTTTAAATTCTTTTTTATTTATATAGATTGTTTTAAAAGCTAACGGAAAAGCTGATCCATCTGGTTGGACTGAACGCACAAAACGGTTGACATGCGATCATTCTCTACTTATACTTAGCCAATAGCTATACGAAATTATCAGTGAATACTCTAATATTATGTCACACTTTATCCAAGTAAATCAGTGAGACAAACACTGTACAAAGCTTATCGGAATATAATCCATCTAATCCACAATCCCAATCATGTTTATTAATGAGTTGAACTTCCACGATTCTCAGCTCGCGATATTTAAACTTTATAGCAGAATCTGCGGTATATTGAGGTTTCAAATCTACAGAAATTATCTTTTACTCAAAATTCGTTTTTCGCGCGGGAAGTGTACATTTACAGGATAAAAGTATCCTATGTCCTTTCTCGGGATTCAAAGTATCTTTATACCAAAATTCAGCAATATCGGTTCAGCGGTTTGGGCGTGGATATACAGAGTACAGACACACTTTCGCACTTGTGTTGGGGTGTTTGTTTCCAAACTATTCCGAAACGTCTTACGAGTTTTCGATCAATTTACGAACGTCACTTTTTTATCAATTCCAAAAAGTGCACTAGACCGCTAAAGAAGCTTTCGCTTTAAAAATATTTGCAAAATATAGCTTTTCAAGATTCTAACCAAACTTGCAAACACAAAACAAACTCCAATTGGCTAGAACATGACGTTAAACAATTTTAAAACCAACAATCGTAGTAAATAAATAAGACGGGGCTGGAGAAAATGACAAGCGCCATGTATCAAGAGCTCAGCAGATCTTATCAAAATGGCGGACGCCGCCATTTCGCGACGTGCCGCGCTGACTAAAATGTTTCCAATTCGATGCTGAATGCAATAAATTAATTCTGTTTGTAATTGTTTTGTAAAGTTTAGTTGTAGGTTCTGTTGTGATTTTGACTTTTGACTCTACAAATAAAACTTGTCTCTACTGAAAACGCGCTATTTAAAAACTAACGTATAACGATAGCGACCTACATTTTAAAATTAACTTTAATTTAATGAGGTTTTTAACATAATCTCCGCACATATTTTGTGTTATTAATAAATCAAAGTATTTCATCAAAGTAAAGAAAAATTAAATTGGTTACTTATTCATTACTTACCATTGACCATAGAGTAGGTATAGACCATAATATTATATTTTTTGTCAAAATATTTAAGTAAAAAAATACCATAAAATGTTCTTTTAGTAAATAATATCAGTCAGTGTTTTAACGAAAGTGTTTAACACTCTAACAATAAATAAATCTAATAAAAAATAATTTATTTATTTATTTATTTATAGATATATTCTATAAAAACAAACTAGGTTTTCTATGCTCAGCAATTTATACAGGCTCTTACTAAAGGGTTTCGTTTACTACCGTAATCTAAGGGCACATATGGGGACCAAATAAAGATCGGGCACCAAAACCGAGGTTTTGTCCTACATCATAAAATTATAATTCGAATCCTAGGACATAAAATTAGGATTCAGGACAGCCTGGATGTTGCTTACCACGTAAACGTGTTCCCAGGGTGATATAATTTTATGTCTAGAGATAAGATTCAGTATGATAACTTCCAGCGACTAGTCACACTTTTTACAAAATATATTATTGATTTTTGCAATTGTTGAACTCAGTTGTTGAGTAACATAACTGCACTCGTACGGCTATTAAAATTATCTTTTAATGAAGACTTAAGTGGACCTCATATCATAGATAATACAATATTATAACATATATTATAGAGACCTTAAATTATTGATCAAGACAATGTGGTCATCTGAAAAGCCCTCTTTGGAAAACAATAGTTTTGGCCGTTTGGGCCATTTTGACATTTGAAATATTGAAGTAAATCGCGGCATTTTTTCTGATAGAAATTTACACCGTGCCATTTTTAGGGTTCCGTAATCAAAGGGTAAAAACGGGACCCTATTCATGAGACTTCGATGTCTGTCTGTCCGTCTGTCTGTCCGTCTGTCCGTCTGTCTGTCTCCAGGCTGTATCTCAAGAACCGCTATAGCTAGAGTTCTGAAATTTTCACATATTGTGTATTTCCGGTGCCGCTATAACAACAAATACGAAAATAAAAATAAAATTAATATTTAAGGGGGGCTCCCATACAACAAACGTGATTTTTTTGGCCTTTTTTGCTCGTAATCAATAATGATAAGAGGTAGACACTTGAAACTTTCACAAAAGCCTTAAATGTAATTGTACTTTAATAAATAATAATAATGATTAAATAAAATAAAAAATTAAGGGGGGCTCCTATACAAAAAACACAATTTTTGGCCTTATTTTGCTCTATAACGGTACGGAACCCTTCGTGCGCGAGTCCGACTCGCACTTGGCCGATTTATTGTTATTTCATATTTGGCACATTATTTCGCAATTTTTAAGAACAATACTTTTTTTTTCACTTGTATATTTCTCAGAAAACTAACACTTACAACATAATCCAAACATTAACGTTGGCACTTACATTAATGAACAAGTTAATTAAGTGTTAAAGTTGTTTATGACGGGACCCCGGGGTCCCGGCGGTCGGCGGACCCCATTGAAAACCGAAAACAAATACTAACGACTAATAAGCCATAAATCTACCTTTGTTCCTAATTCCTGGGGTCTCTGGAGAGCGATATACCTTGCTCCTCATACAGGTAATAGAACACGCTGTATATTGTTGCCAAGTTTACGAATATTATGAATATTACACGTATTTGAATCTACAAATTTTGACATAAAACTCTTATTGATAATAAATTATACTAATATGTACTACATATTCCGCGCGGCTTCGCCCACGTAATTTAGGAATTTCACAGACAAATTAGCCCACAAAAAAGCCTATGATTCTCACGTGTTAACATGAAAATTGCTCCCGTAGTTCGTGAGATAAGCTCTTTAAATTTTTTTCCTGCTTTTTCCACATTTTCCTCTGTTTCTTCGCTCCCAGCGTGATAATATAATATAGCCTATATCCTTCCTCGATAAATGAGCTAATACCGATATAATTTTTCAAATCGGACCAGTAGTTCATGAGATTAGCGCGTTCAAACAAACAAACTCTTTAGCTTTACAATATTAGTATAGATTATAAAATTATAATAAGATTATAATATAAGTATAGATTGGAATGGAAAGTGAATCTCTCTGTACGCTTTAACCGTAGAAGTTCTACGGTAGAACCGAGATTTAAGGGTATAATCGTTCCTGTGTCAAAGAAACCGGCCACCGTCACCGAAACCGGTGAGTTATGTGGTGTATGGCATCAATAGCCGAGTCAGTCGGTCGTGATTTACCGTAGTGCCGTGTGTACATTACCGTGACGGCGGTCAGCGATAATGTACACAAGTTTATGGCAAATGTGATTCGCGGTGTACGGCTTTTTGATAATATAGGACCCATTCACGTTTGATCTTATTGTAAAAACAAAACCTTGAACATGCTGCACCTTAATTACATTGAGACGAAATTGTTTTTTTTTAATCCTGCGCGCCGAAAATTTGCAGAGACTACATTTTTGGGATAAAAATTGTCCCATTTATTGTCCCGAGTATCAATTATAATTATTATTATTTGATGACGCCCGCAACTGCGTTGGCTGTTGCGCCAAAAATCATTCATCCCGCGAGAGCTACGGTTCCCGGAAAAGTACACACTTTAAAAAGTATCCCATGTCCTTACCCGGGTCCCAAAGTATTTCCATACCAAAGTTCAGCAAAACCGGTTCAGTTGTTTGGTCATGAAGTCGACACGAACACGAACACGACAAAGACAGACGGACAGACGTTTGCTCGTATGCCCCCTTATTTTATATATTTTAAGATTTATCTTTCAGCACTACCTTGTTGTTACTTACTACAGCAATATTATAGCTCTACTCTACAAGCTATAACGACGCCGCCACACAGAATACAAAACTGTTCGTGCCCGGCGCACCTCCCGCGAGAATCGGTAATTTTTATTTACAGCTCCGAGATCGATTTTCGAAAATAGGCTTCGTGTCAAAATGAGGACAATATTGAAATATTTAAAAGGAATCATCTGTGAAAACACAGATATTATTAGTTTCGATATAAGCAATATTCGTGTGCTTAAAACGATCAGTATTTACGTCAATACATTTATTAATTCTCTATTTCTATGACTTCTGAGGTTTCTGACTGAAGTTTAACTACTTTACAGGACCTGCTTCAGAAGGCAGAACGCTTTTAATTGGCTCTTAAAAAATATGTCAAACCATTAACAAATCAAAAACATTATTTAATAGATAAAGTCCTGTAAAAAACCTCAGAAACTGGGCTTAACTTAGTAACTTCTTATCCAACACTTATGCCTCTAAATGCGACAACCCATACTAATGTTATAAATTCGAAAGTTTGTCTGTATGTCTGTTACCTCTTCACGTCTAAACCGCCTTTGGCGCAGCGGAGTTGCAGGCATCATCTAGTTAAATAAATTTTAATATGTACGCAATTTGTTATATTTAGATCCATAGATGATCTCAGACTAAGCCCGGCCGCACATTGTCAGAATTCTGATCAGAAACAGTTGAATTTCGCCGGATCGCCACCCCGCACACTATCCGAAATATCCTTGCGGCGAGTTCGAGCTCACTCATCTTAGTACAAAATGTTAGAGACAGCGCGGACGTTCAACTGTTTCTGATCAGAAATGTCGTACAATGTGTGGCCGGGCTTAAAGCACAAAGCTTTATATCACGTACGCGACTTACAGTAACTATATCTGACGGTTTATGATATATTTTATGACCTTTATCATTTTAGCACTAAAACTGACACTTTGGTCCTGTACTCTTGAGAAATATCTGAAAGGACCAGTGTCTCTAATGTTTGCGTCGAATGTATCTGCTATAATTACAATATTTCAAGCCAAAAAATGAGTGTAAAGGACAAAGGTACAAGTTGGAAGCCCTCTACGTGAAGTTGCACAGGAGAGCCATGCTTCGGCACAAATGGGCCGGCTCGACCGGAGAAATACCACGTCCTCATAGAAAACCGGCGTGAAACAGCGCTTGCGCTGTGTTTCGCCGAGTGAGTGAGTTTACCGGAGGCCCAATCCCCTACCCTATTCCCTTCCCTTCCCATCCCTACCTTCCCCTATTACCCTATTCCCTCTTAAAAGGCCGGCAACGCACCTGCAGCTTTTCTGATGCTGCGAGTGTCCATGGGCGACGGAAGTTGCTTTCCATCACCCGTTTCCTCGTTTACCCCCTTATTTCATAAAAAAAGATGGCGTGTCGTCGCGACACTTAAGTATTTCTATGAATAAGACGTGTCGCTAGCTTCGTGTCGCTAGCTTCGTGTCGTTAGCTGCGCAGGGTATTTCATAGCAATACATAGCGTCTGCGGTTGCTTCATGTCGTCCGCAGCTGCCAACCGGTACCTTAAGATTGAAAATTTTCGTAATTAACTCTATCTATGATACAGCAACTAATGTAACTGAGTTGTTTTTGACAGGAATTTGTCTTGCTTGTTGCTGTTTGGTCAACGTGTTTGGCGAAGACGATCAAAAGCGCTAGAGAATATAGGTGGACAAGTCTCAAGAACTACGCTTAGGTATTTACCTCGGAGCCTCCGTGAGAGCGATCTTTATAGCAAGGGTCCTGTCATAATTCTCAACTTGTACGTCGGTTAACTCTATATAGAGGTAGGAATACTCGTCACAATTGACAATTATTCTCCCTCGTATTATTTGCCCTAAACTATTTTCCACACGGAACCACATTCAGAATAGTTTACTCGGTCGTATAAGTCTTGTTTTATTTTTGGTGCGAATATGACTAAAGCTCACGCAAATATTAAGGCTTCTGCCATCAGTTGCTCAGAAATGCATCAAAAGAAACCATTATATTATTTGTAAAAATAAAATATTAATTTTACGAAAAAAGGGCTGTTGTAAGCTTGACGTATCTGTTTGTCTGTCTGTCTGACCATGTCTGACTGTGTGTGTATGTGTGACTATGCGTCTTCCCGTGCCATCGTAATACTTAGCTTCCAAAAGAGGTGACCATAGTTTTTTAATATATACTGCGTGACTGGTGAGACATGTTCAATACTCGAGGACGTGATATTTGGCCATTATGTTAGTTGAAAAAAAAATAATATAAAAAAATAATATCAATTGATCTTTGAGTAAATGTAGCTTAAAGTTAAGTAATTATTTACCCAACGCATGGACACCGCGAGCAACAAGAGGGAGGGGTAGTTGTGTGGTGTTTCTTTGGTAGCGCACGCCTCTGCACCGGCCGCATAGTATGCCTACTTCCCTAGCCGCGTAATTTACTTAGTATCCATGATTCATTTATTTTTGGGAAAACCGGAAAAAAATTAAGAACCTAATTTTATTACATAATTATAATGAGAATCGAGTACTGAATACTCTCCTTAATTATCGGTATTGTCTCACCAGTCATGTTGTATATTATATTGCTGGAAAAATTCTGTGGAATAATTTAGAATCAGAGGTTGTTTTTAAATATCTTAAATTAAGATAATAATATCCTCTTATCAGTTATCACACACTACAAGACACACGTAATTTGGTTGTATTAATTAATTGGCTATGTCGAGCTCAGCTAACTGATAACGACCGTTGACACAATTCGACCAAATGACGTAGGTCCAACAGTTGCCTATCTGTCTTTGATAAAATCGTTTTTTTTTCATTGTAAACAACTCCATATTATAATATAGAGGTAGCTTATCAATGTGTTTTTACCAATACAAGGATTGTAATGTAGTCGGATGCTTGTTATAGTAGTGAAAAGCAATTGGAAGATTAATGTGAAGCTGTCTATTTTTCTGTACTGACTAGGGTGTCTGTGTCATAAACTGTCATGCTCCTGGCCTTATACCAAATAAAGCCTCTTTAGTCCCAATTCTAAAGAATAACACCCAAATGCGTTTTGCATTTCCCGAATCGAACATGTGACCTGCGGAATGTGGGAAAAGTTGCCCAACTTCCGGGAATGCCAAACGTTTGGGAATGGTGGAATGCGAGCGTCCTAACTCCCATTTTATTACTTTTATGTCCTTTGTCTCAAAGGCTCTACGAATTTCTTTTCGTTATACATATTTTATATTTCCTTTTTATGAATGATCGACTTTCTTCCCATATTTAATTGATGCCAATAATTGGTAATAAGATTTTGTTATAAAATTTATAACAAAATCAATATAAATTCAAATTAATATAAATGAGGTTTGTGTAAGCAGAATAATCTAATACGACTTTCTTTTAGGTATAATTTTAGAAAAAAAATTTATACAGCCCTAAAAATAATATAAATTACCTTTGAATAGGTATTAGGTTTTTGTTTTATAATATGAAATTATTATAATCTCTATTTAGCTTACGCCGTAAGGTATCTAAAATTAATCGACCAATCCCATGTTTATTATAAGCATACCTAACATTGTAGTGAACATTATTATTAAAAGGCCTTAAATTTTAGCCATATTACAGTTCTTTAGGAGCATAATAATTTTAATGAATGTAATTATTGTTAAAAAATGTTAAGCTAATATTCAAAAAGTTTTAAATAACTATCATTAGTCAAAACCAACCAATCACGGCGCAGGTTCTACCGACCAATCGCAGCCGAGCTGTCAACGCAGGAATTTGCGGTGGAAATCAGCAGATGACGAAAAATCAGTCGTAATTAAATCTGAACACAATATTAATGACAACGATAATTCCCGTACCAGTCAATTTGTTGAGCAAACACGCCGATTTGATATCGCTCATTCATAATTTAATTTTAAATCAGCTAATTAAAATATTCCTGATTAGTGTATGATAAACGTGCGGTTTGGTGTGTTGATATTCGTTGTTGCAATTTTAACGTTCGTGCCAACACTGTTCTTCTTATTGAACGGGGCACTAGGCAGAGTCCTTCATTTATAAAGTGCGGGAGTATTTATTTCTAATATTTGGTCGTTACTGAAAGATATTGTATAATACATTTTTCCGTTATTTCGGGATTATAATTCTTTGCTATTTATTACATTTATTACATAGCTATAGGCGTTATAAGAATCTGAACCAGAATTCAGTACTCGGGCAAAACTTTCCTCAGAAATAGTCACATCGGTTAAAAAATGCACCGATAAAGGTGTAACAATAAATTCTCGTGTACATCTAAACCACGAGAGCTTTTAAAGTATTTCGCTAGTTGCAATAAAAACTTTTTAAAATCAGTTAGCTGGAAATTAACGCCAAATAAAAGGAAGCCTAATTCTTGGCTACAGGCCAGTGCTAGCCATCTTAGTCCATATAGCTGGTTCTCTGGGAGCGACTAATGATGATTTGAACGTTCCGAATGCACCTGAAGACCTCCTGGTCGATTTTGTATTGGATTTTGTGAGTTTTAAGCATAGCTTCTGCACGAAATTTACTTTCTTTTGGAATAGGTGCGAGCATTGCATACCTTTGGTAAAAATCTTAACAGGTATTTACCTTATACTCATGTAGGTGCTTACAATTTACAATTTTTATCTTGTTATTTTGGTTACGCTCTTCCCATTTGTATTCCTGGGGCTCTAAATGTCAATTAAAGCCAAAAGGTTGCTGATTAATTTTTGTTAATGTTTGCAATACCTTAAAGTAACGATACTTTGTTGGGCGTTGAACCAATAATAATGGGACATCCCGATGGTTGCTCGCCTTGTCGTGGCGGTGGGGCTCTAGTAACCGCGGCTTGGACAACCGCGGTGAAGCGAAGAGGCAACCAGGGCCGGCCGGTGTCGCCGCCTGGCCCGAGGAGGGCGCTCCCAGCGGACTGGAGGAGTCCGCTGTGGATGCGCACCGAGGTGGGGCCGCAGTGGAAGAGGCAAGTAGGTATTGCGGTGCGCCGCTTGCCCTATCCTCTGCGGCCGAGGTGTGGTCGGTGGCAGAGCCACAGACCTGATCTGCCACATGGCCTCCAAGTAGCAGACTCGGGGGGCGTCTGCTACAGCCCTGGTGGGGGCCGAGGAGGAGGGCGCACGTGTTGTGCGCCCATCGTGGAGTCTTCGGACCGCTGGCGGGGTCGCGGATGTGTGTATCGTTCCCGTGGCCCCGTCAAAAGGCGGCGTGGCGGAAGATGGGGGGGGTTTTAGTGGGTATACCGTGGTCTCATTAGCTACGGGAGTCCCACATCACCGCTCGGGTCGCCCCCTGTGCCTGGGTGGTATGCGTAATGCATTTCCCCCTCCAGGAAAAAAAAAAAAAAAAAAAAAATAATAATAATAATGGGACATACACGATAATGACTCTAGATTTCTGGATTCCATCCATTGGAACAAACAACACAAAACAGGTTCTTCGAAATCCTCGTACATCCAACTTTATTAGATTTCCCAATGAAATGTCACAGATATCCATCACAAAGTGAGTGTCGAATGGTAATCCGACGCTGCGAGTGCGAATCTACTTAGCTGCTATAGTACTAGCGTGCATATCAGTTATTAGGTGAGTGGGTTCATTGTTTTCATGTCGTACGTTCTGTTTGAGTTGGCTTTAACTAATCATCTTTACTTGCTCTAATATAGGGTTTCTCAAACTTTCGGCTCCATGAACCCCTGTTACAATTTCCAGGTGTCAGCGAACCCCTTGTGCTAACTAATGAAAACACATAATGTGCCAGCAGAGTACCGCGTGTGCCTGCCAGTTATCAAGCCACCATTACGTAAATCTGGTCGCGAACCCCCTGCCGTCGAATGGCGAACCCCTAGGGGTTCGCGTACCCCACTTTAAGAAACACTGCTCTAGTACATTCAGAGAGAATCTTAGAATTAGTACTTTCTTAGGAATCTCGTTCGATAAAATCGGTGATTATTTGTAGGAGCAGAATAGAATGAACTATCAGTAAGAAGTACAATGAAATAATTAATAATCCTAGTTTTCGGTCCTACGAAAAGTATGTCGTGGACCTAATAGATTCGAAATGGATGTAATTTTTGGTCTTGGCCATATTTCTCTATCTTACGTTTGTATTTCCTTACCTATATCTACTGGTTCTTTTAGAGCGACTTACTAAGGATTATAAGGGCAGGTATTTGTCTGTTGTGATCGTTATACGATCTTAAATATACCTCGTGACAATATAATCTATTTAAGCCCATCATCTCTGAATCTTAACATACATTTCAGAACACACAAACAAGGAAAACATTAAAACATTCCCTAAAATTCCGTTTCAGTCTTATCAGCACGAAATATAATTACACAGTGTTATCACGATAAAGTTACTAACAATGACCCAGCGCCATATTGCTATTAGTTATTACAACTGCGAAACAAAATGTCGGTAAAATATTAAAAACAAATCGATTAAAAACCGTGTTGATTATTTTGCAAGCTGTGACAATCAATTGTTTTGTGTGCTGTTTGTGAAAGACAATTTAGTTGTTTTTACTTATTTATTGATAACATAGTGATTAGATAAAGTGACCAGGACAATAAAGGTGAGCATTACTTGTTTATCAATAAACTTTTTTTTGTCTCGATTTTGTACTGTATTTTTTGCATTAAAATTATCAAAACGGAATCTCTTAAATTAATATTAAATGTTTTTCTCTTTTTTGCAAAAAGTGGCTCCGTGCGAGTTTCTTACGCCGGTTGTTATCACCGGGTTAGTTCCTGAACCGGTGGTAGGTCAAGACGTAGACGTTCTGAAAAAAAAATGTTTCTAAATTTACTCAGAAATTAAAACAATGGATATTTATTAATATATTTTTCTTTCTTGCAATCTTGAATTATATAATATGATTTACCGGAAATATCTGTAAATATTTCCATAAAATTTTGAATGGTGAGAGGCGTTTTAACTTATTTGACGTCTGAGCAAAGTTCCGTATCTCTGGTACCTAATAAACGTAGAAATGATTTTAATTATGGAGGGCTCTCAAATACCTAATATTAATTAATTTTAATCATCTATTATTATTTACGCTGTTATTATTTTGTTTACCTAATTCCTTCTTCGTTTTCAGTTATCTATTATTTATTCTATGTTGAAATCTTAGATTAAAATAAATCTTCTGGAGTAATTAATAATTATATTTTTTGTATTTTAAAATTTAAAATGTTATATCTACCGGTGGAAGGACAATGTTTTGATCGCTGTTAACACATTCATTATGTTATTCGGCTGACGTCAATGTTGCTATTGTTAACAATGATTTAACAACATTCGACAATAATCGAATTTGAAATTGAATTCATGCTTGTATACGTAGGTACACTTTTTTTTTCACACAGATGAAAACCAATTTCGGTTTCGTTTCGTTTGACAGCTCGAGATTGTTACTCCGCTAGGTATATTAACTTTATGGTTTGTACAGAGATACCACGTCACTCGTCAGTCACCTCTACTACATAATCTTAAGATAATACTGACTCACATGTACATGTGTTTTCAACAGGAAATTTTTATTTGCCTTACTCTAAGAATTCCTAAAACAATTTTAAATTATTTATTCAAATAATATTAAGATGATGACTTCCGCAACTCCGTTGCGACAAAATTCGTTTATCACGGGGAATCGCACATTTTTCCGGAAAAAATATTATGTCCTTTCCCAGGACTCAAATTTTCATACTAAATTTTAGCAAAAATCGGTTCAGCGGTTTGAAGTGGTAACAGACAGACCGACAGTCAGACAGACACACTTTCTCATTTATAACATTAGTTTGAGAGTATGGATTGGCGTTTTGGAAATTACAGAAACAACAGCGGTTAGTCAACAACAACTTTAAATTCGTTATATACCGCCAGCGTGTCGTAGAGTAAGTAATATTACCTTTTCTCTTTCTTTCTCTCTCTTTCCATGCCTGTTCTGAAGATTCATTTTCAATGAACCTCTAAATCTCGGACCTATCAGATAGAGAGCGGTCAAGCGATCAAAAGTTCAAGCGGTCAGGTCTGCGTTCTTTATGTTATCAGATTAATCACACAGAATGGCATTATGACGCGGTCAAAACGCTTCCTGTGACTATATATATGTAACGTAATATAACACATAGAACGGAAAACTGACCGCTTCGACGCTTGACCACGTGAACACTCTCTGTTTGATAGGTCTCTTCATCTTTTCGTTTTCATTTCTACCGGTACTTCCGTTTTATAACCCTAGTTTTGGACATTCGCTACTCTACAAATTCATGAAAAATTAATCCGAATCATAGCTAAAGAGAAAATAGAGCGATAGCGACATTATTGAAGACTTACGTCCAACACGCGAGGACGGCAGTTCGCACGTTCGGCCTATCACGTACAGACAACAAAACAAATCTAATATGCATTTTATGTTGGCGCGGGAGCGTCGGCAAATATGCGCAGACCATAATTATACTTTACCGCCCGTATGTACACGGATTTGCGATGTAGGATTATTAATTTAATATCTTCTGCTCTCGGGAGAGATTCAAAGGGATATATTATCTTCTCTCTTTTCTGAAATTGCGAATGAGCTTTGTCGTCGTCGAAAGAAAAGAAACACGAACTATTAAGATGTTCAAAAGCAGATGTAGACAAAATAAAAATTGGTCCCTTAAAACTAATTAGAGAAATCTGGGGTCGTACATTTTTCTAAGAAAAAATAACAATATCACTATTTTTTAATTCTAACTAAATCACAAAACAAAGGCAAAACACACAATATTTTAAACGCGACTTAGGTTTCGTGGCGTATTTATTTACTGTTATTTATTACAGGTGAGCCTTTTACCCATTTTCAAATGAAAGTTGAGGTAAAAAAGTTTTAGAAATAGCATGAAGAATGCAAAGTTGGGTGAGAATGAATTTTTGTGTGTCAAGGATTTCTGCAACACGTATTTTTTTTGTTTATTTTTACAAAAACCGCGGACAATACTGTAAAGCAAAAGGTTTACAAAATGTGCATTTTCTTTTTACATCTGAAATGTAAAAAAGCTTTTAATTCAGTGTAGTTGGCGGGTAAAATATTTCAAAAGCTGCCAATTTAAATAAAATCTTAGCTACAATAGATAAAAAGCAAAACAAAGCTACAGTTTACATTGAAGACTTCATCTCATTGAACCTCCTCCTTTTTGGAAGTCGGTTAGTTATTGAACAATAGATGACGCCCACAAAAATTCGTTTATCGCGCGAGGACCGCACATTTTTCTGGGATAAAAGCATCTTATGTCCTTTTCGGTTTTCCAGTTTGAGAGCTACCATTAGAGCCGTTTTTCCATACAAACGTTGTCCCCTGTTTCCTCCCTGGATAATGCCGGTAGAATTATAATTTGATTTCCTGAATATCTACGGCCGCTTGTACAATGTCCCTATGTTTTATTTTTTTTCATAATTTAATTATTAAAAAAGATATAATATGAACGTTCCAAAACCCAAAAAAATGGCCAGATTTTCCGCTGTGTTCAAACATCCAGAAAACAAATTTGGCTAGATTATACAAAAACAAATATAAAACATAGGAACACAGCTCAAGCCTTACTTTAATTTTTAAATGAAAAAGTACTTAAATCGGTTAAGTTTTGGAGAAGAAATCAGGGGACAACGAATCGTTGATTTTCTGCTGTTGTCTCTATCGCGCTCTGCGGTATACGCTTGAGGAGACAGCAATAGATATTACAAGTACTTTTTTCATATATCTAGCCCTTGCTGTATCCTCTTAAGTGTCCCCATATCCTGAAAATCGTTCGGGCGTGAGGAGGTAACAGACAGACAAACTTTCGCATTTATAATAATAGATATATTTAGTACTTATTTAGTATTTATGGATTTTATTGAAGAGTTTGAGGAGTATATGTCAAAATTCTTTATATTAAAGTTAAATAAGGATTGAATCTCTCTATGTTCGGCCGTAGTAGTTGTGCTTCATAGGGTCACGGTGTCCTGTTTTTGTGTCGTCACGCGTTCCCACTTGAAGTTGCTAAAACCATGCGTGATTTTCACGCCTACACGAAAAGCTACCTGAAATATGTAGCCTAAAGTTATTATTTTCTAGTGGTATTTTTAATTATATTTTTTGTAAAATAACAATAAAAAGCTCAAAGTTATGTTATTAAGGAGTAAGGACTTTACATTATTTAATAAGGTATTTTCGATTATTATCTTATCAGCTATAAAGGTACTTAAGTAAATCAGGCTTTATTTTGATTTACACTATATTTAAATGCTATAAAGGTCCCTTCGCACTTCATATCTAGCCGCGCGTTCTCAATCATCACCTCCAGGTGACAACTGACATGCAACAGTAATTTTGATTAAAGAATAATTATTATTCAATTTATTGGAATCATCATAGCACGTCACAAGGATTGTAAGTCGTTAAATAACCATGAACTTTTGCTATCATAGAAAGATGTGAAGACTAACATTACTTTTCACTGTTGCGGTCATAGAATTAATATTATAATAAAATCCATTTCAGTACGCGGTTTACGGATGAGAAAGATTTTTATTATTATTTATACAATATGTTTCTGCTGTTCCAGGGCCCTCAGCGTGAATGGCGCAGTAGGTGCAGCACGCTGGCGGGGTACACGCGCCACGTGTACGCGGGCGGCGCGAACGCGTACCACGCGCGCGCGCCCGCCGTGCCGCTCAATGCAAGTGAGTAGGCTCCTTTATATTTTTAAGTGAAATTAGTGCTAAGAGCTGGAGAAAAAAACAAGCACATGAGGAGAAGTACCCACACGAACATTTTGCATTTTAATAGTCTATCTGTAGAGTGTAGACAGCTGTCGTGTCTCAAATAATTGCTCGTTCTTAGATTTTTAGGCTGAATTAAGCGCATCACACACAGTGAAGATACTATAATATTTTATCTTAAGAAGCCCAAATATAAAATATTATAGTATCTTCGCCGTATGTGATGCCCTTTAGACATTAACGGACGAAAAATACAGACAATGTTAACCGCGTTTTCATGACACTCTTTTTGCCTTATACGTTGTTAATTGTTATAGCCAAATGCCAGACAATGATAGTAACATTGTAGAGCCATAAAGGTCAGTTCACATCTACACACACAACTTGGCCATTGACGATGCTGAAAAGCGGCGGAAAAACAAAATAAACATTATGAATCGTCGTGGCGCGTTACGTATTGTGCATTCTTCGGTGTGAACTGTAAACTGATGAATTTAGGTGATGAAAATAAAACAAAAATATACTTACTATTTGGATTAGTCAAATGTACACGTAAAGAAACTAGTGCTTAAACTCAACGACTTTTTATTAAAAACCATAAAATAGGATCCCTAAGTTTTACCAATATTCTCTCCTAAATTGGAAAACTAAATGGTATTTACTAAAAATAGAGAGAGCTTAGAAGTTTCCAGGTTTCACTACAAATTAAGTGTTTACTTAGTATTCTTGTGTAGTTCAGTAGCGATCGCCTGAATTTCCAAGTCCCGTTTGGAATTGTATAACAGGAATGATTTTTGTCACTTCTTTTAACTATATACGTATTGGCTTAGGTAAAAACATATTGCTGGGGCTATATACCATTCAGCATGTAAGCATGTCTATAAAAACAAGAATAGCCATACACAGTGGGAAGTTTGTTCAACATTTTGTATGGAACCTTTAAAAAATCATACATGTATGATTGTATAATTAGTCTATGTTGGAACTAACGTTCTTGTAAAATCGTTAAAGCTGACTTAAACCTAGTTTGAAAATCTCTTATTATAAGATAGAGTAAAAATTCAACTTCTACTGTTCCACTCTATCTACTGTTTACATAAAGACGTTTCTGGGCAGAAAAATATACGATATGCCTAAACGTTGTTTATAATACTAGATGACGCCCGCAACTTCGTTTCTCCAACATTCGTTTATTGTGCATGAACCGTACATTTTCCGTGGTAAAAAGTATCGTATGTCCTTTCCCGGGACTCAAAATATCTAAATTCCAAATTTCATAAAAATCGGTGCCAAGTGAGTTGAAGTTCAAGCGTGAGGAGGAGACAGGCATACAGACACACTATAGCGTTTATAATATTAATATGGGTGTAATATAATATATAATATATACTTAAATAGTAAATTTTTACACCTCCTAAGAATCCATGATTATAATTTTTTATATTTTAAGTTTGTAAGTATTTGACCGTAGTTTATACCAAAGCCAACTGCAATTAATCCAGTGGCCCGTTTCTTTTCAAAGTATCATCGAACATGTTTTCTCTTTGTTCTTTGATAAAAGCTTTACTTAAACTATAAACACAAAGGAACAGCAATAACTGAATTCTTGTCGCGTAATATTTGTTAGGCATTAACAAAAGGTCCGCCATTTTGTGAAGCGGGGGTATTGCAAATGGCCGCCGTGGAACAATGGCGGCAAGTTGGTATGTCTTTATTGCGTGCTGTAACACATGAGGACGTTTGCGGGTAGATATAAACCACCTGAAGCCATCTGTTTGGAATTGTGTCCGAAAATTGTTGATGCAACTGTAATGCGAGTTACATCGTTGTCAAATGCATTGTAAGTGCGAAAGATGGAAATCGCTTATTGTACCCTAGTTATAATATTATTATGTTAAAAAATAATGTTGACGATAAATTTAATGGGAGAAGTTTGACCTAATGTATTATTTAGAAAAACACAAGCACTTAAACATAGTTACAATCGTAAATCAAATCAAATAACTTTTATTTCTAGAGTTAATTTTTTACAATTTTTTTCTGAAAGTCGAAACTATGGTGCTTACCACCGGGTCCGGAACTCACCCGGCGTAAGAAATTCGTAATTTATATTTAAATTGTAGATAAACAATCGAGTTTTTTTATTATTATTTAGAAGATTCGTTCTAACATAATATTCGCGTGTGCCTTGACCCAGAACAGAGAGATATCTCTGTTCTGGGTCAAGGCACCTGATGATGATGTTAATGAAACCGGTCGTGTGAGATATAATTGTAGTAAATTAAATTAATAAATGTGGAAAAAGTGCATGGAAAAGTGTGTATTACTGTGAAACATGAATTTCCACCAAGAAGTTACAGTACAATCAATATTATATATAAAATAAATAAATAAAAAAAAAGACATAATATTAGAACCTTAATCCTCGCAAGGTAATGAGGTCGAAAAGTAGAACACCGGATGTCATCGACTTTACACATAAGACCCAACCTCTTCAACTTTGTCACACTTTAATTAAAACCGTTAAAAGAGCTATGATCCCCCCCCCCTGCAAGAAGCAAGGACAGTTGTTTGCTGAGAACAACGGTAATCGCATTACCCTACCCCGTTCTCTCTCTTCCCCCTTTTTGCTCCTCCTCCTCCGCTAATTATTTTCGTGCACCCGACACGTTTGCTTTTTCTCACGATTAACAATATTTACTCTTTGATTCAATTTAGATGTTTGCACTAGATAAAATTTAGTATAGAAAATGTTCCAAGGCTATTTTATTGTGTTTAATAGTAGAGCTATGGTTTAGTAAGAGTGTCGGCTCATCTACATTAGAGCCTTATCACACTGGCGATTAGCGAGCGATTTGAAAGCGACACGACTGCGCAGCACACACGCCGCGATGACGCCGCGATTGCGCGGCGTGCACGCAGCTTGCCTTCCACGTTTTGGACACTCAGTAGCAAAATGGATTCTGACGAGGAAACACTACTGCTCAAACACTATCTACAATGTCACATCTCTAGACGAGTGTACAAAATGCCGTCCACGCCACGCCGCGACGACGCCGCGCAATTGCGGCGTGTGCGCTGCGCAGTCGCGTCGCTTTCAAATCGCTCGCTAATCGCCAGTGTGAAAAGGCCCCTATCGTCTCGCAGAATCTCGGTTTGTAATGGTGCTTGTGTTGCTGTTTGGTGGAAAGGGTTATTAAAAAGCTTTAAAATTTTATACTATCTATCAAGTCGATCAAAATTAGCGTTTTCACTTTTCGGTATGCAACTGCCCCGGGGCAAGGCAAGCAGGGTAGGCCGAATGGATACGGAAATAGCCGAACAAAACCGGTGATCTACGAAGCACTTCGACTTAGTACTAGTACTACGTAGTAATTTAAACTTCGGCTATTTTCGTATCCATTCGTCCTGCCGTACCTACCCCGGGACATACTATTAATTATTTAAAAATATTCTGTGCCCGGGGCTATATTTTACCGGGATACCTTGACAACCACTTGCTGTCACCAACAAAAACCAAAAGCTCTTAGATAAAAAAGTACTTTCTGTCGTTTTGTTGCGCTCTGTGATCTCACACATTGACGCAATGTTGTCTCTAATAGAGCCCTAAGAATGCAAGTTGATTTTTTCTATAAAATAAGGGGCAAACGAGCAAACGGGTCACCTGATGGAAAGCAACTACCGTCGCCTATGGACACTCGCAAAATCAGAAGAGCTGCAGGTGCAAGGTCTTTTTCAAACATAGCCGTACTAGATGACGCCCGCAACTCCGTTGCGCCAAAAATAGTTTATCGCGCGGGAACCGTACATTTTTCCAGAATAAAAAGTAGCCTATGTCCTTTCCCGGGACTCAAAGTATCTCTATGTAAAATTTCAGCAAAATCGGTTCAGCGGTTGCGGCGTGAAGAGGTAACAGACAGACAGACAGACATACTTTCGCATTTATAATATTAGCACAGATATTAGTATGGATAGGCTATAAGTCCTATAAAAACACGTTTAAGTCAGAAGACATAATAATTTTAAACAAGTAAGCGGTAAGAATTTGACTGATTTTACTTTCTGACTGATCTGTCCAGTTTACAAGTCAGATATTGTGAAACCTCAGGTACGCTACAGACAGTTCGTGCATAAATTTCCATGAGCGAGCCCCACCTGTGAAATAACTTATTTAATATCACCCAGCTCCTTAATTAAACTGAATAAATTGTGGGCCCTAGATCGATGAGTTTCTACCAGCTTGTTGTTGAATTTCAGGATATTTTCAAGCTGTTCTCTCTCTCTCTGATTGATTCATGCTTATACTTAGAAAGTTGGTTGGTCATGAGTTCATGACTCATGGATCAACTTTTCTAAATAAGTGAAAAGACTGAAAAATTAACGACTGTACGCATAGACATAATGACTACTTAAAAAATAATAAAATCTCAAGTTATAATTAAGTCTTTATAAAGTGAGGCCTCTCACTCAGGAGACAGATTGTATTAAACAAGAGAAAAAAAAGTGAGGCCGAAAGAACTGCCTGCAGTACTATCACAAATACTTTCAGTAAGTTGCTGTTTTTACTGTATTTGGATTTTGGGCGGACGGAGTTGTGGGCAAAAGCGGCCGTTTGCCCACTCACCGCTACTACGGAAAGTCACCGACAAGAATTTAAATAAAATGCCACTTTATGATCTAGGCTATAGGTCTCATTTTGCTCTACGCCACTACAAAGATGCGACGGCGTGGATCGCTACTCGCTACCGAATGTCTACCGATATTGGTTTAGCGGCCCATGCCGCTGCTTTGTTTGTGGCTTAGAGCAAAATGAGACCTATAGCTTAGGTCATAAAGTGACATTTTATTTAAATTCTTGTCGGTGACGTTCCGTGGTAGCGGTTCGTTGGCAAACGGCCGCTTTTGCCCACAACTCCGTCCTCCCAAAATCCAAATACAGTAATAACAGCAACTTACTGAAAGTATTTGTGATGGTACTGCAGGCAGTTCTTTCGGCCTCACTTTTTTTCTCTTGTTTAATACAATCTGTCTCCTGAGTGAGAGGCCTCATTTTAAAAAGACTTAATTATAACTTGAGATTTAATTATTTTTAAGTAGTCATTATGTCTATGCGTACAGTCGTTAATTTTGCAGTCTTTTCACTTATTTAGAACAGTTGATCCATGCGTCATGACCAACCAAATTTCTATGATTGAGCTTAATATTTTGAATTTCTGTCGGTGTCGTCCCGGTGACGGCCGCGGGCAAAGCCTTACCAGCCTTCTTGTGTACGTTTTTATAGACTCCTTTTATAGAATTCCTGTTGTAGTTATTTACTAAGTAGCGGAAATTACACGAAATGGCACGCAACGACCAAACTGTTGTAATGAAATGCTAATAATAGTTAGTGCTTCGATTGAATCTAGGTCGTAATTATAGTACTTATTTAATATGATATTGAATGTACTGTCACTTCTTGGTGGAAATTCATGTTCAATTAAATAATTATACACTTTCCTTGCACTTATTCCACTTTATTTTAATAGTTTTATTAGAGAATTATAATATACACGACCGATTTCGAAAAATTCATAATCAGGTGTACTGCCACCACCAAGAAGTGACAGTACATTCAAATTTCAATATCATATCTAAAAGCGGCGAGCACAGCTGAAGTACTGTACTTATTTAATATCCATACTAATATTATAAATGCGAGAGATGGCGAGAGTGTGTCTGTCTGTCTGTTACCCTCTTCACGCCAAATTCGCTAAAACGATTTTTCTGAAATTAATGGTATGGAGAAACTTTGAGTCTCGGGAAAGAACATACGATACTTTTTATCCCGGAAAAATTTAAAAATTAATTTTGGCTCAACAGAAATGCGGGCGTCATCTACTAGTTTAATAGATTTGTCAGAAACGAGTAGGTAGTTTTTACAACGCCTGAAATGGACGAAAGTTGCTTTCCATCAGGTGACCCGTTTGCTTGTTTACCCCCCTTTAAAAAAAGTCTCCTTGCTTAGTCAAAATAACCGCCTAGATAACCATCGTAAATAGCAAAACATCGTTTAACGGGTATAAAATCTAAAGCAAAGGGTTCAAAATGGTAGCCACTTTTATCTTGAAAACTGCAAGCGCCGCTCGATGTCTAATGAAAGTCGCTCTTGAACGATATAGGGAGAGAACAATACAACAGGAAAATTACTGATTAACCGACGGAGATGAAAAATTGATGACCTTGTATGGGCTATAACTACGTCCACACGTCGTCACGATCAAAATGTATAGTTCGGTCGTACAAGAGATATTATAATTATGTAAAAACACTTGCCGAATGCCGGTGGTATAGGTAGTTAGGTTATGAAGCTGTGCTGTAATATACTTATATTTTACTCGTTTTTTTTTCTCTAACCGTATATACACAGTATGAAGTTTTTAAAATAAGCACATTTTTAAAATAGTTTATTTAGGGCCTGTTTCACCACTCCCTGATAAGAGCTGAATAGGCTATCCACCACTTAACTTGACAGATGAAGTATGGAGAATCTGTCATAAAAGTTGTGAATAGCCTATTCGGCACTTTATCAGAAAGTGGTGAAAGCCCTTAGTGTCGGAGCCACAGCTCAGCCCAGATTGCACAATGCACATGTAGAGCTAAAATACTGATAAAAGTTCAAGTATATGACAGCCGTATTCATTCTCTACATTTTTTGCACATTCATAATCATAAAGAATGTTTAAGTAAAAATGGCTGTAATGAGACGTTAAAATTTATGAAAATGATTGATGTTTATAGATTAGTTTAGATGTACCTATTTGTAACAATTTAAGATGTATTCTATTGTAAATTATTGTGGTCGTTAATGACCTTTGTTGTTAAAAAGCGACCTTAAATAATTAAAAAAAAATGTCCAATCATAATATGATTATGAATGTCCCAAAAATGTAGATTATTGTTTATTTAGATTATTGTATAAATTGTATCTCATTATATTTAGATTATAATGTGATATCTGAGGCGTATGAGTTTTGTATATTGATATTGTCGTTATAATTTTGTTACAAAATTCGCCATTTTTGTTAGCGATGTGGATTGTGGATGAATATAAAAGAGTTTCCGATATTACCTCAATGATATTCAAATCATTCCACGCACGTTTCGTAAAGAACAATCGACCTTAATGTTTAATCGTTAAAGTTCAAATTCGGTCTAGTAGCAGGATTAATAGCTTCTTGTATTAAAGGCCTAATGTCTTTTGAATATTTTAATGTTTATCTGTTCGGGGCTTGTTAGACCTTGCCTCAGCAACTTTTGGAGCAATGAATGATTGAAGTTTGGACTTAGAACAGTGTTTTCAACGAAGCCTTTGTAATATTTTTTATATCGTATACTAGTGCAGGGATCGCATTAAAAAAAATTGTAAACCTTGCTATACTTAGAACCACTAGAACAAATTAATCGGCCTGCTATAATGTTGGGCCTTCGCTCGGTCTACCATTTTTCTGGTTGTCGAACAAACAAGATGTAGCGTTTCTTATTGTTGAAACTTAACCAGCTGATGAAGCCTGCAACATTGTTGCGCCAAAATTAATTTATCGCGCGGAACTGTACATTTTTCCGCGATAAAAAGTATCCAATGTCCTTACCCAGAACTCAAAGAATCTCAATACCAAATAGCAACATCGATTGGGTGGTTCTGGCGTGAAGAGGTAACATACAGAGTACAGACAGACAGACAGACAGAATATTAGTATGGATATTTAAACTCTTCATAAAGAAGTCTTCGCTCTTCGATTCGTATACCATTATAAAGAACACAAATAAATTGGAAAAGCCGTTCATTCACAATCGTTCGGCTCAGATATTTCCACATAATCCACTAATATAGTAATACAGCATTATGCCAGCCGTCGGGTGTCGTAAGGGTCATTTTCCCGTGCGCCTCTCCGGTTGCATAACTGTCACACCAACGCCGTAACCGTACTGTAATTCAATTATTCCGGCCCGCTGCACGCGACTAACGACCTTTTGGTGCAGTTTACGTACATGAGTTCACCTTTTCTTCACTTTAGATTTAAAGATGTCTCACTTAGATTTTAAAGTGCTCTTTAAATTGTACAATTTATAACGTCAGCGACGAGACCAATTTAAAACGGAGACGGTAAAAAACGGAGGTGTACTAGACAGGAATGCCTATTTCTTAAGCCCAATTTTTGGATGAAAGTACAAATATGCGTGTAATGTGTATGCTGAAAGTACAAAATACAAAAATATTTCATGGAAATATTTTTGACTCTACTAATTATCTTTACTACTTCAATAGGATCGTATATTTATGTGAATTTACGTAAAAAGTGTGATGTAGAAAGCAATATCTGTGTGCTCGAGTATGTGTGACCTCTTCAAAAGTTAGCCTGCCACAAAGGGATTCTAAAAAATATAGTATATATAATATTTTTATCAATATTATGTTCTAGCATCTAGTTTCGGAGTGGCTACCGACTGGTCGGCGTAATAGAGGCCGACCCAAAAAAGGTGGCGCGAAGAACAACTGGATGCGTTCGACAAAGAGTGGCCTGTAACAGCACAAGACCACGAATTGTAGAAGAAAAGAGGGGAGGCCTTTGCCCAGCAGTGGGACACAGTGGGCCAATAATAATAATAATATATTATTATGTTAAAACATAATGTATTAGAGTATTACAGAAGTCAGAACTATACCCGTAAAGACTACTCAGAGTCGAATATTATTCACTGTAATAAAATGAAGAGGTTGACATAAGCCCCAAAATCATTGTCAACCTCTTCATCTCCTCCTCATCTATTTTTAGTTTAAAGTGAAGAAGGAAGATAGTTTTCGATATTAGCCCATCTTTACTTTAAACCGCTTTCAGCTTCTTATAACTTCAGTTTATTGACAATGTTTAATGAAACGTTTTCCCAAAAATAAGTATTTGGTATCCCTTTTTATTCCCGTCCCTTCCGTCCCTTAAGTTGTTCAGGAAGGGCTTTTAACAAATTTATGGGCAAATAAATAAAAGTATGAATGTATACAGAAATATTTTTCTTGGACATTATTGTACGAAGTTAGATAATGGGGTTTGTTGGTTTTGTTTGATTGTGTTTTCTGTTGTTTTCATCGAATATAGGAATCATTGGAATTTTGATGAAATTTGGTAGGTACAGATGTAAAGTAAACTACAAGAAAGGATGTAGCCTTCTTTCGGTTACACAAACATGTAGAGTTACCGTTGTTTTTAGGGTTACGTACCCAAAGGGTGAAAACGGGACCCTATTCATGAGACTTCGATGTCTGTCCGTCTGTCTGTCTCCAGGCTGTAACTCAAGAACGGTAATAGCTAGAGAGTTGAAATTTTCACAGATTGTGTATATCCGTTGCCGCTATAACAACAAATACTAAAAGCGAAATAAAATTAATATTTAAGGGGGGCTCTCATACAACAAACGTGATTTTTTTGGCCTTTTTTGGCCTACCTGTTGCTATTATTGATATACTAAAAATAAAATAAAATGAATATTTAGATCCCATACAACAAACGTGATTTTTTTGGCCTTTTTTGCTCTTTATTAAAAATGGCAACAGGTAGGTATACTTGAATTTTCCACAAAATCCTTAGTTTTACTTGTACTTTAATATTTAAAAATAATATTAAAATAAAATAAAAAATAAGGGGGGCTCCCGTACAAAAAACACAATTTTTGGTCTAATTTTGCTCTATAATAATGGTACGGAACCCATCGTGCGCGAGTCCGACTCGCACTTGGCCGATTATTATTTAATACATATAAGTACTCTTTATATTAGGCATACTTTTTCAACGTGAGTCCCTTTTCTATGGCGGTTGCGTTATTCGGCTGTCGGCAGCACTTAATTGACAGCTAGTTTAATAGAGAATCAATGAATTAACTTAATAATAATTATTGATCCAGATGTTTAACTCTTCATTAAATTCAAGTTAAGTCAATGTTATTATTTAAATGTCTCTGTGTGCGGCTTCTTTTAATTACTTTTCAATTACTTTAAAAATTCTAACTAGATCTTCTATAAACATATTTAAGAGTTAGGACACATTTCAACTCCCTTGCATGAAATATTTCACAGTGAACTGTATTCAGAAGGCATTACCCACAGAACAGTATTGGAATTTCAAAGAAACTCCAAATACCGTATCGGATTTACGCCGACAGCCTGAGATATTGCTGTGTATATTAAATTCCTTAACACTGTCGCAATTATTATACTCTATTAACCGTATAATATTATGTTTTTTGTATATTATGCGGAAGTGAAGCATCGTGGATAAAACAGTTCATTACGCCACGCCTCCGCTGCTCCGTCCACGCCTGGCGTGGACGGAGCCTTAGTTAGTTCTTATTAAAGGATAAAAAGAGACTCGTTATTAAAGGACGGAGGTCCATGAATAGTATTTTAAGTAGTAGTAAACAAAAGATACTGTCTATCTCTGACGATATTGAAAGTATGACAACTTATTTGGAATTTCACTGGACTTAGCACGAAAGACGACCAAAGTAGAGTTGCAAATTAACAGAAACATTTTAGGGAACAATCCAAAAGATTTCCTTTGTCAATCTTTGTCTTCTCTACCATAGGAGCACCTTTACAGTAAAGAAGTTGGCTACCATAGTAACTATTGATAGCCAACTAAGCATGCTACACTACCTCTCCCGCTAAAGCCGCTGAGGCAAGCGCTAATTTCACGTCGGTTTTCTGTTAGTCTCTGTTATGACCATTGACCATGTCAGCGAGATTTTGGCAGAGCATGTCGACTCTCTCACAAAAACGGAGAGACAATGTGATCATTGTCTTTTGACCTGATGGTCATGATCACAGCCTAGCCAAGACGTTTTCTTTATCGCTTCTTTATAGAATCGCCAATCAAAAAGTATGGAATTGAAATAACATGAGTCGAATGTCGACTTATTTTATCGAATGCATAATACCAGTTCTGTGCCTGTAGACAAGTGGCAAAACGCTAACGCTAACGCTAATGTTACAAAATGTATGGGATTTGACATTAGTATTCGCTAGCGAAGCGATGACTTATGTCAAATCGCATACATTTTGTAACGTTAGAGTTAGCGTTAGCGTTAGCGTTTTGCCACTTGTCTAGGGGGGCTGGTAAGTGCACGCAGAGCCCTTTTGTTTCTTGCTCCAGGGGGGTTATTATGAGCTCTTATATCCAGCCAGTTTACAGGCCAATTTACAGGCCATTGCATAGACACGGCTTGTAAACTGGCTGGAAACTGGCTGGATATAAGAGCTCATAATAACCCCCCAGGGCTATCTAGCTACGCCACTGTGACGTCATAAGGGTCTGGACGTAAGGGATTTATGTACCTTTTATTATCATAATAGTGGAGCACGTAGACGTTTCTTTATGTGCGTATTATTAGACTTACTTAATGGATTAAGGTATTGTTCGTGAGGTGGGCGACCTTTTATTCTTCCAGGAATATAAAAAGGACATGTAAACCACTAAACAGATGACATGGAAGGGAAGAAATGAAATTTTAATACCTATATTATCGTGCATAGAAATGAAATAAGTTCTATTTTCGAATAAGTTAGGTATAACCTAGTTTGCAGAAAATTAAAACCGACTTCCAGGGTAAAAACAATAATAATTTGTAATGAACAAAAAAGTGTTAAATAATTCTTACTCTTTAAAGTGCCTTATGCATAATTCTCCTAAACCTCAACTATTTCTGTACACAATCTACATTACTTTGAAGACGGTACCAGATAAGAATGCTGAGTTCTATGACAAAATATTTTTAATATTTAAGACTGGTACCGACTTCAAAATAATGTAGATTGTGTACAGAAATAGTTGAGGTTTAGGAGAATTATGCATAAGGCACTTTAAAGAGTAAGAATTATTTAACACTTTTTTGTTCATTACAAATTATTATTGTTTTTACCCTGGAAGTCGGTTTTAATTTTTTGTTAAAAATAATAATTTCACTCTTTTAAGTGATTTATAAGCTGGTTTTCTGCACAGACTAATGTGTTATGCTTAGTGACTTTGGATCCAGGATACACTTTCATGATATTATGAGAACTCATTGTCTGATGTCACTACTTCAGAATTGCTTAAGCAACTCTAAGCATATACCACTGTGTACCTAATGTATGTATATGCTTATTGCTTGGCGTTAATCAAGCAATGATAAAATTAATGTTCATTCAACGCCTGTCTTTAAAGGCTCTAAAGTTTTCAGTGACTTTCTTTCTATCATTACACTCATGAAAACAACTCAACATTGCTAGATGACCCCCGCAACTTCGTTGCGCCAAAATTCGTTTATCGCGCGGAAACTTTAACTTTTTCCGGGGTAAAAACTATCCTATGTCCTTTCTCGGGATTCAAAGTATCTCCATGCCAAATTTCAGCAAAATCAGTTCAGCGGTTCGAGCGTGAAGAGGTAACAAACAGACAGACTGATAGACAGACAGACAGACACACTTTCGCATTTATAATATTAGTATGGATGCTCAAATAATATAACTAAAATCGTCCTTATAAATTTTAAGAATAACTAACCTCATAGATCTTATAATCAAATTGCTAACTTGGTAACCTAAACACCAAGGTCGAGTCATTTACATTGAAATAACATTATAATTTTTAAATCGTTCGACAAATTCGGGCTTTGTTATTAAAGACGATTAATAGTACTAACAATAACAGGGTCATAATTAGATAATTCATGGTGTGGTGACCGGTAGTAGTGATGATGATGACGATGAATGTAACTTGCATGGTAGCATAATATGCTTTCAGTTCTTAAACCAACTCCGAAACCCCCATACTTGCTTTTTGGTAGCACATGCTTAGGATACTTCTCATAAAATCGAAATCCATATAAATTTGGAGGAGTTCCCTCAATTACTCACGGATGTATGTTGGAATGGTGGTGATGATGATGATGATAAATTAAATTTGCATAGTAGTATATGCTTTCAGTTCTTAAGACAACGCCGAAACCCCCAAACATGTATCTATAAGGAGTAAGGAGTTCTGTTCACCAACTTCGAACCATGGTATATCCTGGTGCAAAATCTTACTTTTTAGTTTTGGTAACATATGCCTGGAATACTTCATATGAAACCAAAAAAACATAGGTTTCCATTTGAATTTTGAGGAGTTCCCTCGATTACTCATGGATCCCATCATCAGGTCACCACTTTTCTGAACATTGCTTTTTGGTAGCATATGCTTAGGATACTTCTCATAAAATCGAAATCATTATAAGTTTCCGTATAAATTTGGAGGAGTTCCCTCGATTACTCACGGATGTATGGTGGAATGGTGGTGATGATGATGATGATTAATTAAATTTGCATAGTAGTATATGATTTCAGTTCTTAAGACAACGCCGAAACCCCCAAACATGTATCTATAAGGAGTAAGGAGTTCTGTTCACCACCTTCGAACCATAGTAAATCCTGGTGCAAAATCTTACTTTTTGGTAACATATGCCTGGAATACTTCATATGAAACCAAAAAAAACATATGTTTCCATTTGAATTTTGAGGAGTTCCCTCGATTACTCATGGATCCCATCATCAGATCACCACTTTTGTCAAAATGGGACCAAATTGGAGTGAAACCTATTATAACAAAAGAAAAATTTTGAAAATCGGTTCATAAACGGCGGAGTAATCGTTGAACATACATAAAAAAAAAAAAAAAAAAATATCCACAGACGAACGTATAACCTCCTCGTTTTTGGAAGTCGGTTAAAAAAACTATAAATGTAACTCTTTTATAGTGCAAATAAATAAATAAGAAAACGGATTTTTTGGATATTATATTAATTTAGTAAGTACCTACTTACATTAAAGTTGTCCCTTATACGAAAAGAGTAATGTAACATAATATATTAGTTAAAACTTAAAAAGAGAATATGTTCTAAAATTTACATCCTACTCCTCCTAGCGGGTTGACTGAGGTGATACCAAATACGTAAACTACGAAACTTTCGTTAAAATGTAGAGAGTAAAAAAAAAGTAAAAAATGCGCTCATACTTAATTGTCGAAATACACCGTCTGCGTGCGGATTCAGAAAAATATTGGATGTAACTTAATATACGTATTTCCAACCCTCATCCGAGTATGAACTGTTGAATATGTACATAATTTCATGGATCTTTCCACCATTCCACTGTCAACTTTTTTGCCCCCGACATATGAAATAGAGCAAATTAATGCTTTTAATTTCGCTTTGAATACGCTCAAGTATCATAGCTATTAGTTGAGAGATGTTCGTTATAAAACAAGGCTGGATAACTAGCTTTTGGATGGGTTTTGCCTGTATTATCGTTAAAAATTGTTTTTTAAGGTTATGAATTTTGAAATTTTCTTATTTAAGGATCTCCCAATTGACTGCTCATATTTACTATGATTAAACTATAATCTCCGGTAAAGTAATAATTATAGGTTTACCAGAATCTAATGGCAAAAAGTGAGAAATTGAATTGACTCTAGCAATACCGGGGTAATTGGAATAAAACACTTTGATCCTTTTTTTTCTAAATAGCGGCTGATTCTCTGTGTTAAATATGCAAATATAAAAATTAATGCAATGATCAAGCCTCAAGGATATTTTTTGAAAATCTTCTGTCAAAAATTGCCATCAGATTCTGGTAGACCTATTAGGAAACTGCAGCTTACCTACTACATTAATTGCAGTGGAATTAAGGTTTATTTCCAAAGCCTATGGTTTAAAATTTTAAATGAAACAAAAAGTGGTAAGTTAGTTGTTCTAAATAAGTGTTATTTGATAATGTCTAATTAAATAATCGGCCAAGTGCGAGTCGGAATCGCGCACGAAGGGTTCCGTACCATTATAGGGCAAAATTAGGCCATAAATTGTGTTTTTTGTATGGGAGCTCCCATTATTTTTTTATTTTATTTTAATATTATTATTGAATATTAAAGTACACATATAACTAAGGATTTTGTGAAAAATTCAAGTATGAAAAAGTATAAATTCAAGTATGAGAAAGTACCTGTTGCCATTTTTAATAAAGAGCAAAAAAGGCCAAAAAATCACGTTTGTTGTATGGGATTAAATATTCATTTTATTTTATTTTTAGTATTTGTTGTTATAGCGGCAACAGATGTACATAATCTGTGAAAATATCAAATCTCTAGCTATTGCCGTTCTTGAGTTACAACCTGAAGACATACAGACAGACAGACGGACAGACGGACAGACAACGAAGTCTTACTAATAGAGTCCCGTTTTTACCCTTTGTACGGGTACGGAACCCTAAAAATAAGTAAGTAATACTTTAAACTTCAAGGTGTATTAATTTATGTGAGTATTAATTAATTTTATTGCTCTATGAAAATTTTAATCACTAACGTTTGAAATTTTAACCACTAATGTTTGAAATTTTAATCACTCATGACATTTTTTTGTCGCGCAGCGCGCTGCGTGCACAGAAATTCAGATAATTTTAACAAAACAACTCTGAACAGTCTCTGTAATAGAGTCGAATTATTTAATAATCAAAGAGTCGAATATTATTTAATTAATATTATTTTTCAACTTGAATCTCTGAATAGTGAATAAGTGTTAAGCGCCATCTATGTTCAAGAAATGTAAACTCGGCCGGACTGTTTTACCATCGCGCGTTCTGCGCATGCGTATCGGCCGCGTCACACTGACACTAGGTACGTAAACATTGTGTCTCTTTCATACGCACACCCAGACGAGAGCGGCCATCGTGCATCGTTGTCGAACGTACACCGCTTGTCATAATGTTTTAGATATCGTAATTTGTGTGTTTTTATCGTGTTCAATGTGAAAAAGTGCCATTAAACGTGAGTATTCCTTGTATTTATCGTTGTAAATTGTGTTTTATATTTGGATATTACGTGTCTCATAGGAATTGCAAGGTTAACCTTCTTTTATGTCAAAATAATTGTGTGGGTCGATTGTTCAGAATTCTTGTAATCATTTCCTTGAGATTGTTGATTATTAAGTACATAATAATATTAAATATCAAGTAGGAAAAGAAATTATAAAGACAAATAATTTTGTTTTGTGTTAAAAAATATGATGCAATGTTTTGCTGTTACTAATTGTGTATCCGATATGGTCTAGTGGCTAGGATACCTGGCTCTCACCCAGGATGCTCGGGTTCGATTCCCGGTATCTCCCTTTTTGAATTTTATTTGAAATTTTTTATTTTTATAATGTATTCACAATCTTATTATTTTTACAGATTTAAAATGAACATAAAAGCGGCGTTGGCCATTGGTATGGTGTTTGTAGGATGTTGCTCAAACGTAGTGTTTTTGGAACTGGTCGTGAAGGAGGACCCTGGCGCGGGCAACTTAGCAACATTCCTGCAATTCTTATTCATTGCGACAATCGGATTCTGTACCGTCGGCAAATTTGGTACCGCAAAAAGGAACATACCCTTCAAGCAGTACCTTCTTTTGGTCGGATTTTTCTGGACGAGTAGCGTGGCTAACAACTATGCCTTCGACTTTAACATATCTATGCCATTACACATGATCTTCCGAGCCGGTTCTCTCATGGCTAACATGGCTATGGGGGTCTGGATTCTCAAGAAGCAGTATCCAGCTCTCAAATACCTGGCCATCTTTATGATATCAGCCGGAATAGCGATATGCACGATACAGTCCAGTGGGGATGTTAAAGCACCACGAGAAACCCACGAGGATGCTGCTGAGGAGGAGAAACTGAAGTTTATTGACTGGCTCTGGTGGTGTCTGGGCATCGCCATCCTCACTTTCGCGCTATTCGTGTCAGCTCGCATGGGCATTTTCCAGGAGTCGCTCTACTCCAAATACGGGAAGCATCCCTGGGAGGCATTGTACTACACGCATCTCCTACCTCTAGTATTTTGGCTGCCAACCGCTCCGAATATAATGAACCATGTTCATATCGCGTTTGATACTCCAG
Organism: Plebejus argus; assembly: GCA_905404155.3. Classification (NCBI taxonomy): domain Eukaryota; kingdom Metazoa; phylum Arthropoda; class Insecta; order Lepidoptera; family Lycaenidae; genus Plebejus; species Plebejus argus. The sequence continues at coordinate 12,499,120 of FR989942.1, read as the reverse complement.
CGGTGGAGTTTCTTGGGGTGACCCTGCCGAGACAGGTCCTGTATATGATCCTGTATGTGATGACGCAAGGTCTGTGTATAAGTGCTGTGTATGTGCTGACGACGGAGTGCGCCTCCTTGGTTGTGACTCTCACTGTGACGTTGAGGAAATTTGTGTCACTCCTCTTCTCTATTCTCTACTTCAGAAACCCTTTCACGTTTGGACACTGGATCGGGACATTACTAGTGTTTATCGGCACCATGATATTCACGGAGTTGCTACAGAAATTCGTGTTTCTTTTCGTACCCAAAGCTAAGGATGCTAAGAAGGTACAATAAAACTTGTGCATTTACCAGTACAAACATTTGTACAAACTTGTATATTTTTTGTGGAAATATGCCTCGCTTTGTTAATTTGAAATATGTTTAATATAAAAACACTAATTTATTAATGGTTATTTTCGCTAATAGGACAATTTTACGTGAACAAATGTTAATTTAATCTTAAGAACAATGTAATATTCTGTTTTGTGTAACGTCATTCCTGATTAGTATGTTTAGCATTGGCAGTAGGTATAATGTATCTTGCTTCATCACTAATGAGTGTGAATTATTGTCTGTTGCATTCAGATGCATCACCTTATCATTATCATAATATTATGGTGATTCGAAAATATCAAGAGCAAGATCAATAATTATTATTATCGTATAGATATTGTACAGTTAGCAAAAAAAAAAGATTTGAAATTGGGTTTCACGCGTATTCTTTTTTTATATAAATAAATCATAATATTCAATGGAAAAGAAAATATAGTATTATGCTATTTTGCTTTCCATTTATAATCAAAGCTAAGTGAAGTCCATGTAAGAAAAGGGATTTATTTGTTTGATTGAGTTTTTAAAGGTTGACGATATTATGATTCTTATACGATATTTTTAAATTATTTTAAATACTGTAATTGATCCGTCGGTCTAAAATCTATATTAAGATAATATTGTGACATAATATTTTACTAGTTGTATTTTTATTTATGTGTATATGATATATTTTATCACATAATATTATTATATCATATTATCTCACTTGCTTACTCATCATTATTTGGAATATTTTTTGGGAATGGGACATTTTTGTTTTTTTATCGTTATTGTGTTAAATGTATTATGTTGGTCATACTGGCCATTTGAGCTAAATGACTTTTCACGTTGGCCTACGAGGAAATACCATGATTGCGAATCTATTGCATGCACAATAGACGTCAGTTATAGCCAATCGTAGACCAATATGACATGTTCGTTATAGTTTGTATTGGTTCATCAACGTGAAAAGGCCGCATTATGTTTGCTGTGATAAGATATTGGTCATAATAACTAGTTAACATTTTAAGTCAATAAATATAAATATTATATTGTTTGTAATGCATTTGATTTTGATTAAGATGAAATAAATTGTTTTAATAAAAAGGCCTGTTTTTGTTATCTTTATATTGTTAAAAATTGGTATGCTTATTGTTTAGAAAATTATCGTTCGCTCATTAAAATATCTTAAAGTAACAATAAGCAGGCTGTTTTTGTTATCTTTATGTTGTTAAAATGCTTAGAAAATGGAAATACAAAAGCGTACGATAATTTTATCTTCAGCTCATAAAATAGCTAAAAGTAACAAAAAAATACACAAGCTGATATAAAACGCATCATAAAGTGTCAAGGGTATATTTAGAAGTGGCAAAAAAAACTTGTAAAGTCGTAACTTTGAAAAAAAAGTAAAAATATGAGGAGTGCGAACATTTGGCCGTCGCCCAGTACAACTGCGAACTGTTAAAGCCTCGGGAACAGCTTGTTTATGGACAGTTTTGTTCTACTGTTCTAAAAAAAAACTTTAAAACTTATCCTACATCAAATAAATATTTAAAAAATAACGTCATGCTGATCCTACACATAGACAATAAAAATAGTTTGTCAATTGTCTCTTATTGCCCCTACCATAAATGTAGAAACAAGAAAAAATATTTAACCCTACCTATAGCTAATTAGCTACCCTGCAAGCCATACGCATTACGCAGTCTCATAAGATTGAATACAAATTCTGACATTCGTCTCGTGCTTAATCATTTCATTATCCATTCTCATTTTGCAATCGGCATTCTCTAAGTTACTGTTATGAGTGTTATGACTTTACAAACGATCAACTTTGATAACACAGTGACTATGTATTTCGGAAGCTATATTTTGATAAGACTGGTCTATCACCCACTGGCCACTGCCTACTAATATTATACAGGGTGTAATAATACTAAGTGATAATAATTTATGGTGTGTACCTACGTGTACATCGTAGACTTAACTGTGAAAATAGCAGCGCCGAAAGACCAATTTTTTCACTTTTGTACCTATGGGCAAGCGCCTCAGCGTCACGAGTTTCCCCATACAGAAGTAAAAAAATGGTCTTTCAGCGCTGCTATTTTCTCAGTGAACTCTCTACGAGGAACATGTACACACTACACACCCCAAAGTATTATCACTTAATTTCGTTACACCTTGTATAATAATACTGAAATAATATAAATTGTCCATAAGAAAATAGCTGGGGTTAATAATAATAATCGGCCAAGTGCGAGTCGGACCGCGCACTAAGGCTTCCGTAGGTACCGTTATAGAGCAAAAATAGGCCAAAAATTGTGTTTTTTGTATAGGAATTAGGAGCCCCCCTCAAAATATTATTTTATTTCAATGTTATTATTATTTATTAAAATAAACTTATAATTAGGGCCTTTGTGAAAATTTCAAGTGCCTACCTATTGCTATTATTGATAACGAGCAAAAAAGGCAAAAAAATCATGTTTGTTGTATGGGAGTACCTACAATTATTTACATTATATTTATTTTAGTACTTATATTTCTTTTAGTACATTTGTTATAGCGGCAACAGAATCAGATATGTGTACACAATCTATCTGTGGAAATTTTAGAAGTCTAACTATAGCGGTTCTTGAGATACAGCCTGGAGACAGACAGACGGACGGACGGACGGACCTACGGACAGACGGACAGATAACGAATTCTTAGTAATATAGGGTCTCGATTTTTACACTTTGGGTAGAACCCTAAAAAAGATTATTTACAACAATAACAAACGTAACGTTATTTTAATTCTGTTGAAGGATAAAACATATAAAACTTACAATTATTATTTTAACAATAAAACTATAAATTTCCTATTAGGTAAAGCGTTGTATGAAGGTCAACTCGACTGTACATCACGGCTAATAGGACATGACAGACTCTAACGATGTGTAGGTCATAGACGTGCGGGTAGCAGATCAATCAGTGTAGTGTGTACTACAAACTACATTAGTTTACTGGCATTTGATGAAAGTAGTCCCGTACTACCCTAGAACAATTTTTTTGTGATTACTAACAAGCAAATTTTTTGTGAGTAGCTACATTTTGTGACGAACAACATTTTTATTTTCGAAAAATCTCGAAAGTGGTAGCTAATCTGCTGGTTAGGGTTTCGTTTTAGGGTACCAAGGTCAACCAAGTTTTGTTTATTAATTATTACAGAACCCGAAAACGGAACCCTAACCAGCTGATTTTTTGTATATTGGTAAGTTAATAGTTGTATAATTTTAGAGTAACCTTGTCCTACAAATAAAACAATCCATATTTTAGGACCATCAAGTCAATCATCATCACCATCAAGTATGAAATCCTTTCTATCTCTGTTAGCTACCAATTTCAAGATTTTTCGAAAATAAAAATGTTGTCCGTCTTATCAAAATGTAGCTACTCACAAAAAATTACTTAGCTTGTTAGTAATCACAAAAAAATTTGTTCTAGGGCTCCCTGACCAAAGTGTTTTACGCCGGTTCTACTAGCAGTACAGTAACATGAGCACAGTGTCCTGTCCTTTTCTTTAATACCGGGTTTTGACAGTAGTTTACATATTCAACAGCGCTCTTTGGTTAATGGATAGTATCTTGACGCTGCCGCTGGCTAATCTTCTGTCATAAAAACCTCGGATATTGCGCATAAGACGTAGGTACACATATAAAATATAAATACACTTAAACAGACTTAAAGTTGAGTAGTCTTTATGAAATAACTCACATAGAGACAAGTTTTACGCACGACGTCATGAATCATGATACTACAATATTTTGCATATTTTTATTATTATGTTATCTAATATCACGCTTATTAAGTTATAACTTATAACTTATAGTGTGATTGCCGATATAAATATGAACTACTGCATGTTAATTATACTGTTTTGCTCTCTCAAGCTACCGGAATGTGTGCGTGCATCGATTCGGGGGTACCATTGAAGAAATTGAATCATAGGCAGTTGACAAACTTACGGCGTTTGGTCGGATTATGTCAATTTCATGCAAGTCGTCATCTGTCGGCTCACGGCTGGGTTTGACATAACGCGACCAAAATAGGTACCTATGTCCGCCATCTGCCTATGAAATATGAATCAACTTCTCTGATAGTACATAGTATCTCCTACTCCTCCTACCTTTCTTCCGATTGATTTCGTTGCGGGTCCCAAGACAGATTTAGCTTGTCCCTCGGGCATCCCTGAGATCATATCAAAGGGTTTTAGTGGTTGGTTACCACTGTTGATCCTGGCGACACAGGAGTTGCAGTGGTGGGAATGTGTGGTGGGCCATTTGATAGTACATAGTAAAGTATAGTAATCTGTATTCTGTACTACGAAGATGGTCTATATTCTCTATTATAGCACGAGATCGAGGTCCTATTAACCCAGCGTCAGCGTGTCCATTAAATAAAGAAACAGAAACAAAGACCCTTCAATAGTGAGGCCTCCGTGACAATAGCGGCCCCGGGGCCCCGCGGCTCAAGGTACACTGGTCGCACTTCGTTAGAGGCGTCATTAGTTAGGGTGAGCAAAAAAATTGGAACAATGTGAGATATTTTTGCTAAGGTCGAAACTTGGTGGGGGATTTTTGTTAATCTAGACGAGAAAAGGTGTCATGGTATTCTGTTTTAAGTTAGCTAGATAGATAACCGGTATCTCTGGGTTTTTTGACTAAAGTTATTTTATAATTTTATTGATTTACTCATTCTCTGCTTCCTCTCTTTCTAGCAGATGATTAATTTCATAGGTCTATATTCTAAATTTATGATCTAGCTTTATAGGAATGTACTTACTAATATTGTTATTATTGTACTTACTTGGAATGTACTGACATCGTACATCCGTAGAAATTGATGTTCCTAATTCCTATTGCCAGCCGAATATTATATGGCGAACCTACGTTATTTGATTGAGTCAAAGTATCAAGTCAATGGTAATCGACTAATCGTGATCTCTTGTGTCGGCTGGGCTTGGTTTGACATAATTCGACCAAATTACACGAGCTCGCAATCTGCCTGTAAATCAATTCCCTTGATAATACTTGGTATTTAAGTTGTATTTTGATTTTTAAGTATGAGCCAACTCAAACTTAACAACCAACCATCAATAAAACTGATACTCATGCTGAAAAGGTTAGCCGAACCGAAAAAATCCAGGGCAAAATATTTGTTCCCGATAAAAATGTGTAAAAAGAAACATGAAACCGACCGTAAATCCAACGGCCGCTAACTTCTAAATCTAAAATAAAGTACTTGTGTCCTATACATAAGCGTAGCGTGCCTAAGCGGGGCCGCATATAAAATTTGTTTTGGGCCCTTTGAGAAGTCCTTTTTTAATTTTCTTATATTTTTTTAAATTTATTACAAGAAATGGAAAGTTCCTATTGATTTTTTCAAACGCACTTTGGGGGCCGGGGCCCCCGTATAATTGATACGGCATAATATACCGCGGTAGCTACGCCCCTGAGCCTATAGTCTTCTCGCCTTAACCAATTTAACTTTCGAGTTAAAGTTAATGTTCTTTTAGAATATCATGCATTTCTTTCATAAATAGGAAGAGAGAGTAAGAAAGCATGATAATAATGAATAATCCACAGTTTTAACTAATCCAAAGTATTTAACAAGCAGGCCTTATTACAAATGCGAGTTTCCAGGTATAATGCACTCACAGACTTACCGATTTTTATGAGGTAGTTTGTAGAGGATTACAAACATAAGTTTATTATTTTCATTTTTAGACAATTTTTGTGACAAATTAAATATGTACCTACTATTATACTTTAAAATATTATTTGAAACCAACATCGCGTGCAGACACCATAGTTCTTAGTCTTACATAAATTAATAATAATTACAATTAGCAACAAGTAACGATCGACGCAGTATAATTAACAAATAATTAATTTATACTAAAAATGCAATAAATGAGGGTTATTAAATATTTTCATTAGGTAATTATAAAAATAGTCACAACAAAGTAAAGTCTGAAATATTGAAATTTTTTATTGCCTTTTCAACTTTACGTTATAACTTATAATAAACACGTGATTTTCATCTATTGACCTGATAATAATATGGTGATGATGCTGCTAATAGGGCCTGTTTCATCACTTCCTGATAAAATGCCGGAGCTATCCATAACTTTTTGACAGATTCTCAATACTCTATCTGTCACGGCCCGGCCGCATCTGCGTCTATCGTCCGAAGCTTCGTGCTACGAGACGATACTATTGGACGATATACGCAGATCGTCCAATAGTATCGGTTTTAGCGCGAAGCACCACGCATATGCGGCCGCGGCATCAAGTTAAGTGGTGGATTCAGCACTTATCAGGAAGTGGTGAAACAGGCCCTCTGTCTCAATTCCTCATTTAGATTAATACTAGTAAGCTCTCTTATTATGTTTGAAATTATGTATCAGAGAAGATGATTCCTAAGTAATTTGAATAAACTTCCTGGAGTATACAAAAATATGTATGTTAATTATACCTAATACTTAGTACGTATATTAGCAAGTCACTATGATAGTGATAAATTACTAAGTATCTGATAATTTATACAAGGCCATGTAAAATTATATTTTGTTTGGCTTGGCTTATAAACTCAGCTTGTACCATAGAGATAATAAATGTATGCTTGAACTTAATGGTAGTATCGTATTAGCGGACTTCATGATCCATCAGAGATATTTGGGGCCTGTTTCACCATTTCTTGATAAGTGATGGATAGGCTATCCACCACTTAACTTGACAGAAAGGGTGTGCAGAATCAGACCTGCTAAATAAGTTGTGGATAGATAAAGTGGTGAAACAGATCCATACTAATATTATAAATGCGAAAGTGTGTCTGTCTGTCTGATTCCTCTTCACGCCTAAACCGCTGAACCGATTTTGCTGAAACTTGGTATGGAGATTCTTTGAGTCCCGGGAATTAGATTCCTATTTCCTATTATAATAATAATAATAATAATAATATCTATGGACGCTTCACACCACGTCAATCTGGCCCCGTGGTAAGTACCTGAAGGACTTGTGTTACGGGTACCAGACAACGGAAATATATTTAATACTTTTATACTATACATATATTTAAGATTTTTATTATATGATAAATATATTTAATACACATCCATGACCCAGGAACTTTGAAAACTTTTTGTTCCGTCGGCGGGACTCGAACCCGCGACCCCCGGCTTAAGCTATCAACGTGCTATCCACTGAGCCACAGAGGTCGTCGATTATGATTCCTATATTCGATTAGATCCAGGGATTTTGGACATAGGATACTTTTTATCACAGAATAATGTAGTTACGGTCCCCGCACGATAAACGAAACTTGTTAAGAGCGTCATCTATAAGTTATTAATAAGTATAATATTACAATTTTATTGTGCAATATCACGTATTGTTCAATATTATTGACCGCGTCTAAGATTGATATTGAACGTCTTTCATTTTGATCTTATTGTCAAATAAATAGTGCAATATATTGCAATTTGCACTATAAAATTGATCGTCTAGGGGCCCATTTACAGAAAACTAAATTTTCAGCTTATGAAACGTTACGCTATATTATATTTCGAAGTAACATAATCGATCTTTTATCATTCTTTACGTTGTATCATGGAATTACCAGCAAAGTTAGCGGTGCTTCAGTCGCTTGGACGTAAGAAAATTGTTACAGTTCTCCCAAACCACAGTAATAATAACGCACGTCGGAAACGAAGTGAAAACTGCCCGGCTTTTGGCAACATTCGTCAGCTGTACTCCCCAAATATACCCAATGACACGCCAAAATACACCTTATGTACCGGTAACAACGAATAAACTAGCATATCTTTAAAAGTTGCAACGTCCAAATTACCTATCAGACGAAAATAAATCTTATCCGTTCGCTATAAGGTCGAACAGTTCAAATGCAACTTGTTGAAATTCCGACCGTGTAGCCAAGTACGTGGTCCTTATGTCCTCCCAATTAGGTCCACTTTTGCGCGGCACGGAATTCGCAAGCCAAGCTTTTCCCCACTAATTTTGGTGGTTAGCGCCGTAAGACATTTTTACTGGAAGTTTTTTTACCGGACATATTTACGATGTGGTTTCTCTTCTGCATATTTTATACACTCTCCGTTCGGAATTCTCGATAAAAAGGAATCTCGACAGACGACAGGATTTCGTTTTCAGAATTCTTCTCCTTTTTGAATATCTACTAAGATAACGTTAATCCTGGTTGATTTGAAAGAAACTGTACTATCAGAGCTGAAGTTGATTCCTAGGCAGATGGGGGACCTAGGTACGTAATTTGGTCGCGTAACGTCAATCCGTTGTTCTGTCAACTGCCTTGGAATCAAAAATCAAAGGCAATATTTAGATGAAGGACGAGAAAAAAACTTTTTTCTAGTAGGTAGGTACAGCAAAAATGTCATAGACTGAAAAGGCTAATGTTTAAAATTACTAATTAGTACATACGGCTGTGTGTAAACTTTTAAAAGTCTGCTTAAATCAGGCAAAGAATTCACAGAAAAGCAATAATTTCTTTAACGAGAAGAAAGCGCCATTGATGTCCCATACCCTTGGAATTTTCATTCTCATAATCACATTATGTATTCAAATCATGGCTCTTATTCTTTATACTTTAGGCGTTCGTCGAATTTAATATATTAATATGAACAGTATAATGAAGACTTATTTATAAGTACCAATAAAGAATCACATATTAAATATTATGCAAATGTATCATTCCTTAATTTTGGACATTAAATTTTAATAGGTTAAGTTTTCCTATCCAAAAATTTTTAATAAAACTCTTTCAGCACTGCTACTTTTACATCGAATTCTATAGTAATCACATACCTACACAATAATATTATGACAGTATCGTCACGTCGCGTCTTTGTTATGTTGTGTGGATGAAATGATAACTAACAACTTGAAAATGTCCGTTTTTTGCATAAATAGAGGCTTTTTTCGGGAAAATGGTTTGAAATAAAAAAGTGGATTTTATGAATAGATAGATGATGAAGTTGCTATGCTATAAAGTTTGTTCAAATTATAAGGAAAAAATGGGTGCTCTTATATAAAATCTAGTTATCCATTTTATCCACTTACATCTTCGATTAGTTAGATTCTAAACCAGGGGTTCCCAAACTTATTTTGTCAACGGCCCACTTTGAGAACAAATTAGGTCTTAGCGCTCCCATTGTTTCAATTTAAAATGCTTCAGATGAAATAAATCACCCCCAAACCTCACAACACAACGCCCCCATTTTTTTCAGGGTCCCTCGACTACACCTTCAGCGCCCACAAGGGGGCGTTATCGCCCACTTTAAGAAAGACTGTTCTAAACGATATTCCCATGAGTCCAAAACCTTGAGTTACCAGGTCTAACCAGATGTTTCTTCCAGATGGCGAGCCGATCAAGCTACCCGAGAACCTGGAGAGTCTGCCGCGCGCCGAACACTTCGCCGCACAGAGACACCGCTGGAACACCAATGAGGTTAGTGTTTGAGAGCCTATGATGGCCCACTGTTGGGCAAAGCTCTGCCCTAAAGTCTTCCACTTGTCTCATTCAAACACAAAGATAGTGCCGTATCTCATCTCGAATCAACGCAACCGTTGGATCGGAGGGAGGAATTTCTATTTTTTATGAGTGTAGGCCGTTTTGTTTTCGCCCCCCCCATGTACGAAATCTGTCGGCTTCCTATGGACGCTGCCGCGACCTATGCGGCCTATTTATAAGTCCGGGCCTTAGTCCAGTCTGGCTAGTGGCTCGTATTTATCTAGCTCATCACTCATGACGGTTATATCTATATCTAAATATATAAAACTCAAAGGTGACTGACTGACATGGTGATCTATCAACGCACAACCCAAACCACTGAACGGATCGGGCTGAAATTTGACATGCAGGTAGATGTTATGACGTAGGCATCCGATAAGAAAGGATTTTGATAAATTCCCACCCCAAGGGGTTCAAATAGGGGATGAAAGTTTGTATAATATAATACTTCTTAGCGCGAGCGAAGCCGCGGGCAAAAGCTCGTTATATTATAAGCTTTTTGGTCAGGACTCAACAAGACAGGTCAGACAGGACAGTGTCTACTCCTCCCATAGTAACCAGTGTTATTTTATTTACTTTTTTTTTGTAAATTAGAACGGCTATCCCGACTTAAAGACCGACCGTTTTAATTAAAAAATACAATTAAAATAATCTAACAAAACTTTATTTATGAATTTGACGGTCGCGAAAAAGTTTGAAGTTTTTAAAATAACTGTTTACTGGCGCCATCTGTTGAACAGTGTTGAAAAACTGTAATAATAATTCGCGCGCATTATCGTCAAGTTTATGATACTATAACTTTTTAAATCAAGTTTTTAATAGACAAAAATGCTTGGGCTTTTTGTGAAATCTATATAACAATCTTCATCAAATATTTTTAATTAATCATTATGGTACAAGTTGGAACCGAGCGATTCGCGACAACAGCTGCAGACGACGTGTCGCCGCGACATTATTGGTTTCTGCGCATTTCTATGAAACACCCTCCGCAGCTAGCGACACTTATTCATACTCTTTTACCACTTATCTTTGTTTAACACTTATTATACCAAAAAGTGCTTAGAGACATCTATAAGAATTACTTTTCAATCCTGTCTATAGCCATAACTCCAAGTGAGTGGAAGAATAGTCCTGTCGCGAACAACTTTATACAGCTGTTTACATTTCGGCTTGAATATTTCATTCGCGCCGTCCATTTTCGTCACGTTGCGGCCACAATTCCAACATTCTTGCTGTATGACGTGCTATAATATGTAAATAAGAGGACATAGGCTACATTATCATTAATTCTCCACCGTCACAACTCACCGGGTGTATGCATTATGCAGGATCCTGTATCTGGCTACTTAACATGCGGCCCGGATTTATGTGGACAACGCGGGAAAAGTGGGCGGTTTCGGGTTTTTTTTTTTAATTAAGAGGGCGACTAACGCAAAAAATCAAACATAGTCCTTCTCTCTTCACATTCACTTCTGCCTTTCATATTATGCCAGGTGAAAAAGGACAACGCGGAATCATCGCCAAGTTAGATTTTTCTTAATAACTCGATAAATATGTAACAACAGTTAAAAAATCCGCCAAGTCAGTGTCTCAAAGATATAATTTTAAACAATGTGTTATAATATTAACTTAGTTTAATGCACGGTTTTAGGATTCCGTGCACAAAGGATAAAGACGGGACCCTATAACTTAGAGACGTTGCTGTCTCTCCGTCCGTCTGTCTGTAACTAAGTTGTAGCTCAGCAACCTGTCTCGATAAGACAGTCGCTTATGATGTATGTTAAAAAAATGACACTAAAAACAAAATAAAACAAAATTTTCAGTGAAAGCTCCCATAAAAAAACTTATCGCGCGTTGAAATCGTAGCGCGCGCTATGACACTTTTCTATCAACGCGGGTGGATTTTGACGCACGTCACAGGCATGCTGTTGACTGCGCTATAACGCATGCCCTTGTTGAACAAAAAAAGGCACAATGTGGACAAAGCACTTTTCTTTCAACGCGGGTGGATTTTGACGCATTCAATTATTGAATATATGCCAAACGAAAGTTGAATAAAAAGAAGATGACGAAAATTGAAGATAAAATTGCATAATGTGGACATAGCTAATAGGTGTTACCTATAGAAGCACTGATACTGTTCCGGAAATAATTATACTTACTATGTATTTTAATATTGTTAAGCCTCATATAAAGTGACTTGTGATTTGTATACAGTGCAAGCGCCCGCGCGATTGATGTTTATGTTTACATATTATAAAGATGAAAAAAAGAAGTTAATACTCTTTCAGCGCTGTTACTTTCACAGTGAACTCTATAATATAAGGAATACAAACCCTAAAATATTTACACTTAGTTTTGTTATACCTTGTACATTATATTATTTTACCACATAATAATAAGACCTACAGTGATTTTTCATGCATCTCTTCAAATATAAAGATCTTTTTATCTGAATCTTTTTACTGTCTAACCATTTTTTCCGCTAGCAATCCGGGAAGTGAGTCCCGAAGTCCGAACAGCTTGATAGTAAATAACGTTATATCTTCCACACAATTACTTTATGCAGCTCCGGAAAGCTGTCAGGATGGGATTTATGTCTGATCCTCTATATCGAGTCCTCGCAGATAGAATAGATGCGAGTTTGGACTATTTTATGAAAATACTTTTAAATATACTGGCCCACACTAACAATATGAACTACAAGATGTATCAAAACAAAGTGATAAAACTAAAAGGGTTTGTATGTGTACCTCATACAATATAATATTATAAGGGAACTCTATAGAGTTCACTGTGAAAGTAGCAGCGTTGAAAGTGCAAAAAGAAGGCATTCTTTCAGCGCTGCTACTTTCACTGTGAACAGCTCTATACCGTTGCGCTAAATTAGTTTATCGCGTGGGAATCGTACATTTTTGCAGGATAAAAAGTATCCTATGTCCTTTCCCGGGATGCAAAGCATCTCCAAACCCAATTTCAACAAAATCAGCTCAGCATTTTGGGCGCGAAGTGCTAACAGACAGACAGACACACTGTTATATTCATAATATCTGTATGTATGTGCCAACTTATGTCGGTACGTACCAACTTATGTACTTACCCTATAAAATCTAATAAAGTAACTGTATGTTTGTCTAATGCGGCGCTGAGTGCGTGCAATTATCCTAATGGCCTAGCTTTTGACTCCCGCTCAATATTAAGGTTAATACCTAGTGTGAAGCTATTCAAGGTAAGCTTGGCTTGTATAAGCATACAAGCTAAATAAAATGCTATTTATGTGAATTTCAGAAATTAGATGATATAAAGCTGAAGGAAAAAGCGTAAAATTAATTTAAAATTCTCATGTTGTTTTGTTTCCTCCTCGGTAATAGCTGGATCACAGATTTTAGAAGTAATCCTGTTCCGAGGGCTGGACTGATTTTAATGAAATTTGAATGCTTCTGTAAATACCGTTGTAGCGAACCAACACACAATCCTGAGTCCAGAGATGTGAATTATTTGAAATACATGTATTTGAAATGCAAATACAAAATGCAAAATACCTATTTTTATTTTATATTTGAAATACTTTTTTTCTAAATGTATTTTGTATTTTATTTGAAATACTTTTTATAAATATTTTGTATTTATAAAATACAAAATAGTTTTGTTACATTTTTAATTCATTTTTCCAAATTACTGAACGCACAGATTGATCGTAGTCATTCGTAAATCGTAGTGTTGTCATTGCGGCCCGTGCGAGCCAGAAAAAAAAACATTGCGCGTCAGTCAACTGTCAAACTAACGTCAAGTGTCAACCAGTGTTGCCAGATCAGGGGATTTCCCCCTAGATTTAGGGGGTTTTCGACCAAGTTAGGGGCAAAATAGGGGGAAAAAATATTTGGGGGATTTTTTAGGGGAAATTCAAAAAACACGTCATATACAGTTTTTGCCATATATCACGTTCCTAAGGTTTTTTTTACCATCTTTAAGGACGCTATAACAGAAAAATTAGCAGGTCCAATGTCTGTCAGTACGAATATCGACGTTATGGACATTAGAAAACATTCATATCAGTCCGTCCTTGATAGGGCGAAAATATATGAAAAATTTGAGAGCGTTTCTTATTTTTTTTACTAGCTGTATGACCGAGCTTTGCTGGGTATTCGATAAAATACGAATAAAATGTCATTTTCTAAAAATGATTCCTAAATCCTAGCTAGATCGATTACAAAAAAAATCGACTATTTTCTTTTGGTGGAATGATAATGAGGCCCCATAGGCGGAACATGAAAGATGAATTACTCTTTGAACAAATAGTAGTTTTAAAATCTGGTAAATAAATATAAGTGCTTATGCATAACAAGGTATTTTATTTTCAAAACCTATTTTGAAAATACGTATTTTGCATTTTGTATTTAAATACTTTTATTTAAAACTATTTTGTATTTCTATTTGAAATAGTCCTAAGAACTATGCATTTGCATTTTGTATTTAAATACTTTTCCTAAACTATTTTTCACATCTCTGCCTGAGTCGCGCTAATAAAGTTAGACTCAAAGATTCTGAAAGAAGTTGCCATTGCCATGCCTCTAATAATAAATATTATGACGCCTCTTGAAGGTCTTATATATTGAGAATCTCAAGAATATTCCCACAACGTAGGCAAAACAACATTTGCCGGGGCATCTAGTAAATTACCTACTAATAGACCATTCGGCAGATCTCAAATTAAACTCCTCTTAAATGTAATTACTGGGAACTTATGAAACCTAGACACTAACGTAATAAGCGGTAAGGAGGTTGAATTTTTCGCCCGTACGTTTCGGCCATACAAATTGACCTAACCAACTTAGCTGGCACCTGATCAAGCACTTTATAAATGTATATGCATTTGATTTTAAACTATCTCTATTTTTATTCGTTGTTTAAATTTTGTTAGTCGAAGCTTGAGGAATGTATACGGTTATAAGATGTGAATTACAGGTTTATGGGTATTTTTACTGTTTTAGGGGTATTTTAGTTTTTACTGAGCATTTGGTTTTATTTAATGAGTTGGGTATTTTATTAGTAAGCAAATAAACAAATAAATGTCAATAAGGAAAAGTTTCACCAAATATTTTGATAGAAACTTATTTTTTTTCTTTCAAAGTGCTACAGAGACCGCTTCGGTAGGCACATAAATAAGATAAAAAAAAAATTTAAAAACAAACAATCTACAGGTTAATTTTCACTGATATCTATTATACAAGTATTTATAATAATAATAATAATCTTTATTTGCATGAAATATGGTACAATAAGGTGTTGCTAATCTAACAGTGTCTCACATATTTTGTCGCTTTTCTCGACGTGCAAATGTTAATAATATATTATGATACATTAGTCAATCATCTTACGGCCGTTCCCAATATTCTGTCTACTGTCAGTTTCATACAAATATCTAACTCTAGTAAGTCGTTGGCCCTCCCATCAATAGACAGGCAACGATGATAGGATTGCCTATATTGGATAGACATATTGGGACAAAAAATTTAAAGATATATAGTTTTTTCTATACCTAGTATGTCAAAAACAGAGATAGATCGAATATTGGGAACGGCCGTTAGTATTTAAATTACATAATTCTATTAATTCCATGGCTAATTTGAATTACTTGATAACATTATTGGTTTGTGTTATGGTCAAATATCAGTAGGTAGTTACAATCTAATTCTTATTTAGTCATAATTATTATTAATAAATAATATGCGTACTAATTTCACTCTTTAACATGACAAAATAAAATTAAAAAGAAAAAGAAAACAAATAACTGACAGAGGATTAGAAGAAACAAGCAAAACAATTGAACAGATTTTAGACATAAAAAACGATAATTGTAATATTATAGTTACTGAGCTATTCTATCCCGCACAAAGATTCGCTTGTCGCTCGACTTAAGAGGTGTGTGTGAGGTGCATAGTCCTATTTTAATTGCATCCGCGTTTTAAGCCGTATTCAATTACCGAAATTGCTGGATCGATTTTAGTGTAACTTTTGCCGTGACCCGATTGTAACACGCGACGCACGCGAACAGCTGGGATAATAATATGTTAAGTCATTGTGACATATAAAAATGTCCCAGTCCCCTTCTTTTCCAAAAATATAAGATCAATGTACCTGTAAATAAAAATACTAGAGTTGACCATCCATATCCAATTTCCATATTAGTCCGTACTAATACTATAAGTGTGACAGTATGTCTGTCTGCCTGTTACCTCCTCACGCCCAAACCGGTTAACCGATTTTGCTGAAATTAGGTTTGGAGATACTTTTAATCCTGGGAAAGGACACAAGATACTTTTCATCCCGGAAAAATGTACTGTTTCTGCGCGATATTAATCTGAGTCAATATTTTTTTACAAAAATATTATATAGGTAGAAGTCCTAATGTCGTTGAAACTAAGGTCGAATTTCGACCATTGGGCGAACTCTAGTTTATATAAAAAGGTAGGTACAATACCGCCTAACTAAACTGTACATTTTCGTGGAATAAAAAGTGTCCATAATTCCGTTGTCTACTCTGTCTGTACCAGTTTTAATTAAAATCAAGACAGTTGTCGGAGAGTAATAATTTTTGTGTTTTAAATAAATTGCTTGAAGGTTTGTTGAATATTTTCCTTATAAATCTAGGTAAATAAACTAAACTTTAAACATGCATAAAACATGTATGCATAATCCGAGTAGTTAATATTCCTAACTGTTGGCGAATAACTGGATAATATATCTAATTTATTAGCTTTCTCTGAAATAAAAGTGATATAGAGGTTATATAGTTATTAATCTGAAACAATAAAATAATTCTTGTTTACTATAGAAATTACTTAGTAAACGTAAGAGGAATTCTGTTGTTCATATTTTAATGAGATTAAATTACAGAAAATTCGTTGAAAAGTATTCAGAAGACGTTTGGAAAACTAGCTAGCAAATCGAATGATTAATAAGAAATTATATTTTACTTTGTAGTTGGTATTGTTGTCCATATCTGCAAAAGATGTTTTGCATGTGTGTTAGTACAGAGTACAGTGTAGTTTTTAAAAATACAATTTCAGGTACAATAAACAACCATGATTTATCATCCATACGTTATTTATAAATGCGAAAGGGTGTCTGTCTGTCTGTTACCTATTCACGCCCAAACCGCTAAGTCGATTTTGCTGGAATTTGGTATGGACGTACTTAGAGTCCCGGGAACGGATAAAATACACTTTTTTCACCAAAAAATGTACGGTTCCCGCACGGCAAACGAGTTTTGTCACAACGGAGTTGCATGCGTCGTCTAGTAACCTTTACTTATCCATTTAAATGTGTAAATCCTATATTTGAATAACATTTTAATATAAACATTTAAATGTTGTATGGATCATTTACAGTCGTAAAAACTGTCCTTACAGCTCAAGCGGCCTTAACGTCATTTACATAGGTAACCGAAACGGAAGACGAAACGCCCCGTGTCAACAGGGGTTGTTTTGAGGTCATCAGGGTCATGGGGTTTTTGGGGGTTGTTTTGAGGTCATCGGGGTCATGGGGTTTTTGGGGATTTGGGGATGTTAATTTTGGGGCATAGACGCCAGCTCATCATTCAAAACTGAACCTTATTTTAGACCACTTAAAGACATTAAATTGACACACGTCAGTTTAATGTCTAAAAAACTTTTAGAGATTAAGGCCCACTTGCGCCAATCTGGGTTAAAGTTAACTCTGAGTTAAACATCATGTCATCTCTATCACTGACTTGGTGAGTGACAGATATGACATGATGTTTAACTCAGAGTTAACTTTAACCCAGATTGGCGCAAGTGGGCCTAAATTGACAAAGTAGTCGCTTGCAGTGTAAAAGCTGTTTCAACGCGTTTTGTCACTTCTCATTTTAAAGGGTAATCATAGTTATTTCAGACAATAGACAAGATTGATGATGATGGCTCGTGGCCTAGATTTGATAAAGGCATACTAGACACTAATAAGATTCGTAGCGAAGGCGTATCTCAAAGAAAAGAAAACAGTTGACATGACAATGAGTGCCCTGGAGTGGGCCATGGAGGTTTATAATGGTTCACTCAGCTTCACCTTTCGCTTGTTCGTAAACGTGAGAGCAGATTTATTAAAAAGGTTGCGAGCTTCTGACTTTCCTTTTGACATTGGCAAGTAGCCATAGACAATGATGTTTATTACTTTTTACAAAAGAAATCCTTAGGCAAAAGGTTAAAGAAAAAGTTATTATTTTCCGCTAATTCAATGCATGTCTAATAATTTTATACAAAAAAAAGCAACTAGGCAAAAGTATTAAAAAAAACTTATATTTTCCGTTAATTCAATGCATAAATGTGATAATTAAAACGGCCTCATACAAATTGCATACTAGTCCCATTATTAAAACTTTGTGAGTGCTAAACACTGTCAACCCCAAATCATGTTTAATCAAACCAAAACGCTGGAGGGAATTAGCAATTTAAACGCTAGGATTCCGCAGTTGAATATATTTTAAAGTTTAATTGCATCGGACAATACATTATTCTCAGTTAGATGTTAAATTAGGAATACCGCTTGATACATGCGTGCCTTGAATCAATTAATCGTGTTTAAGTGCGCGCCAAAACAAATCCGCCATGTTGGGGATATTAATGGCCGCGCCAGAACCGGTTTTGGCCGGATGGATCCGCTTGTCGTCGGTTACGACCGGTTTAGGAGTTTAGGTTTACTTTGGCTTTTGATATTTCGAAAAATATACGTCCACAGTCGAACATAATATTTTACTCCTCCTTTTTGGAAGTCGGAAGGAAAAATTGAGCATTTTACTGCAATTATTTTATTGGAATTTGGAAGTTTTATTTTAGCATTCAAAATTAAAAAGTTCAATCTGGGATTGAAAAGATACATGGAATTCAGAAAGTTGTTTGTGGTGACTGATTAATTATAGTGAATAATGTTATTAGTATTATATGTATTATTAACATAATCATTATACCGGTAGGTAAAAACATCTTAAAATAGACTTCAACATTATTTTATCTAGGTCTACACACATTTTTATTTACAAAAAATTATGCTGCACATTTAATTCCAGACAAGTTTTTACCAAACCGAAGTAAAAAGCGGATCGATGTCAGCGTTTGGTATCGCAATAGAATGGCGGACCTTAGGGATTTGCTGTTTGATTCGATTTTACCGTATACGGTTTCAATAATAGAAAAACCGGAAAACCGTATAAATGGATTCCGCTGGTGGATTTGATGGGCCATCCGAACCGTGATGCCAATTTATGATATGAATTAAATAATTTATGTGAAATGCAGGTTTTATACTATGGATAATGCTGGGAATTGGGATAAACTCTAAAGTAAGAAAGAATCTTTTTTTGTCTGGCACATTAGAAAAGTCAGATCACAGACAAAGACAGCGGGCTGTGAATATTTATAATATTATTAGTTGATACCCGCAACCCCGTTGCGCCAAAAATTGTTTATGTCCCGGGAACCCTATACTTTTCGGGGATGAAAGTACCCTATGTACTTTCCCGGGACTCAAAGTATCTTCATACCAAATTTCAGCAAAATCGGTTCAGTAGTTTAAGCGTGAAGGGGTAATAGACAGATAGACAGACACTTTGGTGTTTTGTTATTAGCATGGTTACTAAATGCAATAAAACTTTTTACAGTCCCTAAAAATATAGTGTAAAAAGGTTAAAAAATCTCTTCCTCTTCAAAAACAGCTTTATTTCCAAATTGTCTCTTATTATATACTTTTTATACTCCCAAACTGCCTCCATAAGGAATTCTATCTAGACTAGGCATTACGCAAATGTCCTAGATTTCTCCTGTAATAGAAGGCATTACCTAAACTAGAGTATGCTGCGCACGTCTACATCATTCGACTTAATGCTTTTAAAAGCCTTTATTTAGCTTCATTGTGTGTTTTGTGCAACTCATGAATAAAGCAAATTAAAAATTGTATGGAATTTAATAGAGTAAGCTTATTCTTTAAAATTCCAGTTTCCTCTTTAGAAACAGCCTATTCTAAGTCCAGAGTAGCCTATGGTACTTGCGTCAAATAGCCTCTGAAATTACTTGCCTGATGTGAACTATCCATACCAATATTCGAAAGTCGAAAAGTATGTCTGCCTGTAACCTCTTCACGCCCAAATAGCTGAACCGATTTTGCAGAAATTCGGTATGGAGATAGAATACTTTTTATACCAGAAATGTGTACGGTTCCCACGCGATAAACGAATTTTGGCGCAACGGAGTTGCGGGCGTCATCTAGTCCATATTGTAAATGCGAAAGTGTGTCTATCTGTTACGTCTTCACGTCCAAACCGCTGAACCGATTTTGCTGAAATTTTGGTATGGAGATACTTTGAGTCCCGACAAAGGACATTGGAAACTTTTCTCTCAGATTATGGCACCGAAGAATAAGCCAAATAAAAAGCTAAGCTTGGTTCACATATTACCATAATAATAGGTGCCTACTGCCTAGTGCTTACTCTTTTTTCTCTTCGTTCGTTTTTTGTCAAGGCTATGTTAAGGCATGGCTAAACTTCACTTGACATAATCACATAACCCGAACAAAAGACGTAGGTCCACCAATGTGCCTACGAATCAATTATATACATATGTATATTTATGATATTGAATGTACTGTCACTTCTTGGTGGAAATTCATGTTGAATTAAATAATTATACACTTTCCTTGCAAGTGCAAGGAAAGTGTATAATTATTTAATATGTATATTTATTCAATAATATTTATGAATCAAAATGTTTAATACTACAATAAAAATAGTACACCAAGCCAACAAACACAAACACTTATTCACCTGGCTTATTCCAACCTTTTGTATCAATAACCTACATCCAATCCACAGTCCACAGCTTACCGATACAAAATGTCGACAAAAAATGCCAGCGACAAAAATGTGGCCCAATTCCGAGCACCTAATGAAATTAGAGCCTTTTCGCTTTGTCATACGGTACAAAATGTATCGGCCGCTCGTGTCCTTTGACAAAAAGTCTTCCGAAATGGTCCATCTAATGAGCCATGTGCAATAAAACACGTTTTTTCCCTTTTCCGTGAGCTTTCAGCGTGTTTTGTGTGGATTAGCTCGATTCAATCGACTTTTTATTCGATTTATCAATTATTCGATTCAGATGTTTGCCATTCTTTATTTAAAACTGGCTGACGACTGTTGGATTAAAATGAAATCTATTATATAGACTAAACTAGGTTTTTTTGGCGAGCAGTGGTATTTGGAAATTATGCTGCCGCCTCGTAAAGTGTTTTTGATATACAGCTATTTTATACAAAGTTTCAACTTTATATCAGCCAGCTAATTACCACTAATTATAACTTTTACTCTAGGATTTATAAGAGTATCAAAAAGTGACCAAACAATACTAGGAGATTTTTTTAACGTGCATTCATTTAATTGACCCCTTTTATTGGTTTATAGAAAGCAGTGAAATGCTTTAAAACTTAGCTTGACTGCGCTTATAAATTTAATTCTATTGAATTCTAACTTCTAAAGCTTTTTTATATTGCTATAACGTAGCGAAATAATAACTTAGCTTCTAAACCTAAGGCATGAGAAATAGCATTCCGATACCACTTGAATTAGTCACGAAACTTAAAATTTACGAATTCGAAACTAATCAGTGTTGGCGAATTTTTGTAATAACTCGTAAGTTTTGTGAACTCAATTATTGCTCACGCTAACTCTACTTAGAGGCAATAAGTAAAAGACAAAACAGGAAAGTGCAAAGTTAAACCACTTATAACGCCATCATTATCAACAAGAATAACTGTATTTTGAAAAGATAAAACCGACTTCAAAATTGTTCATAATTGAGAATTAAAACTCCGTATCTCCAACTACTGAACCGATTTTGATGAAACTTGCACTATTCCCTAAGTTGAACAATACCTATATTACGGGTGCCCTAGAACAAATTTTTTTGTGATTACTAACAAGCAAATTTTTTGCGAGTAGCTACATTTTGATAAGACGAACAACATTTTTATTTTCGAAAAATCTCGAAAGTGGTAGCTAGCAGAGATAGAAAGGATTTCATACTTTGACTTGATGGTCCTAAAATATGGATTGATTTGTTTATCGGACAAGGTTACTCTTAAATTAAATCAAAGCGCACGGAGTGCGCGGCCAAGTTCCAGCAGGCCGCGCGCATGCCGTGCACTATTTACACGAACGGTTTCGACGCACTTTTGACCCCCTTGTATCTCAGTGCCTATTGCGAGAGCAAAGATAAAATTTTACCTACCTAATTATATACTAGTACTTACGCAATATACCAAATTTCATACATATAGATTTGTTAGATCCTGAAATATTTCCTTGTAAAAATAGCTAATTTTGGCACTGACTCACTGACCGATAATCAAAATTCCTAGGCCACTTCCAGTTGTCGTAGCGTTATGAAATTTGGCACACAGGTTGTTTGTTATATGTAGATTAACAAAAAATTAAGAAATTTGAGAAATTGGTCAAGCGTGAGTCGGCTCATCTATGAATTTGAGATAAAAATCGGTAATCAAAACCTCTAGGCCACTTCCAGTTGTTGTAGCGTTATGAAATTTGGCACACAGGTTGTTTGTTATATGTAGATTAACAAAAAATTAAGAAATTTGAGAAATTGGTCAAGCGTGAGTCGGCTTCAAAACCTCTAGGCCACTTCCAGTTGTCGTAGCGTTATGAAATTTGGCACACAGGTTGTTTGTTATATGTAGATTAACAAAAAATTAAGAAATTCGAGAAATTGGTCAAGCGTGAGCCGGCTCATCTATGAATTTGAGATAAAAATCGGTAATCAAAACCTCTAGGCCACTTCCAGTTGTCGTAGCGTTATGAAATTTGGCACACAGGTTGTTTGTTATATGTAGATTAACAAAAAATTAAGAAATTTGAGAAATTGGTCAAGCGTGAGTCGGCTTCAAAACCTCTAGGCCACTTCCAGTTGTCGTAGCGTTATGAAATTTGGCACACAGGTTGTTTGTTATATGTAGATTAACAAAAAATTAAGAAATTCGAGAAATTGGTCAAGCGTGAGTATGCTCATCTATGAATTTGAGATAAAAATCGGTAATCAAAACCTCTAGGCCACTTCCAGTTGTCGTAGCGTTATGAAATTTGGCACACAGGTTGTTTGTTATATGTAGATTAACAAAAAATTAAGAAATTTGAGAAATTGGTCAAGCGTGAGTCGGCTCATCTATGAATTTGAGATAAAAATCGGTAATCAAAACCTCTAGGCCACTTCCAGTTGTCGTAGCGTTATGAAATTTGGCACACAGGTTGTTTGTTATATGTAGATTAAAAAAAAATTAAGAAATTTGAGAAATTGGTCAAGCGTGAGTCGGCTCATCTATGAATTTGAGATAAAAATCGGTAATCAAAACCTCTAGGCCACTTTCAGTTGTCGTAGCGTTATGAAATTTGGCACACAGGTTGTTTGTTATATGTAGATTAACAAAAAATTAAGAAATTTGAGTAATTGGTCAAGCGTGAAACGGCTCATCTATGAATTTGAGATAAAAATTAATATGTACAAGTAAATACACTGAAATAAGATGAGGAGGAAAGAAACAAATTGGTATGATTCCTTAAAAAAAGTATTGATATCTCACCAAAAACATACCTGTTAAAACGGGGCCAAGTTCCTATTCACTAATTGTTCGCCTTAAAAAAGAGTTGAAATCCAATTCAATGCCAAGTTTAGATGCACTTCCAAATCGATCATAATCATCTTCATCAACAGCCTGATCCTAAATACTTCTAAATTTGAACTTGGCAGGTATTCATGCTAGTAGCACTTGATAATGTATAATTTTTAAATTTAAATATAGGATATCTATGTGATTAAATTAACCTGCCAAGTTCAAATTTAGAAGTATTTAGGATCAGGCTGTTGATGAAGATGATTATGATCGATTTGGAAGTGCATCTAAACTTGGCATTGAATTGGATTTCAACTCTTTTTTAAGGCGAACAATTAGTGAATAGGAACTTGGCCCCGTTTTAACAGGTATGTTTTTGGTGAGATAACTATTAATCTACCAATATACAAAAAATCTGTTGGTTGGAGTTCCGTTTTAGGGTTCTGTAATCAACAAAACTTGGTTGACTACTGTACCCTAAAACGGAACCCTAACATAGGAGATACAGTGGTGGGAATGTGTGGTGGGCCAAAGACCGTTAAAAAAAATATTAGTATGGTTATCCATCTCAACCTAATTAATGTCGTTGTGCATAAAGTAGTAGCATTTTCATTTACTGTTTAATGATTCTTACATCTAGCGTTAATATAACATACCAACGATGATTGTATATCATGATATTTTTATCATATAAATCGGAGTAAATAAGGAAAATGTTAATAAAGTATCTTTTAGTATCGTACCCCTTCGAGTCATATAACAGTCGTCATAAAAAAGACGTAAAATACATGGTGATAAAAACTGAATTAAGGGTGTGCAGTTATTGAAATTGTTATGCCTCGGAAAATATACATACTATATATTGTACGTTGCGATTTTTGCTCTCGAGTTATTTGCTCACTGGACATTCTAACATTAAATGGTCATCTGAACACATTGGAATTGGAGTTACTGTAGGAGTAACATAAAAACATAAAACAAAATCGCTTTCCGCTGTCTCACCCTAATATTAGTTATTCACGAAGAAGACTTATGTATAAAGAAAAATACTGATAATATTTTAGTAACACCTGTGTGAAGCCGCAGTAAGTCGCTAGTAAGCTTATAAAATAAAAGTATCTGGAAGTTCAAATTTTGCTTGGAGGTAATTTTATTAAACATTTTCTTATGATCCAAAACTACCCAAAATGAATAAATAAAGCCATTTTGCACATGACGGACTAAAACCACCAATAAAACAGTGCAATAGTATTTTACTCGTTAAAAAAAACTAAACCAGACTCAACTAAGTAAGAAGTTAGAAGTCTGTGTAACTGCAGTCAAAGTTGTAAGTAGACTGGCTACTTATGAGTTCAAACTAAATGTAGTTTAGTTATTAATTCTTAAGCTTTGAAACAGTTAAAAGTAATTTAGTATAATGTTGGAATGTTTAAATGAGAAATCGTATCGTATTTAATATAAGTATTCGCTTACATCAATTTTTTTATTATTAAATAAGGGGGCAAACGAGCAAACGGATCACAGGATGGTAAGCAACTACCGTCGCCAATGGACACTCGCAACATCAGAAGAGCTGCAGGTGCGTTGCCGGCCTTTAAGAGGGAATACGCTCTTTTCTTGAAGGTTTGAAGGTCGTATAAGTCCGGAAATACTGCTGGTGACAGTTCGTTCCAGAGTTTTACAGTGAGTGCGTAAATTTTGTCTTTAAACGAAATAACTTAAGCCACTTTAATGCTACCAAATTATAAAGCTATTTATGGTACAATGTGCACTACAAAACAGTTAAACATTTAAGTCAATTACATAATATATTTACTAAACTAGAAATAAAATCATCTAACAGATAAGGTGGGGAAAGAACAACTTTAATGAAATGATTATGAATATTTACACTTTAAGAATATATATTTCAATGATTAAATAATATTTGATATTGTGATAGTTCATTTTCATAGCAATATCGAAGATAATATTTTTAAGAAATAATTTATTTTTATAAAAACTTTAAAAAAAATCATCACTGAAAACTCGGTAAAACCTTAAGAATTTTTATTTCCTTTTAATACTTTCAGCGTCACAGTGCAGTCATTAAAACATCGTCAGCGGCCGATTAATTAGCACGACGTGATTGTCGACACGTCATTACACACAATTGGCCCCCTTCATCATCATCACACTGCCAACAAGCTTTATTGAACACATTGGTAGTAGTAAAAATTCGTGAAAAATATGAAGATACATTTTCGTTGCATACGATTTCTTTAAGGTAAAGGAGTATGTAATTATATTAAAAACCTATTATCAGGTGTTATATTTGCCTGTTTAGTGTTTATTACATACACTCACAGCTGCTGTAAAACATTGAGCTACGAAAATACCGTAGCTTGCTGCTACACTGTCGTAGCACCCGCTACGACAGTTCTACGGCGCTACGAAGTGTACTTCAATACAGAGTGATTTTAGATTAAGTCCGATTTATACGAGTTTAAATTAAATTTATTGTTTGTAAGCTAATAAAATATTATCTGTAATAATAATCGGCCAAGTGCGAGTCGGACTCGCGCACGAAGGGTTCCGTACCGGTATAGAGCGAAAGTAGACAAAAATTGTGTTTTTTGTATGGAAGCCCCCCTTAAATATTTATTTTATTTTAATTTTAATATTAATTATTAAAGTACAAATACAATTAAGGATTTTGTGAAAATTTCAAGTGCGTAGCTGTTACCATTATTGATTACGAGCAAAAAAGGCCAAAAAATCACGTTTCTTGTATGGGATCCCCCCTTAAAAATAAACTTTGTTTTATTTTTAGTATTTGTTGTTATAGCGGCAATAGATATACACAATCTGTGAAAATTTCAGAAGTCTAGCTATAGCGGTTCTTGAGATACAGCCTGGAGACTTACAGACAGACGGACAGACGGACAGACATCGAAGCCTTAGTAATAGGGTCCCGTTTTTACCCTTTGGGTACGGAACCCTAAAAACTGTATGTTGCTACTAAATAGTTTTTACGATAATTTAAACATGATCCTCTATTCGAAAACGGCATGAAACATCAATATAACTCTAGAATCTAGATACTATCATACTAATATGTACAGTTTCTAATTGACTGTCAAAAGTATAATATAAATCCTAGTTAGTTCCTTATGTGGGTCATCAGATAGGACCTAATGTCCCCGCTCAGGCGAATTGTTACAAACACTATTATAATTTGCGCCAGCTATCTTGATACACAGGGGTGCCATTTATTGTAGTAGAAATTTTAATGAATATCTTACTTTTGTAAGTATTTTCTTCTAACTAGTGGCGTTGAAATTCGTTTATCGCGCGGTCACCGTACATTTTTCCTAGATAAAAAGTATTCAGCTTTAAGCTTGACGTGGGAGAGCCATGCTTCGGCATGAATGGGCCGGCTCGACCGGAGAAATACCACGTCCTCACAGAAAACCGGCGTGAAACGGCGCTTGCGCTGTGTTTCGCCGCGTGAGTGAGTTTACCGGAGGCCCAATCCCCTACCCTATTTCCTTCCCTTCCCATCCCTACCCTCCCCTATTACCCTATTCCCTCTTAAAAGGCCGGCAACGCACCTGCAGCTCTACTGATGCTGCGAGTGTCCATGGGCGACGGAAGTTGCTTTCCATCAGGTGACCCGTTTGCTCGTTTGCCCCCTTATTTCATAAAAAAAACTATGTCCTTTCCCTGGACTGAAAGTATCTCCATAGGAATCTCAACAAAATCGGTTCAGCGGTTTGGGCGTGTAGAGGTAACAGAGATACAGTCACACTTTCGTCTTTTACATTTATAATATTAGCAGGATACTATTTCGCTCCTTGATGACAATCATCCTGAATGGATCCAAGCTGTTTTAATGCTAGATAATATCAGAATCGTAGTTGTAAAACTAATACAAGGTAACAATAATAGAAGTTACGAAGTTACACGGCAATACAGATTGCGACGCCTTCAAGACCGAATAACTTTGATTCGAAAATAAAAACCTTAACACTAGTTTTATAGCAATTTTTGCGGTTATATATTTTGTCCTGAATAATATAATCTAATACATAGGTAGTAAACAACTAAGTGATAATAACTAATACTTTAGAGTGTATATTAATAGGTTCTTATGATGTCTATTGACTATTATTATGTCCATTGTTTAGAATTAATGCGAAATTAGTTTATTTTTAGTATTCTTTTCATAATTTTTGAATGTCACATGAAAATACCGTTACAACTATTTTCATCGAGCGTTCTGGTTTTGGTGTCGTTCCAATATTAGTTTGAAATGCTTGGAATAATCGATCATATTACATATTTGCCCTTGTCCCAACCCTTCGACAGGTGTTGGGAATGGCTGAGTCATCCCTATGTGGGTCTCATTTCCTGTATCTCAGAAAACTGATAGTACATGGAAAACACGAGCTGTTGACTAACTATAGGTTTCGTAGAAAGAAAAATATTTATCATATTTATGATCATTAAAAATAAATGAAAAGCGTTAATTACAATTTAATGATAGACGGGACCAAGTTGAAAGTCTATATTTTTCATTTAAAAAAGAATTTTGAAAATCCATTGGCAAATAGCAGCTTAATCGGGTTACATACAAACATGAAAACATAGGATATAATATTATTATTCTTAACTTCTTTTCGCGTTTTGAAAACAATATTTGGTCGGATTATAAGAGTGAACGTGGTCTATTGCAAGGGCTTATTATAATCCGACCAAGTAACTTAGGTTCGCCATCTTAGATTGAATTCTAGATAAGTATGTATGTATAACAAGTAAATTGTCAATGTTATATGTTAAGGGTTTACTCTACAATCCGTCCCGCGAATTACCAGTTTTTCCGACACGGCGTTCTCTCTCACTCGAAAAATTCGCTTTCCGGTTTTTTACGGTTCGTTAAGCCGCAGAGATGCGTTCAAAATATATAAAAAATCCGAATTTGACCGGAAAATCGTTGAATACAAGTTGAATGCTAGTTTATAATCGCTGTATGTTCACTAGTCTTCAATGGTTGAATAAAATGGTGGATTGAGATGAGCGGAGCTGAAGCGGAGAGCGGAAGGCGATTTAATTAGTTTTAATTTTTTTTACATTATATTTTTTTAATTCGCTTAGAAAAATATATACACCTAAAACCTCCTCCTTTTTGGAAGTCGGCTAATAAAAGATGTGTTACATTATAAAGTTTCGTTCTTCTTTTTAAAGTATCATAGCAGGTATCAGACAAAAAAACATTATTCAACTTTCTACTATTTCAATATTTTTGCACTTTTTCTTTCTAAGGTTTTATTAAATAATTGCTTAACCGCTCTGCTAGTCTCTGACCACAGTTAACAACAAAAGCGAACACGCCTTGGTCATTATATGCAAATGATATTAATAACTAGATAGGCGGAACAAACCGAGCCGAACCTAATAGCCGCTATAAACACTAAATTCTCCAGTACTTTTCGAGCATGCGAAGGAAAACATTTAGTGTTTTTCGGTAATGGTCCAAGAGCCAGCGGCTTTGGTCATTTATTAAAGCAGAAAGTTTACCTGTTCATGACCCCTACAGAGGTAAGAACGACCAGCAACTATGGAGTTTCGGCCGCGGTTACTTTAGGAGGTATCCGGTTCTGAAGGTCTAGTATAAAGCTCAATTTCATATCTAATTTTCTTCGCGATAAGTGTAGGAATGTCGTCTTTCATTGCATTTTTGACACTTGCTTGCGTCTGCCAGGCCATATCAAAGTTTAAAACTTAAAGGTGCTATTATAATATGACGAAAATCTGGCTGTCGCTGGCTCCTACTCAATAACAATTTGTAAAATATGCAAGTGCCTGACAGAAAATTGTGGGTTTTTACGTGAATTATGAAATGTTTGTTTCTGACAATTCAATCGGACGATTAAAGTTATTAATGTAGTTAGAACTTAAAATTAGTTTCTGTTAAACAAAATCATAACTTTATATTATTTTTGTAAAATGTAACAATATAATATACATTTTATACAATTTACAAGATAGCTACAATATCTGATAAGGCAGATTCCTAAAGACAAAACAACTTTCTCATTTATTTTATAAGTGTATCTTACTGCAAACTTGAGTTTATTCTGATGAAATTTAGTCAGTACCGGGTACTTAGTAGTTGATTTTAAAACAAATTCTATTTAATATGTGCTTATTAGGATCAATCGATTATTACAAGTTATAACGACCTACTTTATCACACAAGAGCCCCACAAAATATCATTAGAAGGTCATCTCAACACAAACACCGCAAAAACGCCGGATAAGGGCGATCCCTTTGTCGGACGTGTTAAATGACACTTCGGACCTACTCGACTCATACTCGGACCTACTCGTGCTACGTAAGGGCCCTCAGTACCGCTAATAAGATCCCGGGCGTGTAAGAACTTGCTGACGTCACAAAACTAGACAATAGCCCAAACATGTGGTAGACATTTTAAAGGAACGCCGAAAGTAAATTGTATCATAGACTGGTCGTTAAGATTGCTGTGTATTACGATTCACAGCAATCTTCAAAGCATATACGATGCTCTGATGGGGAATTATTTCAGTCAATATTTAAATCCCAATAAATGTTTTATAATATTAATTCTCTTTAAATTAATATTATAATATTAGGATGAGAAAATGGACAGATGTAATATTTTTTAAATATGGCAATTAGTGAAGTGTTCTCGAGTGTCCCGAATGTTCGAAATGTATCAGGTGAAATCATGGTCTCTTTTCTTTCTGCCTCTTAAGTTTTCAGTAAAATCATAATAATATTATAGGCTGATAAGAGGCTATTATAGAGGACTCTATGTTGGTTCATTTCAGTCATTATCGAAAGTCCAATATGTTTCTGTTAACTTTCGGAAGTTATTTCTCAACATTCTAGTACTGAGTGATTATAAAAGAAAAAATACGTGTATTTTTATTTTTAACAAGGATCAATATATTAAAATTTGGCAGGAAGGTATAATTGCACCCTGTATATCATAATAATTATGATATCGTCAACATTTGCCTCCGAATTTGAAATCATCTCGTTTGGCACTTTAATATAATATAGAGAATATTCACTAATTTATTTATAGCACACTTATAATAATTTAATTTATTTGTCATTGACTTTTAATTACGCCAAGACAGAGACAAGAAGACAATAGGCTAAACTATTATCCAAATAAGAATTTAACAATAATTACTAGTAAGATTGTAAATATTTCTTTAGTTTTATAATGTGTAATGTCTAGAGTATTAAGCCCAGAACAAAATTTTTAGTTTCTGTAAATATCCATATTCAACGATAGGCATTTTATTGAAGCCCTAATACAAGTAAAATATATACTAGTATATTTAATATTACGTACGCCGTAAAAAAGAATGAAGCAGTTTAGTGCTTTAATTTCAATAAACGTTCTTTATAATATTATAACTAGATGATGCCTGCAACTCCGTTACCGGGATATAAGTATCCCATGTCCTTTAATTTTTCGGGACTCAAAATATATGCAAATATAAATTAGGTATATTATACTATTATGAAATTGCATATTTTGATACTGTATTATATTATTATGTTATATATTTTTTATATTTTAACTTGTTAGTACTTATAATAATTATTATATATTCATACAGTGTGCCTGAAGTAGTCTGTCCAACGCTGGCAAAAATGGGTCCACAGAATATCAGGGGCTGTGAAACCCACAGCCATGAACCTGAGTGGATTCCATTTCGACGGTTTGAGCATTGCACTACCTACGAATTCTTCTTCTTCTTTAAAAATGGCCTCCCATTAGGAATAGCCAGTGTCAGTAATTGAATTTATCTCTAAATGTTTTGTTTATTTAACATTATTGTCTTTTTTCTGTTTTTTATTTTGTTTTATGAATTTGTTTTTTGTGTTTGTGTTTTATCTAGTTACCTTCACAGTATTTGTCTGTCTTTTGTACTTGTATTGTTTTAAAAATCATGATAGTTAATATTGTGTCGTATTTCTCTTTTTATGTTAAACGTAGGTATTTTGTGTAATGTTTAAACTTTTGTTGAATAAACGTTATTTATTTATTTAAAGTATATCCATACCAAATTTTAGCAATGTCGGTTCAGCGGTTGGAGCGTGAAGAGGTAACAGTCAGACAGTAATTCGGCCAGTACTAGGTAAGGACATATTTTCGCATTTATAATATTAGTATGGAAGTATGAATATCACCTAAAGCTTAATAATAAACAAGGACACCGATAAGCCCGTGATCGATAGGCGAGTTATGAAGTTGTGGAGTTGTGGAACTTGAACAATGGACGGACGGATGGACGAGATAATGCTGTTACGGACTTGTCGCGTCTGTTCACTGTCTGTATTATACGCCGATTAGGGAAGGCGGGGAACAGGGGTTGATGTATTATTTGATAGAGTTTCCGAAAATATCTTAAACTAGAGTATTTTTAATTTAGTTTTATTTTTAATATCATTAATAATGAATGTACAATTATCTTTAAGAGAGTCAATTTATATTTATAAATGGTGTAACTAATTTATTAAAGAATTGATCACTATTCATACTAAATTTACTTTATCATAAAATCCAATTAATCAAATAACAATCTCTCTCTCGAATCGATCTCGAACTAAAATTCAAACATTCGACTATTTCTTACACAAGCCATCAACAAAATGGCGCAATAAACCTTTTTCAGCAACTTTAATAGCACGGAAAGTGTATTGAACAAAAATAAACGGGTCTTCGCGTCGATGTCTGACAATGAGCCATCAGCTGTAATTGTGTGCCGTTAACTGTCGGCAAAAAGTGCATGCGATGTGACGTCATGACGGGTGACGGGTGACGGGTAACGGGTGACATCTCACTGCGATCGGACGTAGATCAGTGTCTTAATTGCTCTGTCTCAATGGCGGACAATCAAACTATTCGATACTTTAATCAAAGTTCTTGTCGTTTTTTACTTGTGATAGTGAAATCAGATTGATGATTATAATAATTTAATATTTATGACGCGTAAGCATGTACTATGTTTTATTGGATTTGAATGAGTTGCCTATCAATATAATAAAACCTTAGAAAATTAACTGTATATTATTATCATATCTAGTATAGAGTTAATTTTCTATTATATCTAATAGATTTTATAATAAGATAAGAGAACATATCGTAAGCTAAACTTTAAACTTTAAAAAGTATGTTAGGTGATTGCTTTCCATCAGTCAATCCGTTTGCTCGTTTGCTATAGTTTACCCTAAAAACGTAAATAAAAATAAATGTAAACTTATTAATTATTAACAAATTTGGCAGAAGATAGTTTGTGTAGAGTTAATTTTCTAAGGCTTATTATAAAAATTTAAGCTTCACAATTTTCTGATGTACACTTTGGTTTAAACATTCGAAGGAGTTATTTTCAACTGAATTGAAACATTTAGACAAAAATAAGGGTTTAAACAGAGTGATGGTGTGTTCTTATCATGTGAAAGGCCATTGGTCACATCAGGCGGCGGTGTCCGACATCATTTTTCACTACACTTTAAACTTTTGAAGGTGGACGTTTGAATAATTTGACTGTATCAATTTCTCGAATTGCTTGCACGAAACACGTTTGGAGTAAACCATAATTTTTATTTAGTTTATATTTTATCTTTGAACAAGATATAATATCAATTTTAAGAGTTTCTCAAAGTAAAATAAAATAACATAGATACCGTGTTTAGCTATTGGGTCTCAACTTAATTACCATCCATACTAATAATATGAATGCGAAAGTGTGTCTGTCTATCTGTTACCTCTTCACACCCAAACCGTTAAACTGATTTTGCTGAAATTTGGTGTGGAGAGTGGTCTTATTTACTGCGTACACACTTGAGCTATATAAGGTCACTAATTATTATTGTGTATATAGCTAGCCTGGTTTTCATAAAATAAACAATAAAATCTGTGTAGGAGGTTTGCTATAAAGTTGAAAGGTAACTTAGCTTATCTATAATCCAAGGTATGTTATTAGCAAAAGGATTCGAATCTCCACCTGTCCAACACGAAACTTACGTCCACTGAGCCAGGTTTTAGGCGCAGTCCGGAACAACACGTAGCGAATTGGGATTCATGAATTCGCGAAAATAATTTAATATGTGGCTCGCGTGACCGCCGGGACACGTCCGCCCGCCCCCGCCCCCCAACGCTCTGTGATTGTTTTAATAAAACGTGCCTAAGGGTCTTAGCACACTGGGGATTTGTGGGCAAAGCAATAGGCATGATGACAAATTTTGAGAAACTGTTCTATAATACTCGGAAATATATATTGATTACAACAAACATAATATTTCTGCTAAAAATTATGGTTTAGTATATAAAAATTAGTTTTTAAATTATAAATTTAAAATTTGCACCAAAACACTTCAAGGTGTCATGGCGTCACTTGTGACGTCACTCTAGAGTATAGCTGACAAGTGACAGCTGTATAGGAATCACTTGACAGTAATTATTGTCTGTGGTAATCCCTTTGCCTGTCCCGACCGGGACGATTTAAAAAAAAATGTCTGTGGTAAAAGAGAAATAACTCAAACGTCAATGTCAAAAGTGCTCTAACGTGACGTCACGCGCTCTGATTGGCGTTCAACATTTCATGGCGGATTGTCATATTTAGTGATTTTATTTTGTCAATAAAATATTAATCTTGATGTAAAATAAAAAAAGAACCACTGTTTTATAATCAAGCATTTAGATACTTTAGACACACAAATTATTTCAATGAAATTTACTTACTGTCATCATGCCTATTGCCGGAGAGTTACGGCCGCACTGAGAGAAATATAATTTATTTTTAATCTATGTAATCAACTCCGTTACGCTAAGATTCATTTATCGCACGGGAGCCGTACATTTTTCCGGAATAAGAAGTATCTTATGTCCTTTCGCATTTATAATATAAGTACGGATATGACGTACGTGAGAGGACTACAGTTCGTACACAACTAATGGATCGCTCGACAATTATAGAGATTCCGTGGCCTTTCTAGTTTTAGTTATAATATATAGTTAATAGTTATCCTAATAAATCACTTTCAATTTTACGATAAATTAGCTCGATTGTCCGAAAAGGGTTTAACGAACCAACATAAACCTTAGTACTATTATAAAGTAGGAAAAAACTATCGTACTTAATTATTTCTATCAACTTATTACTACACATCTTGAATTCCAGTTCACAAGCTGCGGTCCAAACTTCGGAGCACTTTCGGTTTCGTACGAGTTGGCGACGTGCTAACGTCCTAACTTTGTAACACTAATTGAATCTCCCAATCGGCTGCCTTCCAATTTGTGTCCGGCCAATAGCGATACAGCACGGAAATATATTAGCCAATAGCAACTCAGCGCTTACGTTATTAGCCAATACATTCAACCAATTAAGCTGTTTTGGAGAATTTTTCATGAGAAAACTTTCTTTGAAATAATGAAAATTTTGGGATGGATAAAATATAGAATCTCTACGGTGCGTAATAATTATTATAATGATTTTCAACTTAATAATTATTTATATTACTTAAATTTGCACTCTACACCTACATGTTCTTTATTGTTTCTTATAAAGGTTTACTCACACACATGCGACGACCGACACGTCGCATGTGTGTGAGTAAACCTGTGATAGTCTGCGTTGTTATTTTTAAAAATTTTGTGTGTTTCCTACTCTTATTCTCAAAAAATATTAGCATACATATTTTTAAATTCATTCGTACGCACAGTTCACATAAATCACCTTCATATTCTTCATGAAAATATAAAATCCCTCTAAACAAAGATCAATATAAACTTTAAATCTCTGTCAGGCCTAAGCCACAAGGAGAAAATATGATCATAATTACACTCACATCCTCGCAGGCAATATATCACTGTACGGTCGTTGGAAACGCGACGGAATTTCCATCTTATTATTATGGGCATAAGGCTCAAACCGGATATCAAACAAGTAGCAGTGACACTGATTTATACGGTCACTCTTTACCTGAACATTATTTACGATATGTAACCGGGTCACTCTTTTAATTCGGGATCAGAATTTAAGCCTGCAGTAATGTTTCAGAGGCCGTAGACAAAGTCCCTTTCGTTAAAAACGATGACGAAATTCGTTATCAAAATGTATGGGATTTGACATTAGTCTTCGCAAGCGAAATGTCATTTAGCGATGACTTATGTCAAATCGCATACATTTTGATAACGAATTTCGTCATCGTTTTTCACTAAAGATACATTGTCTAAAGGCTCTGACCAGGCTATTAATTGTTGGTATGCGTTCAGGAAAGTCAAGAAAAATTGCTGGACCAAACAAAGAAATGTAAGAAGCATAGAATATATTCATTAATCATTATTAAGGTGACGCTGCGTTAAGGTAAAGAACCGAGTTGTATACTTAATATGTTTTAGATTGCTTGTTTTCTATGAGAGGCCGGGCTAGCCTCTCATAGACACCAAGAAATCGAACAGCATGAAATGGAAAGGGCCGGGCGTAAGCGACAAAATGGTTTTTGTCGCGTAATAATTTAAAAACCATAAATATATTTCATTTATGCTATGGGCAAATTAAATTGTATGCTTGAACCAATCTATGTACAAATTTTAGAAGCTTCAATCACTCTCCTCTGTTGGTGAAATTAGAATCCCTTTTTTACGTCTTTTTTAAGTCTTTTTGATTGATTATCCTGTGCTATAAAAGTTGACCAATCGTGTTATGCTATGGGTAATTATTCAAAGACAAAGACATGATGAATACTGACATAGAACTTTATTTTCTTAGCTTTAGTCATTGCTGAGAAAAATCAATATCGCTACAGCCAAATTATCAAGGCGTCACCTTAAACATTTCGTGCTAGATGTTGCCTGCCTTAGTAGTGCGGGATCCGTACATTTTTCTCGATAAATTCTTAATTTTTTTAAACTATCCATATTATAATTATGTCGCGTTTAAATCTATTACTTAATTGACTTAAGCGCGAGAAGGGAATAGACGGACATACTTTCACATATTTATAACATTCAGCCCCACTCGGAAAGGTATAAACTTTAATGACTAATAAATAATTTTGTGTCCAAAAATATGCATTAAACTAAAGTTTACTAATCAATCGATCTCATATGATTGCGGCCGTTTTGATTGTTCATTAGTCATTACCCACAAATAGCTAAATATAAAATATTCCAACACCTGTTACCAGGATAAGCTATGTGGAGCATACAAAAGTGAATACTGTAAAATAATTTTACCCACTCCGGTATTCTGAAGGAGTTTCGGTAAAACTGCACAAAGCCAAACAAGAGGGAACTTATAAGTTGAGAAGTTTAGCGCTCTGCGTTCTGATTAAACGAACCTTACCTGTCTGTGGATATTATATAGATATACAAATATAAGAGGCTTCCGCACAAATGGGTTGTTACGACTGAATCAATAACACGGCCTTACAGAAAACCTGCGTGAAATACCTACCTATGTTGTATTCAGCTGTAAAGTAACCAGATAAATCAATAGTTTTTATTAAAATTAAGTTATTTTTGTTTCCGTGTTATTTCTACACGCTTATTGTTTTTTTTTTGTTTTTGTCTGTGGAATGTTTATTGTAATATGGTGTAATGTGTATGTACCGAATAAACGTTTATTATTATTATTATTATTAAAATTCATCGATTTTTCAAGATTCAGAGATTTTAAGAAAATACCATGATGTTGTCAGTTGTTGGAAATAGGAAAAGCCTTATCAAAAATTAAATTTTTTTTTTGGAAAAAAAATCTTTTCAAAATACGAACTGAGTCTAAAATAACGATTTTATTTGTTAGAGCTAGGAATGCCTGCCTGGGGAGTCCCAAATACCCAGTCCGATATCCCCCAATCCACCAGGCATGCGAATAACATTTCCCCATGCAGAAAAGGTGAGAAAATATTAATATTTTCTTAACAATAACTCTTTTAATAAACACTATGCGTAGATCCAGAGGATCGTTAGCACTTACCGAACTTTCAAACTTGATATGATTAATGTTGTTTTAATGGTGTATTGTTTATGAGAAATTTGGAGATGGCAACACCACTTAGGAGATTGCTGGCTGAAATTGGGTAATGTTATTTTAATATTAGAGGTAAACAGGGGCAAAGTGATTAAAAGTGATAAATAGCTGTTGATCTTACATTCTGTTATAAATATTATAAGAAATTCAGCTTTTACCGTGCGAGAGCCATGCTTCGGCACGAATGGGCCGGCTCGACCGAAAAAATACCACGGGCTCACAGAAAACCGGCGTGAAACGGCGCTTGCGCTGTGTTTCGGAGAGTGAGTGAGTTTACCGGAGGCCCAATCCTCTACCATTTTCCCTTCTCTACCCTCCCCTATCCTATTACCTCGTAAAAGGCCGGCAACGCACCTGCAGCTCTTCTGATGCTGCGAGTGTCCATGGGCGACGGAAGTTGCTTTCCATCAGGTGACCTGTTTGCTCGTTTGCCACTTTTTTCATAAAAAAGCTATTGCTTACAAGCTATAGACATATACATAATGTTATAAGCCATTGCTTACAAAATGTTTTATCCTTGTCTATCAGGCGACTTTTCCGATGTACTTATAAGACAAAAAAAATGAGTAAGCTTTGTGTAATTATTAATAAGTTCAATAAAAGTTTCAATTTCATTTTTTGCTACAGACCAAAAAAGTAAGATCAAAACATAATAAACTGTTCTATTGCAAGAATCAAACTCGTTACAAAGCTTGGCCCGGGGCGGCGGAAATTATATCCACCTGTTTGAAAGCGTTTTTCCTTGTTTTTCGTTAATTCTCTTACTACAATCAAAAACCATTAAACATCAAAGAATAAAAGTTCTTTTTGTTTAGCCAGTAATGGTTCTTTGTAAAAAATTAAAATGATGTTAATTGTATTTTTATAAATAAAAATAATTTGTTACAGATAATGTGTGGATTAGTGCGTATTAAATCTATGTTAAATCTATTTAAAGGTTTACTTCAAAACTGCTGAGCAGATTTCTATTGGCACATAGAGTAGAACACGAATGGGCATAAGATAATTTTTATCGTTGGAATCAAAGTTGTAACAATACTAGCCTGTATACACTTTTAATTCCATTTCAAAATCTCCATATATTTCTGAAAAAGGCAAAGACAGACAGACAAACGGATAGACAACTAAATAAGAGCCCCCGCAGACTACAGACTTTTGGTCGGCCGATGGTTTGACTAAACTGAGGTTATTATACAATATAATATACAAATCGTTTAGTATGCGCACCTTCATACATTTTCGTACTGATCTTTCGATCATACTATCGGCCGACTAAAAGTCTGCAGTCTGCGAGGGCTCTAAGGATTCAGTTTTTCCTTTGAACCCTAAAAATATACCGATGAAACGATACCTATCAAGTATCAAAACAGAATTGAAACCAATTTAGGGCATCATGTTTCAATAAACAAAATTGATTTTAAAGAACCTTCAAGAAACAGTCGCCATTTAAGACGCACTTGTTCGAGTGTCTTCAGAGCCTCGTTAGAATTCGCCCCCTTCTTAAGAGTCTTGAGTCAATTACAAAATGTGAATAAGATTGTTATTTTACTTTAGCTTGGCTAAACTTGGTAATTATGTTATAAGCTTAAAGCTTATGTTTACAAAGAAATAGACAAGATAAATTATTGTTAGTTTACTTTTTATTCTGAAATGTCTAGATTGTGAACTAATTTTAGTATAGATTTTATGCTACGATGAAGTGGTAGTTTTAGGTATATTATTTGCAAAATTTACTTGCAATTTAGTATTAAATGTGACAAATTGTCGATTGATATGTATTTGATGTTGTGGCGACAGGTTAACTCCCCAACTGACGTCCAAAATAAAAATAAAAATTGTGTTATCTATATATACATAAAATGGATTTCCAATTGTGTTAATAACGCTTTAACTATAACGGCTGAACCGATTCTGCTAATTTTAGTCTTAAAATAATCCTTGAAGTCCAGGCAAGGTTTCAAAGTGACAAAAAGTTCGCCGGGACAGCTAGTTTCTGAATAAATTTGAAGCAAATATTTTCAGAATGTTGAACTAATATACATGTTGCACACCACCGGTTTGGGAACTACTTCCACTCATCAGATTTACTTCTGAATGAGATAAAACAAGAATCAAAACTTTCAAGTGCTTGGACCTCCACTTGAATAAGTCGGTACTAGGCTCCCAGGGATTCACAGGAGGTTGCAATTACTGTTGTTCCCATACTGGCGTTCGGGGAAATCAGCCCCATTGTTTCTGCATAATTTACAAGCGAACACTTGAAACTTGTAGCTAATAATATATTGCTCTAATTGATCTATGGTAGCCTGGTATCTTGTAATTATATCCTGCTAATATTAATGTCCATTCGGTAGATTGCTAGCTGCTGTACCATATTAGTGTTAGTTTTTGGGCGAATTAAATATTTAAAAGCTTGGAATTCAAATACAGGAACATGTTGTCTATCTGTATGGTAGTATATATAAATCGCTATGCTGATTTATATTAAAGGTATGGAATTATTTTGACTTCCGAAAAAGAAAAACATAGGTTAGTGTAAATCACAGAAAAGTTACGAGAAGTTTTGAACGAATTTGAGTGAAGTTATACTATCACAATCCATGCGCTACATTTTTATGGCTAAAACTCAATTTCTAAAGGCTGGTTTATATCCCTTAGACACTGTCCAGCTTAGTCAAATGCACGGTAAAGTTACAAATGAAGATCGCAGCTTATCTGGTTTTTGTGACGGAAGCGCGGCGTTAGTTTGCCTTATCGCAGGGAAGTCGCGTCGATATACAACCTGGCTAGCGGCTAAGCACTCCAACTGGGCTTGGGAGATAGTGTTTAAGTGTAGGGATTGATAATATTATTTTTGTAGAAAAATTGCTTCATAGGTCCTCGCGAATGGTTGGAGACGTCCATCGCAATATTATGCCTCTTCGGACGAAAAGATTGCCAGTATTTATTGCTTGCAGTAATTGTATTACACTCATTTATCTCATCACTCACAGTATCGCATACCCTGGGCCTTGTTCTTTTCACGCCCCAGCCACTGAGCCGATTTTGCTCATATATTTTGCTTCTTTTAACCCCGAGACCTTGGAAAGTAAAAATTTATGTTCCCGTGCAAAAAACGAATTTTGGCGTAACGGAGTTGCGTGCGTCTTCTTAATCTATGAATTCGGTTTTCTTCACAAGAAACAATACCAAAATTCGCAGGTGAAACATTAACAGTAACTCTTAACTATCCGCTAACCGGGGCTCAAATCGACGGTTTAAATAGAACCCGACCGCAGCAGTTAAGCCTGAGTTAAACTAACTAGTTACATCCGGTATATGCTGCTAATTATCACACTAGCTTTCAGAGGAAATATTGGTTAATATTGTTCAGATACTGTATAGTCTAGTTAGAGCTAACTTAATCTGAGCGTAAGCAAAAACTTACCCGTGTGTTTTATTATCAAACTTTACTTAAAATAATGTCTAATCCAAGGTAGAGTTTTTAGTCGAAACCTAATAAATTCAAACTCAAACTCAATTTTTTTTTATTCAGAATAAATTATTTCAAATGCTCTCTGAATAAAAAAGGATGTTTTTTTTTAAATTATTGTCCTACTTAATCGGACGTAATGTTACCGGATGTAACTAGTTGATCTACCACTGCGGGTTCGAGAGCTAGCCAGGCGAAAATAATCCACTTAAAAAACTTAATCTATCCTACTAATATTATAAAGGCGAAAGTTTGGATGTATAGATGTATGGATGTATGGATGTATGGATGTTTGTTACTCTTTCACGCAAAAACTACTGAAAGGATTTTAATGAAACTTTACAACAATATAGCTTATGCATCAGAATAACACATCCTACTAATATTATAAAGGCGAAAGTTTGGATGTATAGATGTATGGATGTATGGATGTATGGATGTTTGTTACTCTTTCACGCAAAAACTACTGAAAGGATTTTAATGAAACTTTACAACAATATAGCTTATGCATCAGAATAACACATAGGCTATAATTTTAACCAACTTTCAAAATGGAGGAGGTGTTATGTTCGTTTTTTTATGCTCAACGATTACTCCGCCGTTTGTGAACCGATTTTCAAAATTTTTCTTTTGGCGTATAGGGCATTATTCCAATTTAATATCATGTTCACAGAAATGGTGATCTGATGAAGGAATCCATGGGTAATTGAGGGAACTCCTCAAAATTTATATGGAAACATGTGGTGACTTTGGTTTCATGAGAAGTATTCCGAGTATATGCTAACAACAAGTAAGATTTTGGACCCAGCAACACCCATGGTTCGGGAGCTGCTGAGAGAACTCCTGACTCTTCATAGATATACGTTTGAGAGTTTCGGTGTTGATTTAAGATCGGAAAGCAGATTCTACTATGCAAATTACATTCGTCATCATCATCATCATCACTACCAAGTACCATTTTTTTTTATGAAAAAAGGAGGCAAACGAGCAAACGGGTCACCTGATGAAAAGCAACTTCCGTCGCCCATGGACACTCGCAGCATCAGAAGAGCTGCAGGTGCGTTGCCGGCCTTTTTTTTCATAGTCTTTTAGATCGAGACTCGAGTTTGTCAATCGATTTAAAAAAATGTATATCTACTAATATTATTTAAAACCTGAAGAGTTTGTTTGCTCGAACACGCTTATCTCAGGAAGTACTTTCTGGTCCGATTTAAAAAAAAAACAGTGTTAAATAGCTTATTTATCGAGGAAGGCTATTTATTATTACTTACGCTAAGACTAAAATATATATGACCGAAGAATCAGAATAAAATGTGGAAAAACCCGGGAAAATTATTAGAAACTAGAAAGGGTTTATCTCACGAAGTACTAGAGCATTTTTGATATTATTTGTCACAACTCACAGATATAGAATAGACCACGTGAAGGGACAGAACTTTTTGCGGGAAAATGTACGGTTTTCGTAAAATTCCTAATTTACGCGGGCGAAGCCGCACGGGACATCTAGTGCTGTATAATGTTATTGTTCTTAAAACATCAGCTTTCTTATTTTTAATTCTATGTACACGTTTGACGTCTCGTAAATAAAATATATTAATTTTGAAACTAGAATTTCAGACAGTTTATAGAAACCCTTTTGAGATACTAATTACCTACTATTATATTGATAGCTTCTTAATAATTATATTAATTCTTTGATGATTGATTATGATTATGATTGATTGGTCCGTTATTTTAAATATTGGGCTAAATAAATGCTAAAAGGTAGTAAAGGAAGATTTTACTGCATCATTTGACGCATCAGCAAGATAATGAATTATAAAATAAAGTATCTTTTATCATAAACGTAATTATTTACATACTTTAAAAACAATATACTATGAGTCCGTTTCAACACTTCATGTTGTGAAACCTTTTTGCGAAGTCGGGTATATCTACACTACTATTATAAAGAGGAAAGATTTGTTTGTTTGTTTGTTTGAGTCGAATAGGCTCCGAAACTACTGGACCGATTTGAAAAATTCTTTTGCTATTGAAATCTCACATTATTTCTGCTGAACATAGGCTACATTTTATTTTGGAAAAAAGTAGGGTTCCGTAAGATATTTGAGTTTTTCGGACGCAAGGTGTAAAAAATCAGCTAGAAAAGTTACTTATTTTGCGTACGCTGCCTAAACTATAAAAGATAGAACCATAAAATGTTCTAAGTAATTGTAGATCTTATAAATATCTACAAAAAAGTCCGCGACACACTATACCTATCTATGTCGAGTGAGGCACAATAACCATTTATTTATTTAAAAATCCTAAATTTTTTTTGGAATAAATTTAAACGGATATATTTTACTGACGCTATTAATCCTTATCAAAATAAATTATTTTATCACTAAGTACAGTTTATGTAGATAATATTTGGTCTTTGAATGATTAAAATTGGACGTTTGGTTTTGAAATTATGGCGAAATTAAAATATTACGATAGTGAGCGTCACCAAAGCGCGTGCGGGAGGAAGAAAATATTCTGTTGTAGAAATGAATATTCTGTACATAAAAGATATGAAATGACACCCGAAATTACACCTTTGTCACTACATCGCTATAGAAGCCAAAAATGTGGTTAGTTTTTTGTCTGTCTGTCTGTCTGTCACTCTTTCTGTCTGTCTGTATGTTTGTTCCAGCATCACACGAAAAATACTGAT
Source organism: Plebejus argus (assembly GCA_905404155.3). Classification (NCBI taxonomy): domain Eukaryota; kingdom Metazoa; phylum Arthropoda; class Insecta; order Lepidoptera; family Lycaenidae; genus Plebejus; species Plebejus argus. The sequence continues at coordinate 12,455,271 of FR989942.1, read as the reverse complement.
CCGATTTGAATGTGGTTTTCGCAGATATATTTATCTTCTTCCAACTTAACATCTGGTGTATAAAATTTTTTCCCCCCACCCCTCTAAGGGGACAAAAGAGGGGGTCAGATTTTGTATCAAACTTTTTTCTTTAACACGAAAACTACTGATCCGATTTGCATACGGTTTTCACAGATTTGCATACGGTTTTCACAGATATATTATATTTGTCTTCTTCCAACTCAACATCTAGTCTATTCATAATTGGTTACTTCCATTACATCACAATCATTCTTTTTTCTTCACCCAAGTTACATATCAAGTCCGTCCCATCACTATTCGCTCAATTTTAAGATTTATTTTCTAGTGAATGATAGTTTGCGAGTCTCGACCGGCTCTTCGACCGATTTAGCCGTACATGATCCTTTCAGCCGAAGGTAGTCCAGGCCTAAAGAAAGAACATTTAAGTAGCATTTAGTAGCTGATGATGATGATGATTGGGATCTGTCAGATAAACTTCATCCGACATTAGAAGATAGCGCAACTGAGTAATTTTGAGCGAATTAACAGGAACATCCCCGAGCAATTTTGATACTTACCCGGGAGGCATCTGTTCGTCTCGCGTCTAAATATTACCGAAATTATCGCGACGGGCCGTGATGTCACACTTTATGACGTCATTAGCGACGCTGACGGTGTTGATGACAATAAAAGCGAATGGACTTGGGCATTTTGAGGGTCGGGATTGGGAGATGGCGGACACGGAGGCGGATTTTTTGTCAGATGTTATATTGAAACCTAAAACTCGATACTCTGCATTGCTCTCAAAAAAGATTATACTGTCCGTAGATTGACATAATCAGTTTGTTTGCTGCTACTTTCTACTCAAAATTCCAACCATCCTCATCAGATACTCTGGTGAGTGGCAGTCTTCCACAATGCGTTTTTTGCGTAACTTTCTACCGCGCGCTGTTACACTCTGGAACGAACAGGGTGTAGTGCGAGTTTTATTCGATCATACGCTTCGAGCACGTTAACGCGAATTTGTATGGGATCAAAGCAGCGCCATCTACTGGGTAACGTGGATACCGCTTTGATCCCATACAAATTCGCGTTAACGTGCTCGAAGCGTATGATCGAATAAAACTCGCACTACACCCTCTGCTGTCGCCAGTAGTTCCGAACCAATACGACCAATTCTTCAAGAAGAGAGCATGTTTCCTCTTAAAAGGCCGGCAACCATCAGCTTTCCATCAGTTTGTTCAAATAAAGAAGAAATCCCTTTTATTGAATCATCCTAAAAATTTTATGCAAAAACGCTCCGCGCTAATATGACCTCGGTGCTGTCAATAATTGTTCCTGTCGACAGTCCCAGGGGTGGAAGTTTTAATGACTCCTCCTTTATTTTGTACGGGAAATGAGACGATTATTGAATATCTCCCGAACGTCTACAATTATAAATTTTATGGTGTAATATAATTAACTTACTGTTTATTTATAGAGCGCGTTAAATTTTATTAAACTTTTATATAATAACACTACTATAAAAAGCTGTATTTAAAGTACAGTAAAAAGCCATACCATCATACCATCGAAGAAATTCATTCTTAGGTGGATGATGGACCTACGTAATTTGGTCAGATTATAATATCAATTCAATGTTAATCGTGATCCCTCGGGTTGGTTTGACGTAACGCGACTAATCTACGTAGGTCCCCCGTCTGTCTAGGAATCAACTTCTCTGATAGTACATTTAGGTAGTGAAGTTGGTAGTAATTTTGAATTGATAATATTATATAATAAGATTGTGTTTAATATAGAACTGTTTTGTTGCAGGAAATTGCTGCAATTCTCATCAGCTTCGACAAACACAGCGAATGGCAGTCCAAGGAAGTCAAAATACGGTGAGTCTTATTAAAAGACATACTTATTATTATTTTCTATTTATTAGAGATATTGAAACTTTAAATATTGAAGAATAAATGAGTAAAAAATTATGTCCATGAATGATGAAATGCACATCAAGGCGTACTTTTAGACTATTCTCATACAAATTTTGTTGTCCGACTTGTATATAATATAATCAGAATCAAAATCAGAATCATTTATTTCGGATCAGAATCATTTATATATTATACGGTATACAGTGACTGGAATATTTATTGGAGCGGTCCAATTTAGAGAATTATCGTTGTGTAATGTATTGTATTTCAATAGGAATAAGTTTAGAAAGAGACTTTTCCTGTGCTTTCGTTTAGAAATAAGTGAACAATGAAAAGAAACAATTTTATTATAGTAGATAAAATCGGTAGCAGTCTAGGCATTGCAAAAGCTAGTAAAATCTTTGTTGGTAAAATATGAGCGTCTGATCTGCCTCAATTATTTAGCTTTACAAGCTGATCGGTGCCAGGTGCCAAATGAAGTCATCAGACTGTCCGTCCGTCCGTCACAGCAGTCCACCTCCATCACAGTAATGGTACTATATCTCAAGTGCCAGGTTCTGTCACGTTTGTCACAATAAGTGAGGAAGCGCCAGATTTTGTGTCACGTGACGAATACGATGATTAGAAAGTCTGACGAATACCGGTTTAAAGGTAGCAGATAGCCCCGTGCTTCCTCGCCAGGCTAGTTTCCGAATCGGTGGTAGGCTTTTAATTAATAACATATTGTACTATAGCTAGGTATGTCCATTGTCCACACTGTGCACTTTCATCTTCAATTTTCATCATTTTTTGACATTCAACTTTTATATTGGCGCATTCGATAATTGAATGCGTCAACGAAAGCAACGCCAACATTGTCATTAAAGAACAAAGTGAAAGTTTTGGATACGGTCAGAGGGCATGCGTCGCGGGCATGCTCCACGTGCTCTGTTAACAGCGCTATGATGCATGCCCTTAATGAACAAAAAAGGCACAATGTGGACATAACTAATCAGTACCAACTTTGAGTATTTTTAAAGGTTTTCGTTAGAAACGCCTAAAGAGAGGTAACTCTATAAAGTGTCACATGAAAAAAGACAAAGTTTTAGTAAAATTAATTAATAATATATACTATAGACGCTTTTCACTGGCCTCGTGCTTAGTATCTGATCGGGATAATCCGACTCGTCACGAACCAAAAATGGTCCGTTTCTTACTTGGCTCTCTGGGTGCTTGTAACTAAACTTGTAATGACACAACTACTTAATTATCACAATAATTTATTTTCTCAATTCTTACATTTTCCCAATCTGAGCCATATTTTTAGTCTTGCTTAACTGTCATCTTAAATTGTCACTGGTATGTTATAAAATACAAAGGAGGTTTACAGAAGAGGCCTTATTCGATTGAACATACCGCCCACCAAGGACATTTAGTAATGTCCTTAACTACTAGACACTGACAGGTATAAAAAATTAAAACTAACAAACAATAAGAACTAAACATAACCGCCCACCGTAAGCTTAGTGCATTAACTAAATAAATTTACTTTAATAAAATCTCACATACCTTCAACAATAACAATAAAATATTACTATAAAACAATTAACAAAATCGTGGGTCGTTTAATTAAAGAGCCGTTGCATTTGAGAGTTACAACCCGCGTGAGCTGATCACTACCAGGGTGTTTAGTAACTACCCGTCCCATAAGCCACCTAGCTGGAGGCAAACCGTCCTCCTTAACTAACACTACATCACCCACGTTGGGCTCAGGTATTTGTTTTGCCCATTTGTATCTCTGCAACACGTACGTGAGATATTCGTCGGACCAGCCTTTCAGAAATGTTGCACCATTCGCTGGGCAACCTGCCATCGTCTCATTGATAACCAAATTTGTGAAATAATGATTATGTGGCAATATAATAGGATGTTTGACATGTAATTCCAAATTGGCATGTTCTATACGACCACTAACACGTAAAATTCCTTCTTCATCTATTATAGGACATAATGACTTTAATTTAACTCTAGCTTTAACATGTCCTACTTTCTTATTATCTTTAATTTCGTCTTGAAATTCCTCTTTCTGTACATGTCTTATGCAAACCTTTAATGCGTCTTCTATCTCTTCACTCTGTAGATACTCTTTAAACCCTTTCCTACTCTTATCTTGTCTCTTAAATTTCAAAACTCTTCTACAGTAAACTGTAACTCGCACTAACTTATGTAAGGTCGAATACTTTGTCCACAAAGGAAGTTCTTCTACATTATCTGTGACAACATATTTTTTAATAGCTCTTTGATCCATATTTGTTGCTATCGACCTAGATCTTGTGTACTCTATTGACTGGTTTCTTAGCCAAGATGAACCCTGAAGTGTTTTAAATTTATCACATTCTCGATTCCATGTTATTCCTAATATCTTCATCACCTCATCACATTTAATATCCTTATCCTTTCCATTCCTGTCCTCTCCTCTTTCAGAAATTTCCCTAGTTAACTCTTTACAGCTACTCACACACTCCTGCAACTGGAATCTACCACTGGTAAGTATTTCCGTTACTTCTTTATATATCTGTAATCCTTCTTGTACTGATTGACAACCTGTCATTAAGTCATCCACATAAAAGTCCTTTTTTATTATTTTAGATATTTTAGGATTATGGGCTGCTTCATCAGTTGCTGTTTGCTGCAAAGTCTTCACTGCGAGGTAAGGAGCTGAAGCTGTGCCGAACGTTACCGTTAATAATCTATATTCTTCTATTTCAGATCTTGGATCATTACGCCATATCACTCTCTGGAAATCAGTATCTTCAGAAGAAACTTTAACCTGCCTGTACATCTTAAAAATATTAGAACAGATACTGATGGGGTGCATTCGCCGCCACCTTATAATGGTATGCCGCAATGGCGACTGCAACGTCGGACCTACCAAGAGATCATCGTTTAGAGATACTCCATTTAGTCCTTTCATAGAAGCGTCGAAAACAATACGCACCTTGGTCGTCAACCTGTCTTCTCGCACAACTGCGTGATGTGGTATATAAACTGATGTATCTCTTTTTGGATCATCTCGTGGAACTCGTTCAATATGACCAAGATCTTTGTATTCCTTAAATACCTCTGCATAACGCCGTGCTAACTCTGAATTTTTCTTGAATTTATTTTCTAAGTGCATAAACCTCTTAATAGCTAAATGTCTAGAACTTCCATATGGAGACTGCGGATCTTCATCACGAAATGGAAGTTTAAACATATATCGTCCATTATCATCTCTAGTAGTAGTTTGAGCATAGATCTCTTCACACCGTGATTCATCTTCGGATAAAATTTTACATCTAGTTCCAGGTGTAACCGATTCTATCTCCCAGAATTGCTTAAGGATTGCGTTTTCATCAATCCGATCTGAATCGCAAACTACTAAATGATGACAATTGATTGCATCACTCGGCGACGATATCTTGCCTGACAAAATCCAGCCTAATGCTGTGTTTTGTGCCACAGGAAAGCCCGGTGGGCCTTGAATGAAACCATCTCTCAAAATCTGGCCGTAAACTTCTGCGCCAAGTAGAATATCAATTCTACTAGGCGTGTGATAAGCTGGGTCTGCCAAGCTTATTGCTTCTAACTCAGGCCATTGACTCGGTACAAACTTAGTAGATGGCAATAGAGACGTTATGTTCCTTAGAACATACGCCTTAACTTGAAAACTAAAACTTGGATCTAGGTGTGAGTGGATTGTCACTGAAACAGTGTTCTCAGACGCTAGCGCGCCGTTCTCACCACCTATTCCTGAAATCATTGATTTCACTGGCGTCCTTTTGAGTCCAAGAAGTTGAACTGCATCTTCAGTTATAAAAGACGCCTGCGATCCCTGATCCAGCAAAACTCTAAGGAGTTGTGTTGACCCGTGTCTAGTCTGTGCTTCGACAAGAGCTGTAGGCAACAAAACCTGTGATGAAACTGACTCCTTAGAAAAATGCGAGATTACACTTGTGGTTGGTTCACCATCCGACTGCAATGCCTGAATATTCGAAACCGCTGAATTGTCACTTACCTTTGTAACGTTGTTGCAGGCGGTCGAATTTGAGACAACTTTAGGATGCAACAACGAATGGTGCTTCCGCTTGCATATGCGACACGAAGCATTATATCTACAAAACTTGGCCGCGTGGTTGGGACCTAGACAATTAAAACATAAGCCACTATTTTGGATGAATTGTTGACGTGACTCGTAACTCTCTTTTGCAAATTTTTTACAATTGCTTATTTTATGTTGTTCCTTACAAAATTCACAAGAATAATGAATCACATTGACATTATTATCAGGGTTTACAACATGATATACCTTAGCTGACTTACTGTAACTTGCAATCACATTTGGTTTCGACTTGACTGACTTTTCATCAAGAAATTCTAGCGCCCGAAATCTAGCTTCCAAAAAATCTTTGAACTGTGATAGCTTGGGAAGTTCGTCAAATGTACTAATTTGAGTTTCCCATTGCTTGCGGGACTCATTGTCTAACTTCGCGCTCATGATATAAATTATCAGAATGTCCCAAGAGGTAACGTCAATTCCAAGATTTTTTAGACCATTTAAACACTCCATCGTAGTGTCTAACAGACACTTAACAGACCTAGAATTATTCTCCGTCACATTACCTTGAGTCATTAAGCGCTTCAACAAACTGTTCGAGAGAAATCTTTTATTATTGTATCGGCCTTTTAACAGATTCCAGCATTCTTCATAATTAGATGAAGTAACAGGTATGTGTCGAACAAGTTGTTCAGATTCACCTATCAACAAACCCTTTAAATAATGCAATCGTTGAACATCATCTAAGCTTTCATTCTTGTGAATGAGTGATTCAAACAAATCTTTAAACGTTGGCCATTCTGAATAATGACCAGAAAATTTAGGTATGGAAATTTTTGGTAATTTAACACTATCATTAGAAACAGACTTGGCTTGGACTGACTTAACTGAACTACTACCTAATCTGTCCAGATATTCCTTTAATTCACTTTTATAATCTATGTAAATTTCTTCAACATAATCATAAATTTCATCAGTAAAATATTCATCTTTAGTTTGCCTATCAAAAGAAGCCGTTTGAATTATTTCATCATGCGTATTTAAGAATCCGTCCCAAGTTTGCTCAAGTAGATCTAACCGAGTACTAATATACCCATGTGTAATTCTGTCCTTAGGCGATTTTCTTAAATTTATTCTAGCCTTTTCAATAACAGACTTCTTATTTATTTGCAATTTATATAGCGCCTCCATTATCTTATGAAAATTTTACAAGTGTCAAGAAATATCTGAATTCCAAGTCCTAACCTTGTAAGTAACTTCACTAAATAAAAATTCTCAAAATTTTACGAGTATGAAAATTTCCGAAAAAATTTAACAAGTATTTTAAACTTAATACAAAATCAAAAATCGGGCATAGGTTCCCCGTATGAACACAATTTCTTAACCCTCAAGTACTAAATCTATTTAAATTTTTCTAAGTTCCAAATCACTAATACTTAAGGTTCAAAATTGTCTATACTTATTTCGCTTCGATTATTCTCTTTATGAATGGACTGTAAAATGTACTCACAACTTATTCACCACACTTATCCGTTTCACTGTTGAAGACCTCTATCTTCAATCTCTGGAATAGTGCAGCCTGGCACCACCTTCCGACGATCCGTCCAACTCGCTGCGCCCCTTGGCGCCGTCCACCGGAACTGCCTCTTGTCACCAACTTGTCTGCTTGGATTGGCGACAACTGCCACACTTACAGTGACAGTGGTACCAACTGCAGCTTCACCTTGCTGCACGTTGATACTTCAGTACCGACGTGATGCGCTTCAATACCGATCTAACATTGGTTTCCACGCATTGGACAAACAACACCGGAATCCGGATCTTTAAGTACCAAAATGATCCTGTTCGTCATGGATCAAAATGATGCGGCTCGCCATGGACCAAAAATGGTCCGGCTTTTATCCGGCTCGTTACGGACCAAAAATGATCGGGATAATCCGACTCGTCACGAACCAAAAATGGTCCGTTTCTTACTTGGCTCTCTGGGTGCTTGTAACTAAACTTGTAATGACACAACTACTTAATTATCACAATAATTTATTTTCTCAATTCTTACATTTTCCCAATCTGAGCCATATTTTTAGTCTTGCTTAACTGTCATCTTAAATTGTCACTGGTATGTTATAAAATACAAAGGAGGTTTACAGAAGAGGCCTTATTCGATTGAACAGTATCTGAAAGACTTGTATTGTACCAGACAATGGAAATATATTTAATACTTTTATTATTTATACTATACATATATTATTTAGGTTTTTTATTTATGATACAGATATTTGATACACATCCATGACCCAGGACTTTGAAAAATTTTAGTTCCGTCGGCAGGATTCGATCCCGCGACCCCCGGCTTGAGTTAACAACGTGCTTAACTGCTTACCAACTGAGCCACAGAGGTCGTCAATTAAGGATTTTTTGGACATGTAAAGCTTTCCTTATGTGTCACTAATATTATTTCGATTTGCGTTTAAATGAATGTTTCCGAACCGATTCTAAAAACTTGTAAAAGCTATTAGGTAAACGTAAATCGTACTCGAATAACCTGGACATAAAAGTGGCAAAATATCCAACTTAAGAGATTATAATAGTTAATAAATTACAAACAATGTAAGTTTTCGAGCAATTTAAATGAAAAATGGCTACCCGATGACACAGAGAATATTAATTCGGAAATAAGAACTTCTAACGCCGTTTCTCCATCGCTGCCGTCACCGGGACGTCACCGATAAAAATTCAAATAAAATGCCACTTTATGACCTAGGTTGTAGGTTTCATTTTGCTCTACGCCACCATGAAGCAGCGGCAGCATGGGTCACTAGACCTATGTCGGTAGAAAATGAAACCTATAGCCTAGCTAGGTCATAGAGTGGCATCTAATAATATATAAAATTCTCGTGTCACAGTGTTTGTGCGCAAACTTCTTCAAAACGGCTTACCCGATTTTAATGAAATTTTGTTTGTACTATCAGAGAATTCAATTCCCAGGCAGATGGGGGACCGTTTTTTTCCTACGTAGTTTGGTCGCGTTACGTCAAACCCAGCCGACCGATCACAGCTAACATTGAATTGACATAAGCCGACGAAATGATGTAAGTCGGTCAACTGCCTAGGAATCAATTTCTTACATTCATTAGGCCTGAGGCCTGAAATTGATACTAGAAATAATTTATATGGCAAAACAACATTGCCGGGCCCGCTAGTTTTATTTGAATGTTTGTCGGACGTGACGTCCCGGTGCCGTCGACAGTGGAAACACGGCATAAGCGTTTAAATATCGAAGTATTGAAGTCGGCTGCGTGTCTCGGCAACATTACGCTCAACTTCCGCGCTATATTCATTTAGTCTTAATTGATTTATAAGATTTGTTCCAAGTACAAATAAGAGTTTAAGAAACACATTCCTATCTGTTTATTTTCTTTACTAATCCATGTCTATACTAATGTTTTAAATGCCAAAGTGTGTCTGCCAGTCTATCTGTCTGTTACCTCTTCAAACCAAAAACTGCTGATCAGTTTTACTGAAATTTAGTATGGACTATGGAGATACTTTAAGTCCCAGAATAGGACATAGGATAGTTTTCATACCGGAAAAATGTGCTGTTCCCGAGCTTTGTATACTAAGACCTTGTTGTATACGAAGACTATAATAATCTTCTTTAGTAGATTAAATTAATCTTCGTTAATAAAATTCTTCTTTTATTGTGTTCGCTAATATCGGAGGAGGGTTGTTACGGAGAGATTTTTAATTACGTGGAAATTTAGGAAATTGAAAAATTATTTCTGATGATGTAACCTCACCGCTTTTGTAAACTTCACAGGTGAATAGACGACAACCGTCGTGCCCGAACGATATTTTAAAACTGAACTCGCCATGAATTGTAAAAGTATAATATAAAAATGCGCTTTAAATCGAACGACATTTGAATGCTAATAAAGAATTCCTTCGCAAACTCTGCGGCGATTTTTGGATCGTAAATTTTGTGTGACACGTTCTCAACTGAGAATCATCCCGCTCTTTGCCGTTTCTTTGCCGTGTCTTTGCCGGGTCTCTTTGCTAGCTAAAGGATCGTAAAAGACAACTGATCATGAATTTTAATGTCGCCGGAACCTTTGCTGAAATCCGGGGTTCCGTATTTCTTTATCAATTTACTATTCCATGTTTGAAATGGCAATATTTTTTGTCAGTGAATGTTTGGGATAGGTCGGGAAGATATTTTATCGAGTTTTAAAGTAACATAATAATGTGTTTATAACACATACTTGATTCTATTATAAATTAAAAAGGTATTCCCTTATCTATGAAATATTTTGTACGATGGATAAAATAAACAATGTTTTTTGTTCAGAAAAGCCACTATAGAAAGACAACAAAATTTTGATTGTAGCTTAATAATTTTTTATTACTTATTAACCATTAATATATCGGAACACACAATTAGAACAATATTTTTTAATTAATACCATTCTTATAAAAAAGTCGTAAAGTCGGTTTAAAAAGTCCAAATCCCAGTTCAGTTTTCTTAGCGGATCCCGAAGTTTGGGCGGGCATGAATTAAAACTATCAGTAGACTTTAGCTGGTACCTAATTTGGCGCCCAACCGGGGACCCGTTCCAACTTGTAACAACTTTAAGCAAATTAAAACTTACACTGCTCTCTTACTGCGCGCGCCTGAAATATTAACTCTTCACGGCACGCAGTGGACCGCCGCCCGCAGATTTGTCTCGTTAATGCCCCTCGTTTATACAATTTTAATTATATTACCGGATAGTAAAAGTAAGGTTTGTCTTGTTCATTGTTCTGCAGCACGCAGTTACAAAATGTGTGATAAAGTCACTGTAGGTCTACTATAATAACTGCAGTGTGAAACTTTTTTTTTTATTAAATAAGGAGGCAAACGAGCAATCGGGGCACCTGATGGTAAGCAACTACCATCGCCCATGGACACTTGCAACATCAGAAGAGCTGCAGGTCCGTTGCCGGCCTTTTACGAGGGAATACGCTCTCTTCTTGAAGGTTTGCAGGTCGTATAGGTCCGGAAATACTGCTGGTGACAGTTCGTTCCAGAGTTTTACAGCGCGGCAGAAAGTTACGCGAAAAACGCACGGTGGAAGATCTCTCTACGGTGGAATATGGGAATATTACGCAAAAGTCGGAGCAAAAAGGAGCTATTAGCACATACGGTAAATAATCCGACCAAAATCCAACACGTTACATCGGAATATTGACAGAAACGAAGTCAAACTTTGAACAAAACTTTTATTTTACTATCAGTGCTGGTGCTGCCGCTTAGCGTGAAAATATTACAAAATGAGTCCTATGTCCCTTCCCAAGACGCAAAGTATCTCCATGCCAAATTTCATCAAAATCGGTTCAGCTGTTTTATCGTAAAAGATAACAGCTAGCCAGACAAACATACACTTTCGCATTTGTAATGTTAGTATGGATTCTATGCCTTGTTACTTTGAATATATCATAGAAGACGGCAACACAAATCAATTTATCTAAATCCAATCAAAACTGTCCATCACTCGATTAAATATTCGCTTTCGATATCGTTTCCGATCGATACGTTTCTCATGACGTGAGCTAATCTCGGGCAAGTCGGATTAGTGTTGCCAGTGATGCGCCATAAATACTCCTCGGAAGTGGTAATTATACAATCAGGATTAACCCTCGAGCGTAGTTTAACCCACGTTAAACTACGGTTAAAGGTCTCCTCTGTCATAATAATAACTGTGTTCGCGAATAATTAATAAACAACTCATGAGCCGGTTCTTAATTCGACTTTTACGGCCACTATTTAAAACTAAAAAAAAAATCTTAATGTCCAGGGCAAGCACTCATTTAAATCAGAAAAATTACAACCAACTAGATGACGCCCGCAACTCTGTGCACCAAAATTCATTTATCTCGGCAACGGTGCATTTTTCCAGTATAAAAAGTATCCTTTGTCCTTTCTCGGGAATAAAAGTATCTCCATACTAAAATTCAGCAAAATCGGATCAGCGATTTAGGCATGAAGAGGTAACAGACTGACAGACACACTTTCGTATTTATAATACTCCCCACACCGGTTTCGGTGACGGTGGCCGGTTTCATTGAAACCAGGCCAGGTACGCAGGAGTAGTTTTATAGTGCCCAAGTGTGTGCGCAGTACACAAGAGCACTCTCTATTCCTTTACTCTCATAACCCAGTGGGACGGCAGACCGACACGACCGGCGAGAGATCAGGCGCAGGACCGACTTTTTACATGCCCATCCGACGCATGGATCATCTTACTTGTCAGACAATCAGGTAATCAGCCTGCATTGTCCTAACCAAACTTGGAAATAACATGTTTCCAACGCGGGAATCGAACCCACGACCTCCGAGTCAAGAGCGACGCTCTAGACCACTGGACCACGGAGGCGTTTTAAATTTTTCGTATTTATATATTTATAATATAAGTATGGAAGTATGGATCTCTAAATTCCACTTGTATACTGTAACGATTGATGGCAAATTTGAAAAAAAAGCCAAGAGACCCACACTGTCGCGTTTATTCTATTCATAGTTCCTATGTCTTATATCCATAAGACAGATCAGATCAGAGTTTAACTTGACAATAGTGATTATCCAATCACTATAGTAAAGTTAAACTCTGATTAGAGGAATCCAGATTGGATTAAGACGAGACTGCGATTAGTAAATGTATTTGTATAAGATTCATCAATTAGCGAGAAGTGATGACACCGAACTTTCGGCAACAAACACTCGGCGGTATTCTCGTGAATTTTTGATTAACTACAGGTAGCGGGAATCGAGTTTTCCCCGACTTTTTCACGTGGATCCGGAATTTTTGAAATTTCCTTTGTGTGTGCGCTTTTATAGGCGTTCCAAAAATTGACGGCAAGAGATATTGGACCACCTAAACTTTAAGTTCTGTCACTCACGAGGTTTAAAAATGAAAACTTTTGAATTGATACTTTCATAAGTTATCTTAGATAAGTTCATTCATATTATACTGCTAATAGTCATTGCCATTCCATTGATTTCGCCAAAGTCGGGTAAAAATTGACGACACTTATATGACAGAAATGAAATAGCCTATGATCATCTACCAAACAGAAGAAATAAAATTGAAATCTTCTTCCTACGTTGTCTATAAAAATCTGGTTGACAGCGCATTCCAATCCCGGAATCCCGGAATCCCAGAATCCCGGGATAATTTTGGGATGGGTCCCGGCCCGGGTAATATTTACCCTGGTTTATTCATTCGCTTCCTTTTTCTATCTCGCGACTTTCCCAATATGCCAGACAAAGACAAGCGCACCTTGTTAAGTTATTATACATTTAAGAGGTTAATGTCACTCCCCTTGTAACTAGATTATTATCGAGAGAATTATTCTTAAAATAGGAACAAACAATGAAGCCCAAGATGAAAAAGAATTATGAAATATCTTATGACATTAAATCGGTGAAATAAAATTGAAATTCTAGATCTCGCACTACAGCCAACGTCTTCTGTAGAGAACTACTTGACAGCGCATTCCAATCCCAGAATCCCGGGATCCCGGGATAATTTGTGGGGCGGTTACCGGGTTTCCCGGCCCGGGTATTATTTGCCCCGGCTTATTTGTGTAGCTTGATTTATCTCACTCGCGACGGCATTCTATTAGCGACGGTGTTCGGGGTTAGCTCCGGACGGGTTTAATTGGAGTTTAATCTTTGATTTGTTTGTATTGCCACCTTTGTCGGTTGAGGGTTAATCGATGTGATGAACGAGCGCTGCGAAGGCGTTTTAGTGTTGAGATTTATAGAGTGATGTAGCCATGAGTTTTAACGAATCGTCTATCTGTGTCGATAGACGATTCGCTCGGAAGTGTTATGCGATTTGTTATACATATCGCCGTCAAGGTTTATCATTTCATGTGATGCAGGTTTTAACCCGGCAATGATAAAGTTAAAAGAAGGAAGGAAGTAAGGAAAAAAGGTAATAATGGTAACTTTCTTATAAATGATCCAATTTTAATGGATGAGGTATTATTTCAATCGTTTAATAGCAAAAAGGACAAGATACGTAGCCGACTAAAAGTTTTTTACTTAAAGTATAACTATTATTTAAGACGTGCCTTAGCCAATTGAAAAACTACCATGATTTTTTCTTTCTAAAATAATAATTACGGGGCAAACGAGCGAACTTGATGGAAACGAACTACTGTCGCCCATGTACACTTGCAACATCAGAAATGTTGCAGATGCGTTTCCGGCCTTTTAAGAGAGAATACACTTTTTTCATGTAAGTTTGCAGATCACATTGGTCCGAAAATACTGATGGCGACGGTTTATTCCAGAGTTATACTGTGCGTGGCTAAAAGTTACGCAAAATATGCACGATTGATGTTAAACGCGGATCAAAGAACCATTTCGCTTATAACTAAACCACGTATATTATCAGGTCTAGACATAATATTTATCTAGATGTGATAATATCAAAGCCTATTAAGACAAAGCTTTCTCTATTTATGCATAATATAAACAAAGATCTACAGTCTACATAATCTTAATCTTAATAGCTCCCACACCGGTTTCGGTGACGGTGGCCGGTTTCATTGAAACCAGGCCAGCTACGCAGGAGTAATTTTATAGTGCCCAAGTGTGTGCGCAGTACACAAGAGCACTCTCTATTCCTTTACTCTCATAACCCAGTGGGACGGCAGACCGACACGACCGGCGAGAGATCAGGCGCAGGACCGACTTTTTACATGCCCATCCGACGCATGGATCATCTTACTTGTCAGACAATCAGGTGATCAGCCTGCATTGTCCTAACCAAACTTGGAAATAACATGTTTCCAACGCGGAAATCGAACCCACGACCTCCGAGTCAAGAGCCGCGCTCTGTACCACTAGACCACGGAGGCGTTAGTTACAGTCTACATATTGTATTGATAAAGCTATCTCTACATGTAAAGCTTTGTGATGCAGTTCTCGGATTGGGTACTCAATGGGAGTGGTGTGCTCGATGGTATCGTCTGAGGGAGCCGCGCTAATGAGGCACGGGGTCAAGGGAAGCCGCTGGAAACAATAGCCTGTGCGTTTTATATACGTATGCAGTATACGTATGTATTAGTGTATAAAACTGGACTGGAAATCACAAATCCAGACGACTTATGTTATGCCTTTGAATATTTTGTCCGTAAATAAATCTCAAAAAGTTGACTCATTTTCCGGTTTCTTGTTTTCCGGTTTTTGAGGTTTTTTTTATAGTACTTTACATGCTCTACGGCAATGTGAAATCTGTGTGTTTTTCAAAACATTGTTGCTGCTACTCTTCATAAAATCTGTACGCCCATCAATATTGATCCGGCATAATATCTTAATACTGTTAGTTTGGAATTAAAAGTTATAAGAGCATTTAAGCACCCATTATTTCAAGAACGAAACTAAAGCATTTGGTTTAAGTTCTGACGATTCGTTCCTCAAACGCCCGATGTTTTGAGCGTGGGCAATAATCCACTTCAGTGCCAAATAAAAGTGGCGTTCAGTTGAAATAGTCGCAATTACCGTTTAACGTCGCTGGGCTAATTCTGTTCATGAAATTAAATTATAAGCTTTATAATCGAAAACGACTTTAAAGCGTCTCCCAGTCAGACGCGGGCAGCGGTGGCGGTGGCGGCGGCGGTCAGTTGTTTGTACTGCCACCGCCACCGCGTGTGTCTGTGTCGTTCCTAGAACTTTCAAGTCATCCAACTGACCGCCACCGCCACCGCCACCGCTGCCCGCGTCTGTCTGGGAGACGCCTTGATCTTTATTAATAATATTAACGCAGCCTGTATAATATTCACGGTCCTTACTTGTTATGTGACTTGACGGTGCCAGATAAAATATTTTTATACTTATATTATAAAATATTTTTTAATAATACTTCAACAACACATACTAAACTAACGTCTAACACGTACTTATTACACCATTCACCCCCAAATTTTTAATGAAAAAATATTCAGCCTAATTTGGCAAATTTTGCTAAATAAAATCAATTTGTTTACCTCTTCCTAAATACCTCGAGTAATTCATGGATGCAACCTAACTTACATAGTAGCTATATCATAGTAACTTAACCACGGTGGCCTACTAATAGAGAAAAATGAAAGTTAATTCTTGATGCGCCACACATTCATAAAGTTTTTTCTGAGTCAGAATGAAAATGCGGGTAATAATACATTACTTACCCTCTGGCCGCGGGCGACGGGCATAATACCTGCATTACCGCTCTCGTTAGCTCAGTTTACCCGTAAATGAAACTTACGGGTTTACGGTTTATTATCTACGTTTCGGAATGACGTAAAACCTTGAAGAATGAGAATGGAAATTAGAGCGCGTCCTTTTTTGAAGCCAGTAAAATTCTTCTCATAAGAATATTTGTGCATCAATATTTTGATATTATAAATGCGAAAGTGTGTCTGTCTGTTACCTCTTCACGCCCAAACCACTAAACCGATTTAGCTGAAATTTGGTACGGAGATACTTTGAGCCCCGGGAAAGGAAGGTACTATTTATTGCGGAAATATGTACGGTTCCCGCACGATAAACAAATTTTGGCATAACGGAGTTGCGGGCGTCATCTAGTAGTTAATAATATACATTAAGGCCGTCACAGACTTAGCTATAATATATATTAATATACCGTACTATAATATATATTATAGCTAAGTCTGTGACGGCCTTTAGTAAGTTGGTAAATAAAGTTCAACACATTTTTGCTGACTTGTATATTATCTTGATTCATATAATACTAGATGACGCCCGAAACTCCGTTATGCCAAAATTTGTTTATCGCGCAGGACATTTTCCCGGAATAAAAAGTATCCTATGTCCTTTCCCGGGACTCAAAGTATCTTCACACAAAATTTCAGCCAAATCAGTTCAGCAGTTTGGGCGTGAAGAGGTAACAGACATACAGACAGATACACTTTTGCATTTATAAAATTAGTATGGATGTGGATGCTGTCATTAGCTCTATTTTCATTTTAATTATACTATTAGCTATTTAATTTGTTAGTCTGTAAGAATCAGATGCTCCCTTGTCTTTCTCTGTCTTGTTACTTTTGCAATGTTCAAAACAAAATCACGCAGTGTATATTTGTAAATATTTTCATAAGTACCTATGTGGATAATAAATATAGAAGCGCAAGATATTTCTTTACTGACAATTCGTTAAAACGCCCGAAAATAAATATTCCCTCGCTCTTCAATCACTCGATAGCAATTAACACGGAATTTTTAATCTAAATCAATTAGACAAGTCTTCATTCGATTTCTGAATATGCATTTCAGTTCGTTATAGTCTAACGATAGTTCTCTACATTACATATTGAAATTGAATTGGTTTTCATCACAGAGTGGAGTGAAATTACTAGATTTAGTTGTTATTACATTGAAATTAAATCATGATTGAATCCTAGCTTTAACCAGTTTAAATTAAGATAATACTGATAAAATAAGATTAGTGAAAGATAGTTGGGAAAATTCAAACCTTCAAGAAGAGATTCCTTTTTAAAAGGCCGGAAACGCACCTCTAACTCTTCTAATCTCATCGCCCATGGATACTCGATCCATGGGCGATGGTAACTGTTTTTTCATAAGGTGACCCGTTTGCTCATTGGCCCTTCTATTTTATAAAAAAAGATCTACCGCTAAGATAAAAGTGTCGGCAAAAAAAAACCGGACAAACCACAATAACACGTTCATAATAATATGAAGAAATACTTTGTTCGGGTATGCCTTTTTAGTTTTTTACATAAGGTTTTATACATATTATGTTATATATTGTATATTATCGGTTCTTGTTGATTTGAAAATATTTTTTTAATTTACTTAAAAACTAGGTCTAGTTCTTGGATGCAATTTTCCTCTTAATTACAAAAAGTTACTACTTTTATAAATCACGAAATCTTGTTTAAAAAGTTACAATTATTTCTAACTTCTAATTTGAATGTCTAAATCTGCTCTTTAAATCTTTAAAACACTCTTAAATTTTACTTACCTTAAATACCTTCGTTAATCCCTTCAAGTGATCTCTAAGGGAGCAGGGAAAAGGTGCTCGATTAACGAGGTATCTATACGTCTGTACGTGTTAGAAGCTCAGACAGACTAATTGATAGAGTAAGAGGATTTTTTTAGGTTTAAACATAAAACAGTTTCTAAAAGACTGGAATATTTAAGTGAAAACCTCTTAAGCGAAGATGTGCACTGTTTTGGGATGTAGCACAGAGAATAGTTTTGCGTGTGTACGACATAAAACTACATTGTTTTACTATTTTAGAAATCATTCTAACGTGTGCACTTGATTCGAGCGAGTGTCAATTAGGCCCCGTGTAGATAATGTCGATAAGATCCATTCGAACTGATCGCAGACCGACCGAATTCACCAACGACAGGACAGGACAGGACAGGTCAGGTCGGCTTGCGATCGGCTTCTCAAACCTTTTAGCCTTTAGGGGAGGGTTCACATACTCAGGAATACATCATATCGTATCTGCCTGCGTCAGTCCGATCGGTTTCGATCGGCCTCCCCATATACGGAGGCCTTTAGCGAGGTTTTATGAACTTAACATAGCCGGTAGTATTTAACTTGTTAATAAAAGTTAACGTGTATGAACACGCTTCGCGACACACTACATTTGTTCACAATTTATTTTATTGACCGATTTTATCGCGTCCATATATTTTTCAATCGCATTGTCGATTTAAGTTAGTGAAATTTTTGTACACTTGCTTGTTAAGTATGACCCAGTCAAAGTGTATATTAGTACTCGTATGCCATAACACTACAAATTTTTTAGTGCGTGATATTTTTAGGGATTCATCAACAGAATTTTTTGACCGGGTATTTTTTTTGACAGTATCATATTTCCTCTCACTCTGTGTCTGTCTCTTTACGAATAAACATAATATGAACCTATTTAGATGAAATTATGTTGATAGTTTTCATCGTGGGTTGAATTAATTGCTTCGCAGCAAAGTTGCAGACATGTTGGCCCTTGAGTTCCGAGCGTGTACGAGAGGAATATTCCTCTATAATTGTCTATAATCGAATGTCCATAGACAGCTTCAAAATAGAGTGTAGAGAGGCCTTTACAAACAAAAATCATAACTAAACTTTCGTACTAGCCGAGTGACAGCTACGGCGGAACCTCCAAAAATTAGGTCGGCATTTTTTGCCATTTTCGCCTTGCCACATCGCATGCCTGCAATTATAGCTATGGTGTCAGTCGAACGCCAGTCCAGAGTTCGCGTGCCGTCGAAAACCTTTTATTTTGTTTGTTATAAGTTAACGTTAACGAGATATCATGGGAGCGATCAATCATATGGTTTAGGACAGCGATTCCCAAACACTTTTGGTGGCGGAACTGTTTTAAAAGGTGACATTTTTGACGGACCCCTTAGCTCTATCTATCTGATTTGTCTCCTTACTGGGGGGTAAGCCAAGATCTTTTCTTTATCGCTTCGTTATAAAATCGCCCGTCAAAATGTATGGAATTGAAATAAGACGAGTCAAACGTCAACGTAACATTAACGAAGGCTTACGTCAATTCCATACATCGGCGATTCTATAACGAAGCGATAACGAAAAAGGCTTGGCTAAATGACAAGGGGGGTGAGCCAAAATGTTTTCGTTTTCGCTTCGTTATAGAATCGCCGATGAAAATGTATGGAATTGACATAAACGTTCGTTAATATGACGTTGACGTTCGACTCGTCTTATGTCAATTCCATACATTTTGATCGGCGATTCTATAACGAAGCGAAAACGAAAAAGTTTCGGCTATAGGCCCTGGTGTCTGATGAGATTTCTAAAAGCAATGTACCTACTGCTTGAGGAACCCCAAAGCCTCACGGCGTAGCGGTCAAACCGCTCGTTCTCGAGGACGCATATAAATCGAACGTTATGAAATAGGTGTGTTACGATTAATTAATATGTTAATCTCAGTCACCCACAGTAATATAGTGTAATTATAATGGCGGCGTTATAGGTCGTATAACTCAATTAGTGCTAATCGTTAATGAGACTGCCTAAGTAATGGTTAGTGCTGATTACCGTGACTTAGCGCTTATGCTTAGCTTATGCTGCGCGGCTGCGGCCTTGCCTACTTTGAATATAATAATATAATATACTCTATTAACGCCTCCGTGGTCCAGTGGTCTAGAGCGTCGCTCTTGACTCGGAGGTCGTGGGTTCGATTCCCGCGTTGGAAACATGTTATTTCCAAGTTCGGTTAGGACAATGCAGGCGGATCACCTGATTGTCTGACAAGTAAGATAATCCATGCGTCGGATGGGCATGTAAAAAGTCGGTCCTGCGCCTGATTTCTCGCCAGTTGTGTCGGTCTTCCGTTCCACTGGGTTATGAAAGTAAAGGAATAGAGAGTGCTCTTGTGTACTGCGCACACACCTGGGCACTATAAAATTACTCCTGCGTACTGGCCTGGTTTCAATGAAACCGGCCACCGTCACCGAAACCGGTGTGGGGAGTATTATTATACTCTATTGAGTAGGACACACTCGTTACGATAGAGAATATTCTGCAATAGTAGCAGAGGGCACTATAACAAGCACAAACACTATACAGTAAGCAATCCGACCAAAATCTGACAAGATGCACAAGTCATATCAGAATATTAACAGAAACTTCGAATAAAACTTTTTGTTTACTGCCGATGCTGCCGTCTAGCGTGAAAACATTGCAGTAGTATACTACTATTCTATGAGGATTTTCTATGTTTCGTTTGCCGCTAGGATACAGTCCCAACTCACGAAAAGCGCCAAAGCGACAGACAGACAGGATTTCGCATTTATAATATTAGTATGGATAGCTGTAACCACACGCGTATCACAATCAAATATTACGAACGAAAGTGTTATCGTTTGAAACAGTCGCACAATACCAACAGAACCCGCTTCTAAATCCGCTTTCTCTTTATACAACCCTTTCGAATTAACCGGTTCGCAAAGAAAAATGGCTTTCCGTATCAGCCTGTCCTTCACCGAGATTAAACGTCACAAATGATTAAAAAATCACGCTCTTTTTAATAGAAATATCAGAGTTCCCACGTAAATTAGCTGAGTAATAAGAAATGTGCCGTGACTAATTACTTTCTTGACAAATTACCTTTTTGTGTTTTATTTCTACCTTTTTTTTAGCTGGGAAATGCCTTTTTACTTTCCGCGGGGGACTGGTGGCTTCTGCTGCGGATTGATAGGAGTCTGGGACTCGCTGCGTCCGATGAAATGATAGGGAAGTGGGAATACTGCTCTACCCCCTAAAACTCGGCACTAGAGCCGCGACATTTACCTGATTTTTCTAATGTAATATTTATCATACTAAACATAAGAAGATTGCACTAATTAAGATCATCGCGTCGTTACCTTTTTAACGGAAAAACGGGTTAATTTATTTTTCGCTACAAATTGCAATTTATCACCACATCAACTCACAAATTTTACCCCACTTTTGTGAAACAATGAAATCAATTTACGTTCACGGTTTGTGACGAAATCGGCTCTGACGGCGCGTCGCCCGCCGACCGCGCACGGTGACCGAACCCGTGATAAATTATATCGGACTTACTGACCGGTTATAAAGAGCGGTTAAACCAAATGATGTAACAGTTAAATTGATATGTAAACCGAAGCGTTTTAACTATTCAGCGAGAAAATAGGCTTGGTGGTTTAATATTAATTGTGTATGCATTTTGTGCGTCCAGTGGCCTAGCACTGTAGCGGAGAAGGATCATAAAGTTCGCCGTAATTTAAGGTTCGATTTATATGCGGAGCTATTAGCCGCTCAATCAAACAGCTAGCCCTTTGGACCTTGACTGAACAACGCCATTCAACCACACGTCTAGTTTTTTAATTGAATATTTGAGTCGCTCAAAAGGTTCAACACTACAGCTGATTAAAAAGCCACTGTTGAATTAGTCCAGCGTTAATTATTTTCAATATTTCTCATCTTGCATCCAGGCAAGTTCTACATACTCGTAGATGTCATATTTTGAGCTCATTTTGTTGCTTTTTTATAGGGGTTGAAAACTAAAGTAAAACTGCTGTAAGAGATTTCTTTTAGAAATAAGCAGTTCCTTTGTGTCGTCTATCTGTGTTTATTGTATCTGTATGTTTTTCTTGTGTGCAATTAAGAGTTAAATAAATAAATAAAATAAAGTCGCAGAATTTGTTAAAGATATTCATATTATGAAATAAACAGCTGAAATATTTGGCTTGACTCGGCTTGAGGCACGTGGCCATGTTTACCAAAAAATATTGAAATTTTCTTTAAACCCATAACCCTCCACCCACCTCATAAGGTCGGGCTCGAACCTGCGCTACGCCAACAGATCCACACGCAATAAATAATGAAGTTAGTTTCAGTACTAACAGTGGTAGTTACCGAAATCGGTTCGTGTAAACTAGTCATTATTTATACACCGATTGGGATGTTCGCTATTTCGCAAGTTGCAATATTTTCGCTGATAGTGAGAGGGCGATCGCCAGATTTATGGGCATTTGATCATGCGATTGGTCGCTTGATCATGCGATCATGGCGTGATTATGCGATTATGTTCCTGATCATTACTTTGTCCACTTCCACATGTTTTTGAAGTGAACACTACTTTAGATGTATTGTGTTGTTGGTATGGAGATACTTAAAAGCCCGGGAAAGGATACAGGTTGGTTTATTGGTACTAAATGCACGATTCCCGCGTTTTAAATAAAATTCTGCGTAACAAAATTACGAAAACCATCTAATTAAACATATTAATTATTTATACTGTATATTTCTCGCCGGGTTAGTTCCCGAACCGGTGGTAGGCACTATGTAGACTTTCTGAGATTTTTATTTTTATTATTCATTTTTCAATTTTTATTATTTATTTTATTTTACTAGATGACGCCCGCGACTGAGTGGCGCAAAAAATCGTTTATCGCGCGGGATCTGTACATTTTTCCGGGATAACCTTCCTTCTTCCTTCCTTCATTTATCCGTCTCTTACCAGGACTCTATGCATCTCCATAACAAATTTCAGCAAAATGGGTTCAGCGATTTGTTAAATCCATACTAATAATATAAATGCGAAAGTGTGTCTGTCTGTCCATCCGTCCGTCTGTCTGTCTATCTGTTTGTTACCTCTTTACGCCCAAACCGCTGAACAGATTTTGCTGAAATTTGGCATAGAGATACTTTGAGTCCCGGGAAAGGACATAGGATACTTTTTATCCTGGAAAAAGTACGGTTCCCGCGCGATATTGTTTTGGCGCAACGGAGTTGCGGGCGTCATGTAGTATTTAAAATAATATAAAATTACGTACGAAATGTTAAATTATTATATTTCGTTAGGCTTTCTGTGTACGGTACATAAATGAATTCAATCACGTAGTTTTTCCAATCGCTAATCTATCTAGCCATTAGCCGCCTCATGTGAATCTAGTTTCTCATATTTTCGATAAATAGACGACAGTATCATGATTGTTGACAGTTGTAGGACATCCATAAAGATACAATAAGGGCCAGGCCACAACACTGCGTTGCGGTGTCGCATCGTAAAAATCTACGACGCCGCAGAACTCATCGTTGAAATTTGCGATGCGACAAGGACATCTTCCACTCAAATTTTGCGCTCCGACATCGTATTTTATTTATTTATTAAAAAAGCAATTTTCATTATAGGTAGTGAATCGATACAATAGATATTGCTCTAATATCGAAGAATTTTGATATTGTCTCACAGCTTGAGATATCGGCACAACGTAAACCGCGGGAGCGTTGAAATATGGCTGGGGAATTACCGCCGGTCTTGACAGATTGTCGGGGGATCCCCTCACCACAGCTTAAAAACTTGTGCGTATTGAAATTTTCTTATCTGTGTCTCTTTAAAATAGGTATTGAAAGGATATTTTTTAATATCACGCGACGGTCGTAGAAGAGGGCACTATTAGCACATACAGTAAATATTCCGACTGAAATCCGACATGTTGCAAACGTCGAACAAAATATTTTGTTTAATTTTTGTGCTAGCTCTGTCTTCTAAAGTGAAAACATTGCAGTAAGTAATAATAAATCCTACTGTTCATAAAATAATCAAAACTTTAAATCTATGCTACAAAATTGTTTACTTTGTGTTTCAAATCTGTTGACAATTCGTTCATTAAAATCGAATCAGTAACCAACATGGAAATAACTAACATAATATTATAGGTGCGGCCCAAGTCTTAAATCTTCCTTTGCCTCTGGAGACTGGACGTTCGAATCGAGCAATCAAAAGGAGGATCGGAGGCAAATTTCTTTCCTGATTCACCTTTAAGGACTTGCAATTTTCGACCTCATTTTTAACCGACTTCCAAAAAGAAGGAGATTCAATGTTTGGCGGCTATTTTTACCCACTATTGTTGTCCCCTTTGTCACCTATTATACTCCCGTTTCATTTCGTGCTATAGAACCACCATATTTTGCTATCTGAATGGGAGCTGGTATTCATGAGCGAGACCAATAAATCGCATATTGGACGCGTATATCACGACGTTTTTTTGTCCCGTCAACGCGATTAACGATTGTGTACGAAAGGTTTTTGTAACTAGACGCAAATAACTCATCTATCACGTGGGAAATGTAGAATTTTGTTAGATAAAATGTTGAAACAGAATTGGTTGCACTCCGAAAGTGTTGGCAGAAGAAAGTGAAACAGCAGGTTAAAACAGAAGTTAGAGAGGAATATATCTCTTTTTTTAGTTTGTCTTCGACGACTCGCTGGCCATCTACTCTCTAAAATTGTCTATTAAGGGTCAAATCAGACCGCAGTACGCGACGCGTAGATGCATTTCTAAATTTGTATGAATTTGACAGATTTTCAAGACGTTTCACGCAATTAAAATCTGTCAATTTAGTACAAATTTAAAAATTCATCTACGCGTCGCGATGCGGTCTGAATGTCGTTGACTTTTGACTCATCTAACTGTTAAAAATAAGCCCGGCCGCACATTGTATGACATTTCTGATCAGAAACAGTTGATCGTCCGCGCTGTCTTTTACATTGTACCCACTGAGCCGAGTGAGCTCGAAGTGGCGATCCGGCGGAATTCAAAATATTTTTCTGATAAGAATTCGGACAATGTGCGGGCGGGCTAAGTTAGCGATATCTGTGGGCTCCTAGATAATTTCGTTAGATTTTGAATACAATAATCTCTATTCCCTTTAGGCTACTATGTCACTGTAAGCTTATTACAGTGGCGACGAAATGCTTAGCAGCGCGGCAGCGGCTCATACAGTTGACAGAACTCCTTAAAACTCTGTGTGATAAGTTTTGAAAATGCGAACTCTAAGTTGCCTAAAATTTGTCAGCTGAAGAGAAAGAAATATACAGAGGTAACACAATATAAACTGATTTAAAATTCACATAAAATCGAATTCTACCCTCGTTAACAATTCGACCGTTATCGGCTATCATTATTGTATGAATTATTATTCCCTAAAGGTCCCAAATTGGTCCCGCCGCTCTCACGGTCATGTGTCTTACATAATTCGTTTATGTCAGTGTTTTGCAACCTTTTTTATGATGCGACGGTTGGGCGTGAACAGATAACAAACACTGGCGTCACCCCTGTTTTCTGTTTTCTACAGAAGCTTCGCGACCCACAGGTTGAAAAACACTGGTTTATCTTATCTGTGCGTGGCGACGGCTGGATCGTAAATTTTAAATTTATTTTAGTCATTGGAAAATTGTGAAGGCTCTCGAATAATGGCGTTAATAAGAAATATGGCAGGGAAATAAAAAAATATTGCCCGACCCGTCAGCGCGTTGTTTATTGCCGTTAATAACGTGTATAAAGGCCTTACGAGTTTATAAAGATTTTGATTTTATAAAACTATTTTGAGAGGTTTTAATATTGTCTAGTTTGTAAATATATAATTTATCTATTGTATATATAAAGTATGAAAATATATAAGAATATGAAACCAAAATTTTTTTACTCTCGCTAAAACATAAGAACTGAACCGATTTGGCTGATTTTAGTTTTGAAATATTCATGGATGTCCAGGGTAGGTTTTTCTCAAGAGTAAAGTGATACGAACTTACCGGGTTATCTAGTAAAATATATACCTAATAATATGTCTGTGTTTCAACGAAAAGCACGTTTTGTTTGCGGACGCTTTGTATGTTTTTGAAACCAACGATTTGAAACATCATTAATTTAAAAGGATTCACTCGTGGTGTTTAGTAATTGTAGTAGTGTGCGCTGTCCTACATCGCGCTATCGAAGTCTTCTAAATTCAAAATGAAATCTTCAGCCTGGACGATGATCGAGATGGACTGCTGGGCATTCTTGCTCTCATATCTCACATACTCGCATTTTTTAAATCTTCGCTCCAAGAAAATGGACCAGAAAAAAGCACATATCCCACAATATTATGTTAACAAAATATTGATAGCCAAGAATATTAAAATATCACATTAATCGGGAGATGAAGCGATAAAAAGCGGGAATTAATAACCGCGCCATAAAACAATGATGGCCGCCGATTTTTTAATATTGGCGCGAATTCAGATGATATGATTAAACGGCGGTGGGTTTCACTTGCCAAACCCGCTGCCAAATCTGCCCTCCATCCATCAGATGGAGATAGGTTTGCTCATCTGCCCGTAACTTATTTTACAAACTTTCTCATTGAAAATTTTTATTGCGCTCAGATTTGTGGTAGTGATTTGTTTAGAGTTGAAGGAGTTTTGTTTCAAGTGTAACCAGTAACTAGAAATTCGTTTATGGTGCCGGAATCGTACATTTTGCTGGGATAATAAACTATCCCATAAAACATAGGATAGTTACTTTACCGGTATATAAAACATCGTTTAAATCGGTTCAGAGGATTAAAGAGGGTGAAGAAATAGAAAATAGTTTGTTAAGGTCTTTAAACCCTGGCCAATTTAACACATGCACACTATAATGAACATTAAAGTATTTATATTGTAAAAACAGTTTTTCCTTGAAGTACAAAAAAAGGCCAGCGTCTCTCAAATAATATTAAATAGTTAAACACCTCAAAGCATTCTTTTGAGTCGAAAGAAATTCGTCACTTCATAATAAAATGTATTTATTCCCTCGGAGCTGTTGACAGAGGACGAGCTCTACCACGTTTAAAAGACTATTAAACGTCTGTTACCTTTGTATCTAATCGTCGTTAAGTTCAAAAGGTCTCGGACGTGATCGGAAAAACAATCTTGTTTGTTACCGTGATAATGTAAGTGTAAATATTTTGTACTAGGTGTTATTTATTCGCCACGAATAATTCAGAGGGATAGGTACTTCATGAAAACATAACTCTGTCGTGCAAGTATAGTAACGGATTAATTAATAACGTGTACATGCTTTTTAAAATTTGTATTAAATTGATTTATCAACAGATGTTAAGTTGCAAAACACAGTTAATAATATGAAGTAAGTCCAAGAAAAAAGTTTGATACAAATCTGACCCCCTCTTTGGTCCCCTTAGAGGGGTGAGAGGGGGGATTTTTATACACCAGATGTTGAGTTAGAAGAAGACAAATATATCTGCGAAAACCGTATGCAAATCAGATCAGTAGTTTTCGTGTTATAGAAAAAAGTTTGATACAAAATCTGACCCCTCTTTCGTCCCCTTAGAGGAGTGGGGGGAAATTTATATATAGATATAGGCATTTCGAAATAGGCCATGGTAGCTATAGCAACGCAGTTCGTTTTGAAATTTGATTGTGACAGTCACAACAACCAGACTTTATTTAGGTAAATACATACATCGGCTATTCCTAATGGGAGGCCATTTTTAAAGAAGAAGAAGAAGGTACATCATCAATATTTTTAAAGAAGAAGCCAGGCCATTTTTAAAGAAGAAGAAGAAGGTACATCGTCAACACACACAATTTAATATACTTACGGGTACTTGCGTAGATCTGGGCTAAAGTTAACTCTGAGTTAAACATCATGTCATCTCTATCATTCTAGTCATATCTGTCACTCACCAAGTGAGTGATAGAGATGACATGATGTTTAACTCAGAGTTAACTTTAACTCAGATCTGCGCAAGTGGGCCTTAATAAATAAAGATTAGTTTTCACATCAACTTAAAGATACAGTGCACAAATTTTTGGATAAAAATTATAGAAATCAAAAGTTATTAACAAATTTTGGTACAAATATAATAAGAGAAGATAAACAATTATTATTAAAAAAATTATCTATTCCAATGAAATATTTTTTGTTGCAGGCCAAAAAGCGGCTCCATGCTGCTATACAGTCGGAAGAAGGTGCGGTACCGACGGGACGGGTACTGCTGGAAGAAGCGGAAAGACGGGAAGACCACGCGAGAAGACCACATGAAGCTGAAGGTGCAGGGGACTGAGGTTGGTCTTTTATTTATTTTTTAAGCTATTCGTATCTTTTATCGTGGGCTTTGAGCGCGGCAACCAAATCAAGAAACGTAACAACAAAAACCTAACATCCCCCAGTCCCCACTCCTCGGTGCGGCGCGGGCATTGCCAGACTTCGGCACAGTATTTGTGTGTGTGCGACTAGATGTTCATAGAATTATAATTGCATAAGTTGATAGAAAATGCTATGCAATAGCTTTACCACGGCAGTGCCCGAGTGCCGCACGTATTTGTTTTATTTATTTAATAGACGTCTTCATGCAGATACTTACAAAGACGGGCTTAATGCCTCGTGACATTCTCTACTAGCCAAGGTAGAATAGACGTATTCTTATGTTGCGAGAATGCCGCTTGGGCAACTATTACACTGACATTTAAAAAATCATGTGCCAGGCACACAGAGTACTTGAAGAGCATACTTCGCTCGGAAAATACTGTATAAATTATCCACAGCGGATGCAAATGCCTGAAGGAGCCTATTACAGAATTATTATGCCAAATAAGAAGACGCCAGAGCTGATTAGTGATTACCTACAAATACAATATGTGCATAATATGATAGACGACAAAATTAAATAAAAAAAACTCTTTATACTTACAGTTTTTCCTGATCGGTTTCATAATGGTCTTTACCAAAATGTAAAACCGATTAGAAAAAAAAAAACCATTTTTTTCATTTGGTTTCGTTTGGTATTTCACCAAACGAAACCAAAAGAATAATTAATGACTACGCCCTTACGATTTTGTTCCTTTAGACCCTTTTGTAGGACCAAATTGAAATCTGGCTCGTGGCCAAACTTTTAGGCCAACCCCGTACGGTCCTTCATTCCCACTGACCTTAGCCACAGATGACTAAATAGTTACTACGTAACCTAAGCTAGATAAAAGAAACAATAAGGGCCTGTTTCACCGTTTCCTGGTAAGTGCCGGATAGGCTATCCACCGTTTAACTTGATAGAATATGGAGAATCTGTCAAAAAAGTTGTGGATAGCCTATCCGGCACTTATTAGCAAGTGGTGAAACAGGCCCTAAAGCTGATATTTTGTCAGTACCATACGCGTTGTACGCGTCGAACGCACAGTACACGAAATGCGGCAAGTACGGTGTGGACGAATACTGGGTTTCACTTCATTTCATACAATGAATTCTAAAATGCGGGGCGCGTAGGGCGTCACGTGCTGGCTGATAAATGTGCGTTCACATTAATTCCTAAAATACGGGAACAACTATATTATTTTATAGAACTCCTCTCAAGCCCCAAGCGGTCGCATGCGACCGAAACAACAATAGAATACAATGGCAATTCCTAGAATCCGCGATCGACGGATTCAATAAATAAACTCAATTTATAATTAATATATTTTGTTAACAGTTTTGACAATTATAATGTTTATATTTGTTATACTCGTGAGATGTAGTTAGTTCTAAGTGGCTAAACACATTAGGCCGAAAATAATAATAAAAAATAATCCTTAAAAATTTTAACGAATTATTGCATTGTCATTACGTATGCAAAGTAAATATGTAGGTATTAAATTTTATTTAACTATTATGGTACTTTTTTCGCTATTCAAAATCTGCATCTACCACCTCTATATCACCCAAAGGTTGGCTGGAAGAAAATGCCTAAAAGCATCAAGCCCGTAATTTTTCGTTTTCTTATTCTAATCTATACGTCATATTAATAAAATTGGAGTGTCTGTTTGTAATATTGAAAGAACCGTTTGTTACTACATGCATATGAATATAATAATATACGCTACATACACCAAGACAACATTTTTTTACAATTTTTGTCTGTATGTCTGTCTGTCTGTCTGTTTGTTTCGGCTATCTCTGAAACGGCTGGAGCTATTTTCAAAGGACTTTTAAATTGGTAGATAGCTGATGTAGTAAGGAGTAACTTAGGATAACTTTTAAACGACTTCCAAAAAGAAGGATATATTTTACTTTGACGCGGGCGAAGTCGCGAGCAACAGCTAGTTACAAAATAAGTTTCATTTTATTATTTTATTTACTTTGTACTAGATGACACTATAAAAATAATATTTGGTCGGGGAAAAAGGTTTTTCGCATTTTATATAAAAATTCAAAAGGTTTTTTTATAAAGTTTATTTACAATTGACTAAAGTATATAGGTGCCATTTCGTTCGATAACTTTTGGCCATCTTGTTGGTAGGGACATGATCCCATTGCTATAAAAAATTTGGGACTTCAGATGAAAAAACTGCGACAAGTGGTTTTGGCAGTCCTCTTGTGATGTCAACCTGACACTGCCTAAGGAATTCTGGTAGGTAGTAATCTGAAGATGCAAGGTCAGGGCTATACGGCGGATGCATTAACACCTCCCAGCCAAACTCCCGTAATTTTTGCTGAGTGGCTAAAGATGTGTGAGCTCTAGCGTTATCATGATGAAATACCGCACCCCT
Source organism: Plebejus argus (assembly GCA_905404155.3). NCBI lineage: Eukaryota > Metazoa > Arthropoda > Insecta > Lepidoptera > Lycaenidae > Plebejus > Plebejus argus. The sequence goes on along the minus strand of FR989942.1, from coordinate 12,424,407 downwards.
TCTGTTGATTAATTCCGGCCGCTTTTTCTCAACTTCTTGCTTTAATCTCATCAGTTGTTCGCAGTACAGTTCAGAAACGATAGTCCTGCCTGGCGGTAACAGCTCATAATGAATAATGCCCTTCCAATCCCACCACACACACACAGCATCACCTTGTTGCGAGTGAACCCGGGTTTCACCACAGTCTGTAAAGCCTGGGGGGTGAGCCAAATGTTTTCGTTTTCGCTTCGTTATAGAATCGCCGATGAAAATGTATGGAATTGATATAAGTGTTCGTTAATATGACGTTGACGTTCGACTCGTCTTATGTCAATTCCATACATTTTGATCGGCGATTCTATAACGAAGCGAAAACGAAAAAGTTTCGGCCATAGGCCCTAACCGGCCTTTAACCACGATCTTTTTCGCACGTTCTTGTCGTACGTGATCCACTTTTCATCACCAGTTATCAGCTTCTTCAAAAATGGTTCGGTTTCATTACGTCGTAATAAAGAATCACAAATGAGTACACGGTTCATTAGGTTTCTTTCAGTGAGCTGATGAGGCACCCAAATATCGAGCTTTTTTGTGCACCCAGCTTTTTTCAAATGCACCAAAACCATTTTGTGGACAATCCCCAGTTCAGTTCTTCAGCTACATAGTAACTACTAATATGCCGATTTTGCTCCACTTTTTCAAAAATGGCATCAGTTTTGTCCGTAACAGGGCGACCAGAGCGACGTGCATCATTGATATCAAAAAATTTGCGCTACTCTCACAGATATTGCATTAGGTCCATAAACATCACAAATTTTTTCGCGGCTTGTGTTTCATTTTTACCTTTTTTAACCCCCGACCAAAAAGAGGGGTGTTATAAGTTTGACGTGTCTGTCTGTCTGTCTGTCTGTCTGTCTGTCTGTCTGTCTGTCTGTCTGTCTGTCTGTCTGTCTGTGGCATCGTAGCATCCAAACGGGTGGACCGATTTTGATCTAGTTTTTTTTGTTTGAAAGCTGACATGACGGTGAGTGTTCTTAGCTATAGTTCATCATCATCAGCCTGCTCATTGCTGAAATATCACGGTATATCTGGTTCGTGATAGGACGATTAGCAACTTGCAGTCGTTTGATGGATTTTATATTTTGCATCCTGGTTCGAGACACTTATGAATATATACACATTATTGGAAAGTTGACCTGGTGATGCAGCATCACCTGGTAATCAATAGGATACCCAACTCCTCACCAACTTAGAGCAGAGGTTTCGTGTTTGGGCTCATTTTAATTGCGACAACCAGTAAGACGTAGATAAACAATAAATATTTGCATGCTGCTGCTGCAGCATCACCTGGATTCTATAGGAGCCAAGCTCCGTATGAACCTAAAGTGGAGGTTTCATGTTTGGGCTCATATTGATGGCCTCATCCAAGAGGACATATTTTATAGATGGTATTCATTGGGATATGATCCAGTTGGTAGGAATTATTCTGCACAAGTTTAAAAAGCATAAAATAAAATTAAATTAAGAAATTTAAAAAAACCCCCGCCAAAAAACTTTAAAAAGTAATGAAATAACATTTCCTGACTTTAAGTTTAAATCATTCCTAAGAGTAAAGTAATATTTTAGTCCATAATTGTTGTCAAGGTGTGTCGGGGGACCGCTAATGTAGATGTTTGATTTCACATAACAATATAAATTAAGGGTCTGTTCACAGTGACCCGAATCGAGAGAATCAGCGACTATTATGGCGATACAAAATGCAAAAGTCGCTGTTGTGGTAGTTTACTTAGCGGTCCCCCGACACACCTTGACAACAATTATGGACTAAAATATGACTTTACTCTTAGGAATGTTTTAAACTTAAAGTCAGGAAATGTTATTTCATTACTTTTTAAAGTTTTTTGGCGGGGGTTTTTTTAAATTTCTTAATTTAATTTTATTGTAATAGTAAAACATTCTAAATGTTATTTTCATTGTTAAATTATTATTTTGTATTTATGTAGATTGTAGATTATTGTTATTGTAAATTTTATATTCTGTTGAGATTCTTGCATAAGTCAAATTATGTAATATAAACATGCAAATATAGCAGTCAAGGATATTTTTTGAAAATTTGCCGTCGAAATTTTTCATCAGATTCTGGTAGACCTAATATATTATGTAAGTACCTATGTTTATGAATACATATTCAGGATATATAGAAGGTTATTCTTTTATCCTACTTCATTAAATATCAGTCTTTTTATTCTTTATTTTTTTATTTTCCTAAAATAGATCTCTTGACCCGTCATGACCCCTACAGAAGCTTCGCGACCCCCATTGGGTGGCGACCCGCTGTTTGACGAACACTAATTTGTATCATGTTTGGTTCTCAGTCGGGAACATAGGTAGCGCTGATTGTCGGCTACATCGCGCTATCGCTTACACGAATCTCAGGAATAAGTCCATTCCGAGATGTCGTCCAATAAGTTTGTCATCTTTGATCTTATTAATTAGAGCAAAGAGCATAGAGCTATAATATAAGCTTTTGCTATTTTTGGGACGGTTTCTCATTATGAGAACCCGTAATAATAGTGTGTATCAAAAATAAGTGATAATACTTCGGGGTGTGTACGTGTTCCTCGTAGAGAGTTCACTGCGAAAGTAGCAGCGCTGTAATATCAATTTTTTTCACTTTTGTATGGAAAAACTCGTGACGTTCGGGCCCTTGCCCATACAAAAGTGAAAAAATAATATGATCTTTCAGTGCTGCTACTTTCACAGTGAACTCTCTACGAGGAACACGTACACACCCTAAAGTATTAGCTCTTATTTTTGTTACACACTGTATATTCTTTCCTGGGACTCAAAGTATCTCCAATCTCCATACCAAATTTCAGCAAAATCGGTTCAGCGGTTTAAGCGAGAAATACATGTAACAGACAGACACACTTTCGCATTTATGATATTAGTATACGGTATACTAATGACATATTAAATGCGTGAAATGAAAAAAAACTGTCTTTCAGCGCTGCTACTTTCACAATGAACTCTCTACAAGGAACACGTACACACCCTAAAGTATTATCACTTATTTTTGTTACACCCTGTATAATCCTTTTTTTCCCGAAAATAATGTACGGTTCCCGCGCGATAAGCGAATTTTGGCGAACTGAGTTGCGGGCGTCATCTAGTATCGTTATATTTACGCTTACGCTTGGCATCTGTAAAGCACTCAAGCTATACAAACGGTGTAGGGTCAACAGAATTCACAAACATTCAATGAATAAGCGAATGAGTCTGACTGTCACGGAACCACTAATTGGTCGCGGTTTTTCCATTCGATTCATTATCCCTGATAACTGTCATATACCAATAATGGCGATTATGCAAGTTTATGATATAAGTGTATTTAGTTTCATATTAAATGTTATAAAGAATTATTTTTCGTTTTGATTGTACCTTACTTATTTATTTATCTCTATATATTTAAATGGATTTTCAGTTGTGTTAGTTACGCTAAAACTCGAAAACAGCTGAACGGATTGGGCTAATTTTAGTCTTAAGTAAATCGTGAAAGTCTAAGGAAGGTTCATAGGTGACACGAAGTCCACCGGGACATTATTAAAAAAATGGTAACAGGGAATTATGTTAAAATACTGATTTTAATGTATTAATCACAGTAGGAACTCGATTAACCGGACTTAATTATTGTTGTTAGGCAGTCGGATTTTCAAATATCCGGATAATCGAATGTGTGATGATAGTCGGGTTCGGTACATAATATTATATTCAGAACATAATATTATGTCTTTATTAAAAATATAACACAAAATCAATTTTTATTCAGAAATCACTTAGAAAAACTTTTTCCCGTGGCAGTCCGGATAATCGCAAATCCGGATAGAAGGCCGGATAATCGAGTTTCTACTGAACGATCAATCGTTTCGATGGAAATAGTTTCTCAAGAAGGTCTCTTATATCGGTTTTGCCGCTTGAAATGTGTGACTCTCTCTTGACTTCGTTTATTTTTCCGGGATAAAAAATATTTCCGGGACTCAAAGTATGCCCATACCAAATATTAATAGCTGTAAGTTTGCCGAAGAAATAAAAATAAAATTAAAACCAAAGGGCCAGCCCTAAAACTAAACCTAACCTGGAATATAAAATGTTTTCATAAAAATACCAATACACTTAAATGAACAATACAAACTGAGTGATGTAGGTCAAAATTGCGAACAAAAACATTCATTCATTCATTCATAACATAAAAGAAAATTGTTCCGGTCTCTTAACAGCTCACAATGAAAGAACTGAACATTACAATAACTCTTAAGCGGTGTTTAAGTCCAATATAGTGTTGACTGTTGTTTGCAGGGTTAATGTATACTCATGAAGTTAGGGTTAGCTGACACTGAGACGACATATTATACGACCACCCATATTAAAACTCTGGAACGATTGAACGCCAGTAGTATTTCAGGACCAACATGACCTGTAAAACTTTAAGAAGAGATTTCCACTTAAAAGACCGGCAACGCACGTGCAACTATTCTGATTGCGAGCGTCCATGGGCAACGCTAGTTGCTTTTCATTAAGTGACCCGTTTGCTCCTTTGCCCCCCTAATTTTATAAAAAAAAAATTAAAATAAAACACATCAACCGTAGTACTCCTTCGTAGATTGCTACGCCGTAGCACGTCTACGAACTCGTCTACGTCGTAGCAATCCGCTAAGGAACAATTTTGTAGCAATGTAAATTCAACATAATAGTTACTTTAAAACTGTTTGTCAATCACAACACGACCCGCATAACTTCAAGAAGATTCCCTCTTAATTAAAGGCCTCCAACGCACCTGCAAATCTTCTGATATAGTGAGTGTCCATGGGCGACGCTAGTTGCTTTCCATCAAGTTACCTGTTTGCTTGTTTGACCTCTAATTTTATATAAAAAAAGAAAATAAATCACATCAACCTTAGTACTTCTTCAAAGATTGCTACGCTGTAGCATGTCTACGAACTCGTCTACGACGTAGCAAGCCGCTACGGAATATTCAAGCAATGTAAATTCAACATAGGTACTTTTTAAGCGACTTAAAAAATAAGGTTATCAATTCAACCTGTATGTATGTAATATTTCCAGTTTTCGTATTTGTTGGTCTATATCAGCGTCTGAACAAACGTGCCAAATTTTAAAATTGTATAATATATGACTGTATGTTTTATGTTTGTTTGCATATCTCTGGAAGTACAAAACCGATTTAAGTAATTCTTTTTTGTTGTACTAATTGTTCAACTGACTACTGCAAGTTTCATCAAAGTCGGTTTAGTAGTTTTTGAGATACGGAATTTCAATTGTCAATTACGTACAATTTTAGATGTTGGTTTTATCTTTTTAAAATACAATTATTGATGTATGTTTTGCCGATGACAACACAACCTACACGACCTCCAAACCTTCAAGAAGAGAACGTATTCCCTTTTAAAAGGCCGCCAACGCACCTGCAGCTCTTCTGATATTGCGAGTGTCCATTAGCTTTTACGGTTGTTGCTTTCCATCAGGTGACCCGTTTGCTCGTTTGCCCCATTTTTTCATAAAAAAAATTCGATACTCGATGCTCGTAATTAAAAAAATAAATCATTAATTAAAAATCTAACTTACACAAAACATTTTGAAGGTATGAATAAAAACTGTATGATATTAAACTAGATGGCGCCCGCAACTCAGTAGCGCTAAAATTTGTTTATCGCGCGGAAGCCGTATATTTTTCCGGGATAAAAAGTTTTCTATGTCCTTTCGCGGAACTCTAAGTATCTGCACACCAAAGGACAAAGGCGAAATATTATTTGATATTTTTTTTAGCGTCTAAAAATGCCATGTGAACAAAAACTAATATTTTATTATTTTATATTTTACCAATATATTCTAGGGTTTAGTAAAGGCCACCAAAAAAAACAATTATTTTTTGTAAATCAATTGACTACTTAATACGAATTTCAAGCGAATTTCATATTTTCCGCTCAGCTACCGTTAATATTGCCATTTTATATTTTTTGCCAAAGCGGTGGCGCGCACCGCGCGGCGGTTCAGCCGGCGAACGGCATAAATAACATAATGTTTCATCCTACCGTTTAAGTTATGAATAGATCTACAATTATTTTAGTTAATTCAACACTTTTAATAAATAAATCGATGTTTATTTTTTCAAAGTAGTTAGGTAAAAAAGAATGGATGAGGTAGTTCCTAAAATAACTAGCAACACTGCTTAGTTGTCAAACAAATGTTAATTGTCATACCAAGTATCAAATGTCAAAAAATATCTATGGATTCTATGGTGTTCCTGCCGCGTGCGTTGCCTCTCGTGTTCGATTGTGTTTTATTGTTTTTCCTTTAATTTCGACCCGGCATGTTTTTGGACTTTGATTCTGTGATTTGACTTGTTATATGGACTCCGTTATCCCTTTTGCAAAATACAAAACAAACAAACAATACAAAACAAACAATAATAAAATAATACCAATAATAATAAGTAAGTAATACCTACTTACCAATGAAACATAACCTAAAATATTTATGATTTTTATGATCTAATATCTAATTTGCCCAGCAGTGGGACACTATAGGCTAATTAATAATAATAATAATAATAATATCTAATAACCTAGGCCTTCTTGGGAATATTTATTTTTAGAAGTTAGTTGTAGGATGAGTTCCTAATCATTTAAGCATTTTTTTATTTATAGACGCCTCCATTTTATCTCAAATAAAATCATGTATGAGAGTTCGCCATTGTCCTTTCAGCAATTTTTTTTGCTGCGTTTGGGCAAAAAGTTTGGGCGAGAAGAGGTAAGAAACAGACAAACTTTCGCATGTATAATATTAGTATAGACGCCTGTTTAATCACCTTAAGAATATAATATTATGTCTAAGTTATATTTCTAATCAAGTACATTTATTTGCAATCGTATCAGATATATCGTAAGTTGGAGTTTAGCCAATTATGAGGTGATGACGTATGTACGTGGCCTTGTCCGTGTGATTTACTTTTTGCTTTTGCCGAATTGAAATAGTTTAAAATGGATGGTTTAGTTTTGGTAACATATTATCTGCTGGATCGATAATGTTAAGTAGTAATTGTTCAGCAAGCGACTAAAATAGAGTTCAAAAATATTGTTTTGAATTTTTTTTAAGAAATAACTTTAAATAGTAATCATCATCTTACATAAATACATTTTTACGACGCGGTGTTTTTTGGCAAACTCCTTCAAAATGACCTAACCGATTTTTAAAAAATTCACACACATTCAATCTATATCTTCATATTATCTGTAATATATAAAAGACCACAAACCATAGACAGATATTATAGATAAAAAAATAAATGTATATTATAATACGAAAAAATTGTTTATTACATTAATCCTCAGTCTATATCTTATAAGTTATACCCCTCAGGGGTAACCCCTGAAATAAACACATCAAGTAAACAAAAAGTTATTTAGTTGTAGTCGACGTGGCACGCAACAAAGTCTAGTTTATGTCTAGCTCAGGTGCTAAACCGCTAGATAGCATCGGCGACATTGTGCTTTACGGCTGAATGCGAAATTGGGACGATGAGCTACAGGGATTGGATGTTTTTGAAATCCATATTCATACTTAATGTTATAAAGCGTATTCTGTCATGTTATAAAGCTAAAATATAATATTAAAAGGTCGATAACAGCGATTCTAATGTTGTGAGTGTCCCTGCCGGCCTAGCATACGCCAACGAGATATCTCTCTCTACATGTTTCTCGATGTTTGATAGTTTATATCTTCATCTCTATTGACCCTAGCATGACAAACATTTTTTCTCGCGTAGATCTATCATCGAAATAATACATTTTATAGAGTTTTGTCGAGATAATGTCGAGATTTTGACATTATGAGACGAGTAGTTTTTAATTATCTCGAGAGTGAGATATCTCGTTGGCGTATGCTAGGCCAGCAGGGCGACGGGAGTCGCTTTCCATCAGGTGATATGTTTGCTCGTTTGCCCCCTTATTATATAAAAAAATGCGAAAGTGTATTTGTCTGTTCAGTCTTCGCGTAATAATAAATCGCGTAGTAATAATTAAACCTTACACGTCTAACAGAGGGTGGTAAAATCATAACCTTGTAACTATAATCTCCTGACCCCCGGGGGATCTCCACATAAATACAATTTACACCGTACACGTATGAATGTCGTGACAGTAGAATGTGTGGTGTGTATGGGTCTAAATCAGGGGTTCCCAAACTTATTTTGTCTATTGCCCACTTTGAGAACAAATTATGTTTTAGCGCCCCCTTTGTTTCAATTTAAAAAGCATCCAGATGAAATAAATCACCCCCAAAGAATCTACACAACGCCAAAATTTTTTTCTGGGTCCTGCACCGCGTCCTTCAGATCTTCAGCGCCCACAAGGGGGCGTTATCGCCCACTTTGGGAAAGGCTGGTCTAAATGATAATCATCATCTAGTGCCCTCTTCGCATCGAAGTTCAGCGGTCAGTAGGTTGAATTTCTTTCGGTCTTGGGCTAATTTCTTTAATTTTAGTTATCTGAATCTGGTCCATTATTTTATATCGCTCCATTTTCTTCTTGATTGATACCTGATAAGGTGTTCTTTTTCCAGGAAATCTACCCACTATGATCAGCAGTATAAATTCGTTTGGAAACCTCTTTGTAGATGACCGAAATGATAAAAATAATGTAAAATATCTTCTTTGCCCTTTGGGGTTAGTTTTAAGGATTCCATATCCTAAAAACTAACACATTTCACTAACCAGTGTAGTCTCAAATTCTGGCAAATACAAATAATTTAGTAGAAGTAAAAAAATACGGAACATTAAAACACCAAGCACACTTCAAAGTAATAATTATCAAAACCGAAACCTATCATTTCTATTCCTTATCTAACGCTCTTGTCAAAATGCAGCTGATTGGAGGCGTTAAAAGTTTTAATTACGATTCACAGAAATGGCAGCCATGTTAAGTTGATTATACAATCGCAGAATTGGTCATGCAACCGATAAGTGTTGAAAAATTTCCTTCAAAACTTTTTCACAATTTTGCAACAATATAATATTTCAATGTTTTTAAAATTAAAAACCTAAAGAAGAAAATAAGTGTACCTCCTTAATTTAAAACAGTGTTACCTATATCATGGCTGGTTTTTCCGCACACTGGTCATAATTTTGGGTGTTTGTGCTTTCCTAGGCTCCAAATATCTCTATTTCCAGCAAAATCGTTAAAGCGGTTTGGGCGTGAAGAGGTAACAGACATACAGACAGAAAGACTTTCGCTTTAATAATATCTATGGACACTTCACACCACGTCAGTGTGGCCCCGTGCTAAGTACCCAAAAAACTTGTATTACAGGTGCCAGACATTGGAAATATATTTAATACTTTTATACTATAGGTACACTAGTTGACCCGGCAACGTTGTTTTGCCATTTAAAGTATTTCTACTTCATCAGTTGATACAAAATCTTACCCCCTCTATTGTTCCTTAAGAGGGATGGGAGGGAAAATTGTGTACACCTGATGTTAAGTTGGAAAATACAGTTAATCATATGAAGTAAGTCCATTAAAGAAAAAATTTGATACAAAATCTGACCCCCTTCTTGGTCCCCTTAGAGGGGTGGGGGGAAATTTTTTTAAACACCAGATGTTAAGTTGGAAGAGGACAAATATATCTGCGAAAACCGCTTGCAAATCGGATCAGTAGTTTTCGTGTTAAAGAAAAAAGTTTGATACAAAATCTGACCCCTCTTTTGTCCCCTTTGAGGGGTGGAGGGGATTTTTTTTTATACACCAGATGTTAAGTTGGAAGAGGACAAATATATCTGCGAAAACCGCTTTCAAATCGGATCAGTAGTTTTCGTGTGATAGTGGAACAAACATACAGACAGACAGAAAGACAGACAGACAGCCGCTTATTATTTTTTGAATATCCTTAAGGGCCCGGGTTACCCTCGAAATTTTCATACATTCTTAATACCAAAATCATTTTCTCATGCGAAAATATTTAACATGTTTGAGTTATTTTTCAGCTTAAGATAGTAATTACCTAGGGTCCTGAACAAATTTTTTTTACAAAATATTTAAATACTAAAAAAAAATTTTTTGTGTTTCAATATTTTTTTAGTAAATTTACTACTAAATATTTAAACACCAAAAAATAGACAAAAACACTAAAAATATATAAATAAATAGTAAATTTACTACAAAATATTTAAACTAAAAAATATTTTTTATTATTTAAATATTTTGTAGTAAAGGACAAAGGCGAAATATTATTTGATATTTTTTTTAGCGTCTAAAAATGGCATGTGAACAAAAACAAATATTTTATTATTTTATATTTTACCAATATATTCTAGGGTTTAGTAAAGGCCACCAAAAAAAACAATTATTTTTTGTAAATCAATTGACTACCTACTTAATACGAATTTCAAGCGAATTTCATATTTTCCGCTCAGCTATCGTTAATATTGCCATTTTATATTTTTTGCCAAAGCGGCGGCGCGCACCGCGCGGCGGTTCAGCCGGCGAACGGCATCTACACTACTATTATAAAGAGGAAAGATTTGTTTGTTTGTTTGAGTCGAATAGGCTCCGAAACTACTGGACCGATTTGAAAAATTCTTTTGCTATTGAAATCTCACATTATTTCTGCTGAATATAGGCTACATTTTATTTAAAAAAAAAGTAGGGTTCCGTAAGATATTTGAGTTTTTCGGACGCAAGGTGTAAAAAATCAGCTAGAAAAGTTACTTATTTTGCGTACGCTGCCTAAACTATAAAAGATAGAACCATAAAATGTTCTAAGTAATTGTAGATCTTATAAATATCTACAAAAAAGTCCGCGACACACTATACCTATCTATGTCGAGTGAGGCACAATAACCATTTATTTATTTAAAAATCCTAAATTTTTTTTGGAATAAATTTAAACGGATATATTTTACTGACGCTATTAATCCTTATCAAAATAAATTATTTTATCACTAAGTACAGTTTATGTAGATAATATTTGGTCTTTGAATGATTAAAATTGGACGTTTGGTTTTGAAATTATGGCGAAATTAAAATATTACGATAGTGAGCGTCACCAAAGCGCGTGCGGGAGGAAGAAAATATTCTGTTGTAGAAATGAATATTCTGTACATAAAAGATATGAAATGACACCCGAAATTACACCTTTGTCACTACATCGCTATAGAAGCCAAAAATGTGGTTAGTTTTTTGTCTGTCTGTCTGTCTGTCACTCTTTCTGTCTGTCTGTATGTTTGTTCCAGCATCACACGAAAAATACTGATCCGATTTGAATGTGGTTTTCGCAGATATATTTATCTTCTTCCAACTTAACATCTGGTGTATAAAATTTTTTCCCCCCACCCCTCTAAGGGGACAAAAGAGGGGGTCAGATTTTGTATCAAACTTTTTTCTTTAACACGAAAACTACTGATCCGATTTGCATACGGTTTTCACAGATATATTATATTTGTCTTCTTCCAACTCAACATCTGGTGTATAAAAATCCTCCCCCCCTCCCCTCTCAACCCTCTCTGGGGACCAAAGAGGGGTCAGATTTTGTATACAACTTTTTTCTTTAGTGGACTTACTTCATATTAGGTATTAACTGTGTTTTTCAACTTAACATCTGGTGTATGACCTTCCCCCCCCACACCCTCTTAGGGGACAAAAGAGGGGGTAAAACATGTATCAACTGATGATAAAATATACTTTAAATGGCAAAACAACGTTTGCCGGGACAGCTAGTAAATAATATAATGTTTCATCCTACCGTTTAAGTTATGAATAGATCTACAATTATTTTAGTTAATTCAACACTTTTAATAAATAAATCGATGTTTATTTTTTCAAAGTAGTTAGGTAAAAAAGAATGGATGAGGTAGTTCCTAAAATAACTAGCAACACTGCTTAGTTGTCAAACAAATGTTAATTGTCATACCAAGTATCAAATGTCAAAAAATATCTATGGATTCTATGGTGTTCCTGCCGCGTGCGTTGCCTCTCGTTTTCGATTGTGTTTTATTGTTTTTCCTTTAATTTCGACCCGGCATGTTTTTGGACTTTGATTCTGTGATTTGATCTCTGACACTTTGTTACTCAGTCCTACGGGAATGTAGCTCGCGGAGAATTTTCAATTATATTTTAATACAAAACAAACAATAATAAAATAATACCAATAATAATAAGTAAGTAATACCTACTTACCAATGAAACATAACCTAAAATATTTATGATTTTTATGATCTAATATCTAATAACCTAGGCCTTCTTGGGAATATTTATTTTTAGAAGTTAGTTGTAGGATGAGTTCCTAATCATTTAAGCATTTTTTTATTTATAGACGCCTCCATTTTATCTCAAATAAAATCATGTATGAGAGTTCGCCATTGTCCTTTACTACTTATTTATATATTTTTTAGTGTTTTTGTCTATTTTTTGGTGTTTAAATATTTAGTAGTAAATTTACTAAAAAATATTTAAACACAAAAATTTTTTTTTTAGTATTTAAATATTTTGTAAAAAAAATTTGTTCAGGACCCTAGGTAATTACTATCTTAAGCTGAAAAATAACTCAAACAAGTTAAATATTTTCGTATGAGAAAATGATTTTGGTATTAAGAATGTATGAAAATTTCGAGGGTAACCCGGGCCCTTAATGTTCAGAATTCATATTTCTACAGTTTTATTATATGTATAGATATATTTAAGATTTTTGTTATAATATAATATATGGTCCTGGATCATACACATCCAGGACCCGGGTACATTGTAAACCTTTTTTCCCGTCACACACTCATACCATTAGTATGGATAATACAATATCCTAAACTCATTATTATAAAAGAACCTGAAAGCCATCCATCCCCAATCAACCGAAAACAATGAAAAAATTAAATTCATCAGCTCATGAATGGCCCCTTATTTTGGGTCGGCGGAGCGGCGGAGGGTGAATAGGGCTCGTTCGCGATCGGCCGGCCCTTTTCGTAATCGGCCAGGAATGTGATTGGCCTTTTGTTTTGAATACCATCGATGGAATACTGATCGTGTGCAAGCGGCATAATAGATTGATTTTTAATCAATACTTTTTAACTAGCACTTTTCTGCGACTTCGTACGTGCGTACTGCGTGCAAAATGAAACTGTATGTTTTTACGAAATTAATAGTAACTTTAATTAATCTCTGTGGTGTACTCCATGTTGATTTACATGACACATATATATGAATTCTATCAAAAACGGTTCAGTAGTTTCAGAACATAAACAACACAAAGAAACAAACTTATCATAATAAAGTGAAAAAGTTTCCAGACAAACATATTATTCTAAACTTCTTGTCGAGTTAAGACTTTTCAAGAATATTTCTTCTATTCTAGAACTAATAAAATATTCCCAAAAGTACCAATCTCACATGACACAGCATGCACTCAATTATAAGGCGCCCGGCGCGCGTCATCGAAACTCCATTTTCTCAGGAAGCTACAAATTTTCCACCAGCTGCCGGTGAGAGGATGGGAATGGATTTCTCGTTAGCATTGACAGCTGATGGTGATTTAGTCTAGGTGTGCTGGCGGCCGGCCAGCTCCTGACCCGTCGGATTGATTCCGAGGACGTCATATTAATATGTGTGATCCTATAGTACGATGTTGAAACATTTCGTAGAAAGAAGGAAAGATTGTACTATTGGTTTGGGTGGTACGAATAATAAAAACTAAGTCGTAGCTTTGGTGTTATAAATAATTAATATGAAAGTACTGAAATGGAATAGGTTTCGAGCTAACAACGAAGAAACAACTCAAAATTGCGCAGTTTTACAAGAACAAGATAGGTTTTTGCTGTAATTTATCTCCACAAAATTTTATCGAAATACTTGCAGCCGTAACTGAGCAACTTAATCAGTTTCTATATACCGGATTGTCGCGTTTAGTATAACATAACACCAATAAAGTATGTCTACGAACTAAAGAGCTCGTGAACAAAATCTTACCGAGTCAGCACAATAAAAAACCAGCAGACCCTGTCAATACCAGGCGATCATAAAGGGTGAAATAATCAAATAAAAATCGAATTATCGCTCCCGACTATGGAATAAAAGCAAACTACGAGATATATTGCCTGGACGGTCCTGCGCACCTGGTCGCGATAATGATGGTGCCAAATATTCCGTCGCGTCGTTGATATTGCGATATTAAAATTGATATTGTAAGTAATTTTGGATTAATATTGGTATTACTTGCGTATCGTTTGAACAGTATTTTAATTAACTGTCGCACGCACTGTACAGACAGATAGACAAAAAGCTAACCACATTTTTGGCTTCTATAGCGATGATGTAGTGACAACCCCCGCTTATTTTTTTTTTTACATAACTATTTAATGTACATAATTTTTATTTCTACAGTTTTATTGTATATAGATAGGAGAGGCCCTTTAGCATTTCTATGATCGAAAAACAATGACCTAGGTTAGATGCCTATAATCAAGCTCATATGGAAATGAAAAATACATTGTATGGAAAGGAAATAAGGGGTAAACGCACACGAGATCGATGTAATGTTGTGGAAGTAGGGCGGCGGCTTCGTCTCGTCGAGACGTCTGAGTGTTCGCTCTATTTTTGTTTTATTAACAAACTGAGTTCGTTGTTTTCTTCTGGACAAACTATATTATTATCATCATCGGAAAGGAAAGTGGTGCTTTCAAATGAATCGTTATAAGTTTATAACAATTTATTGTGTTATAACGATTATACGGTGGACTTTTTAGGGTTCCGTAGCCAAAATGGCAAAAAAGGAACCCTTATAGATTCGTCATGTCTGTCTGTCTGTCTGTCTGTCTGTCTGTCTGTCTGTCTGTCCGTCCGTCCGTATGTCACAGCCACTTTTCTCCGAAACTATTAGAGCTATACTATTGAAACTTGGTAAGCAGATGTAGTCTGTAAACCGAATTAAGATTTTGATGCAAAAATGGAAAAAATATTAAAAATTTTAGGGGTCCCCATAGGTACAACTGAAACAAAAAATATTTTTTTTCATCTAACCTATGCGTGTGGGGTATCTATGGATAGGTCTCCAAAAATCATATTGAGGTTTCTCATATCATTTTTTTCTAACCTGAATAGTTTGCGAGAGAGACTCTTCCAAAGTGGAAAAATTTGTGTCCCCCCCCCTCTAATTTCTAAAGTAGAGGCATGATAATTCTAAAAAAAATATATAATGTAGATTACTATAAAAACTACCAACGAAAATTGGTTTGAACGAGATCTAGCCAGTAGTTTTTTTTTATACGTCATAAATAGTAAAGTACAACTGAAACAAAAAATTTTTTTTTCATCTAACCTATGCGTGTGGGGTATCTATGGATAGGTCTCCAAAAATCATATTGAGGTTTCTCATATCATTTTTTTCTAACCTGAATAGTTTGCGAGAGAGACTCTTCCAAAGTGGAAAAATGTGTGTCCCCCCCCCTCTAATTTCTAAAGTAGAGGCATGATAATTCTAAAAATATATATATGATGTAGATTACTATAAAAACTACCAACGAAAATTGGTTTGAACGAGATCTAGCCAGTAGTTTTTTTTATACGTCATAAATAGTAAACCTTAATCTAAATTTCATTAAATCGACTGAAATATAAAAATAAATCAAAAATATTTTAATTTCATAAAAATAAACCTTATTGCTACTGCGGAACCCTCCATGGGCGAGTCCAACTCGCACTTGGCCGCTTTTTTTTTTGTCTGGGCAGAATGAACTATTATTTTTACGAATTTGCATCAAATTTTAAAAACGGTTAAAAAAGGTGGTAAAAAACTTATAGTATTTTTTTTTAATTAAAATCTTTGTTTTTTTATAGATAAAATATATAAACAAGTACAATACTATTTTTTCAAAATATTATCCAACTTAAATAATTAAAAAAAACTAGCTTAAACATCATAAGATACCTATACCTACATAAAGATTAAACACCGTCGTAGCTCTTAAACAATTCATGGGCCTGATGTAAAAAGTGTAATGAAACTTAACCTACATTGAGAATTTGGCGCAATTAAAAGACAATAAGCGAGGGCACACCTTCATTAAAAGTTTAGAGAGATTGCTGGGGCAACTGAGCTCTGGCCTCTGAGCAATTTCCAGCATAAATGTAACGAGCAAGTACGAGTAACAAGCGGTAGATAGGGGTTACTGTTTTAATTTTGGGTACGACTACTTTTAGGGTCTGTTTCACCACTTCCTAATAAGTGTCGGATGGAAGAAAAATAGGAGGAGTAGGAAGAATTCCAGATTCCCTCCCCATACAAAGCATGGTATTTTAGTATGGATATTTGATTAAACCAAAACATCGAAGTGACCAAGAATATTCTGTTTATTAAATAAAGGGCCTGTTTCACCACTTCATGATAAAGTACCGGATAGGCTATCCACTACTTTTTAACAGATTCTCCATACTCTGGGCCTATTTCACAACTTCCTGATAAAATGCCGGATAGGCTATCCACCACTTAACATGACAGATAGAGGACCATACTCTTACTCTCCATACTCTTTCTGTCGTGTTATGTAGTGGATAGCCTATCCGGTACTTTATCAAGAAGTGGTGAAATAGGCCCAGAGTAAGGAGAATCTGTCAAAAAAGTAGTGGATGGCCTATCCGGTACTTTATCATGAAGTGGTGGAACAGGCCCTTTATTTAATAAATATATTCTTGGTCACTTCGATGTTTTGGTTTAATTAAATATTCATACTAAATGTGAAGTGTGTCTGTCTATCTGTGACCTCTCACGCCCAAACCGCTGAACCAAATTTACTGAAATTTTATATGGCGATAAATTGAGCCCCGGAGGATACTTTTTATCCCGGAATGTACCGTACTTGCACGACAATCGAATTTTGGTGCAACGGAGTTGCGGGTATCATCTAGATTCTAGGTATTAATAATAATACTCTCTTTACATCTAGGAATATTAAGGACGCTATAACAAAAAAATTAGAGGTCGGATGTCTGTCAGTACGAATATCGACGTTAATGACATTAAAATAAGATTCATATTAGCGCGCCTTGTACAGTGGCGGTTACGACGCTCGTCGCGCTCTTGATATAGCGAAAATGTATGACAAAATTTGAGAAATTTTCTTATTTTTCTTATAACTAGAAAAGTTGTTTATTTTTATATAAAATTTTTCGCGGACTTTATAGAGGACTAAATAAGCAACAATTTTTTTGTATATTTATTTTCCTCAGTTCAGTGTATTTAGATATTAAGGTACCTAATCAGACCCCATTTTTTTCATATTTTGCGATTATTGTGATGGTTAAAACGTATTTTATGTGAAAATTTTGTATGCGGCTATAGAATTTTTATGGTACAGTCGTGGAGATGAATATATTATCTTTCATTTGAAACCAAAATATCCTCGCAGTTTGACTCCTAATTCTTTAATAACCGGAAAATCGCTGATATTTGTAATAGCGTCCTTAAGCTAACACTAAAAGATTTCGTAATTAATTTTTTTTCTTTGAAAAATGGCTAAAATATTATGCTGTATATGCATTCTTACTGTACAGTTTTAACTTCCGCATGTAGAAATATAATATTCTTATCTGAGATATGTTTGAATGTGTCTAGAAATGTGAAATATAAGGTCTCGCTTTGTCTAAGTTAGGGTACAGATAAACAGAGAACTGGCGACCGTCCAGACAGTGGGCCTTGCGCCTGAATTACGCTAAGCAGGTGTACTGTCATCGTCACCAGAATCTAGGTAAGGTTATCTGTTGGGTGACGATCCCAAAAACGGCTGAACCAATTTGGCTAATTTTAGTCCCAAAATAACTGTGGTACTCCAGGAAAGGTTCAGAGATAACACCTTAACGTGAATATAGTACAGTGAATGTCATATTGTTTTTTTATACTTACTAACTCTATAGAAGTTTTTAATTAAAGGTAACAGATAAGAAATACAAAGTAAAATACTTACTTTAATAAAGAAAGACGTGGTAAATGTACAATGCTATAATATGAATCAATAAAACGCAAAACATACACTTATTCATTCAGAGAAATGAAAAACTAAAGCAAAAAACGCGCTAATCTTTTAATCCTTGCACCGCTATCTAACCGGAAACCCGGGCGAAACCTGATCCGGTTATCGGTGCCACTGAACCGGTACATCCATTGGCAAGTTGCTCTATACCCGGGTATAGATATCCGGATATATTCCGGATAGAAATGAGGCCCGGATTTTTGCAAAGATGAATTCGTTTTGCAAAATCTTTTTTAACGGATACCGGTTTAGTTTGCATAGGTTCTGATATTTTATTCGTTTTGTTTACGATCTGAGGACGTGTTTTATCACTGATAGATCGAATGATACCACTGCCTTAGCGGAAACCGGCTTGAAATATTGTTTGTCTCGTTTTCCTTGTTATCTTAAGGAACTCTATATAGTGGAGTCGCCAGAGGTTTTAACCTCCGAAAATTGTAATAGTGAATGGATTTAAATTTATTTTTGAGGTAAATCTTTGGTCTTTTCGCGTTAACTAAATTTTATAAGAAGTTTATGATTCAAGGGTTGGCTACTTTTAATGTACTTAATCAAAAGATGTCTTGATCCAATGCGTTGGAAACTATGTGTGTTGATTTGTCAGACAAAGACAAGTTATTAGCTGCGAATAATTGCACACAGCGCTGTAATTTTTTTTTGTGTTAAGTATAGTATAAGCACGTACAAGTAAATAGATATTATTATGTTGCATTTCGTAAGGATGTCGTGTAGCGAATATTTACTTATAACCTCGTTATATACATATGAGTTTTTTATGTAAATTACACAAGGACAAAGTTGTTTAGGAATTTATGTGTAAATTATGATTCATAATGACATTATTATGAATTACTCGGCTTTCTGAACATGCATAATATGGTCATAGAAGTTGTATTATAATTATTGGGCAAATAACTTGATTACCTACGGTAGCTAAATAGTTCTGAACCTTGCTAATTTCTTTACTTATGTGATAAAAACGTGTACTACGTAACGTGTTTTACCGTGGTAGAGCCATGCTACGGCACGAATGAGCCGGCTCGACCGGAGAAATGCCACGGGCTCACAGAAAACCGGCGTGAAACAGCCCTAACCTATTCCCTCGTAAAAGGCGGCAACACACCTGCAGTTCTTCTGATGCTATGAATGTCCATGGGCGATGGAAGTTGCTTTCCATCAGGCGCCCCCTTTGCTCGTTTGCACCCTTTTTTCATAAAAAAAACGGATCTACGTTAATTATTATTGTTCGGGTTATGTTAAATCAACGTTAGTCATCAATCATCATAATATTATTCTGTCGGCTAGGTTTGAGTCTTGATATAATCTCATCAAAATATGATATCGGTTCGCTATCTACTTTTGAATCAATTTGCCTGATAGCATATTATTTTTGCTTATGCCCGGAAAATATCCATAGATATTAAAATGCGGAAGTGTGTCAGTCTGTTACCTCTACTCGCCCAAACTGCTGAACTGATATTGCTAAAATTTGTTTGAGATAACAAATTTTAGCAATATCAGTTCAGCAGTTAGCGCGTATTGCGGGCGTCATCAAGTTCTGACGTAATCTTAATCCAAATCGTATTATTAAAATCCTTACTATTTCGTGATTCCCATCCCACCACTTCCAGTCGTGTCCCACCTAATATTTACAACAAACTCCATCTTGGTCATCCCACCGCACCGTCCATTTTGCCGGCCCCGCCTTTACACACGACTCAACACGTAGCCGCGCTGAATAATACATGTGCCGCTGAGTGCTGCCGCTTGCCGCAAGTTATAAGAGGAGACGTAAATTTTTTATGTAAAACATTTTTTTCAAGACATTGTTGCCTTCAAAAAAACCATTAAACGTCTTAGAAGAAAGAGATACAAAGTTCGCCAGGTCGTCCCGGTGAACTTCTTATCACTTTTCTAAGATAAACTTTTCCAGGACTTTCAATGCATATTTCAAAACTAAAATCAGCTAAATCGGTTCGCCATTCTCGAGTTATAGCGGTACTAAAAAAAATCTTTATTTTTGAAGATAGATGTTGCCCGTTATTCTGTTTGAGGACAAATTCTTTTATCACTGACAGCTATACATTTTAGCATCATAAAGATTACGCAGTCGGTGTACAGTATTGTACACTGTACGAGACGGGGAGATTGTGATTTCTTGTCTACTATTTGTGACTGACTTATTATCTGCAAAAACGTGTGAACGAAGCAGGTAGAATTACTGGTTCCATTTTAAGTGTTTCATGACAGTAATAATATTACAGTGGAGATGTTTCCATAACTTTAAATCTATTTGTTGGAAACACAAGAAATCTATGCGTATACATCTTTTTTATCAGTGCCGCTCTCATAATAATTGGGACAAGTGTTACGAGTTACGACTGTTAGCTGTGGGGTGTCGTGTGTCGTCTAGACTCTAGACAAAACTTAAAAAATATTTAATACATACACTGGTAAAACATAATATCTTTTTCAATCGCGTAAATGACGCCACTAATAACAATCGCTTCAGCGTATGCCTTGCACGGTTGTTTGTGCAAGGGGCTTTGCGGGCAACGAAGTTAGTTCAAGTGTCAATTGTAGATTGGCCTGTCCCGTTATTCGATATGCACACATCTCGGCATGTCATGCACTCCTGGTAAAATTGATTTGTTACTGGTTTAATTGAAGACATCAGTGGATGCCCAGATAACTAACATTTTATAATATTGAAAGAGCAATTACTAATTTTTTCCCACATAGGTAATTTACAACACTGAAAGAGCAAAATATAATAATTTTTTCGCTCATAATTTGAACAAACCTTGTAACTTACAACAAAAAACCTATATACCTTACCTACCTTACTTTTTTTTAATTTCAAATCACTTTTTCGGTCACTCACGTTTTCATTATTTTTGTTATCTCTTTTTCTCTGATTAATTCATAATATTTACATAGCGACTAACAATAAATATGCCAGACAAAGTCACGCACTTTGTTTGGCATGTTGGAAATTCCAAATGACATACAAAGACAGCAGACCTCCAATTACGCTTATTAAAAATATATTTAATAGTATTAACTAAACAAGCAACGACTTTTTAAAGATTTTTTTAAGAAGAAGAAGAATGTCTTGACATAAAAAATTAGTCCATGGTATTGTAGAGCAAGTCAGGCAAAATCTTAAGCCTATAGCATAACAGCTCACATGTCGTCAACACCTTTTATCTCACCAAACTTACCTACACTAAGATATATATTTTCATTCAAATATAATATAGATCACCTATTAATATGTTACGATGTCTGTTTCAGTGTATCTACGGGTGCTACGTCCACTCCGCTATCCTGCCCACCTTCCATCGCCGCTGCTATTGGCTCCTGCAGGTATTCAATCTATACTAATAATAATATTATAAAGCTAAAGAGTTTGCTTGTTTGTTTGAACGCGCTAATTTTAGGAACTACTGGTCGGATTTAAAAAATTCTTTCAGTCTTAGATAGCTCATTTAAATAGTCTTAGATAGAAAATTTGAAAAATTGGGGAAAATATTTTTTTTGTGGGCTAATAATGTAAAATTCCTAATTTACGCGGGCAAAGCCGCGCGGAACATCTAGTACTTAATATAACAATTTGTTAACCTAGTAAGTACCGGGGCCACAATAGTATAGTTTTAAGCCTAGATAATTCAATTGAACTTACTGTACTTCTTGATTACGTACGTAAAGACCGTGCACAACATCTTAATATGGCTCTATTGCTAAGTAACAATGTAAGAAAAAGCGCAGTGTTTAATTTATAGGTGGGTTGAGGAGTGAGCAGGTTTTTATCAGTTGATCAGGGAGTAGAGAGTCATAGGTTATAAGTAAGTATTGTAGATATGTACTATCAAAGAAGTTGATTCCTAGGCAGATGGCGGACCTAAGTAATTTGGTCGCGTTAAGTCAAACCCAGCCGACCGATCACAGCTAACATTGAATAATTGACATAAGCCGACCAAAGGATGTAGATCCGTCAACCGTCTAGGAAATAGATTCCTCGATGGTACAACCATTCGCCTGTTGCCCGCTCATGTCTATATATATAATCGTATTTTCATATAAAAAGAGAGAGAAAACACGATACTAAGCCAACAAACAACTATAGTAAACTTTGTTAAAATTGGCACATAATCTCTTAAGATTCCTTAAATCTAACATGAGTCCAGCAAGCACGCTCCAATCACTTACTATTACGTTTAAGAGGGAACGCGGGTACAGTAAAATTTGAACGAATAAACTATTGCCATCACGCTTCACCCTGCGCTGGCACGTGTATTGTGATAGAGACAGATACAGTAAATCGAAGCTACGTATTCCTCTGATTCCTCCTTCAAAATAGAGCCTATCTATTTATTTTTTTTAAATGTCTTCAGAAAGGATGAGTCTATGCCTCTACGTTTTTATTTTACCTAAAATATCTTTCAAATTTGTTTTATGGTCGGTTGATTGGCGGGGTACGGAACATTCATTTTTTGCGATTTTTGAAGGGTCATATTTTTTTATTTATTAGTAAATTAAAAAAAAATCGGACGTAGAGGCATAGCTTTCACAGATCCCAATAATGTATAGAAAAATCATTTGTCTAGACACATTATCCAGAGAGGAAATTGAGGAATACGTTTGTATGGAAAAAAAGTGCTAGCGTATGCTCTTAAGCTCTAAGTAAACCGTGAGTGATGTATTCACAGTTATTGATATGAAAATATATGAGCCAGCTCAGCGCATTTAGAATATTAATCCGAAAACTTTGAAATATAACCTCCATATATCACCTCCACTGAAAATATCGGTATTTTTCAACGCTGCGGTCGGAACGATATGTTTTTATATTGAAAAGAGGTTTTAACTCGCTTTTAAATGGGTTGAATGTGTTTGTTTAAATGAAATGAAATTAGTATAATTTTTCATATTTAAAGTAAAATAATATTATTCAACTTTTGACACACCTCTGATCGTCTGTTATAATATTAGATAAGGAATATTAGATAAAAACTTCAAATATTATCATGAAATTAATAATTATTTGCGAACAGATTTTTACATGCATTTGCAATTTTATAATTTCATTTAAAACAATGTTTGAAATAATAATATAAACTAGATGACGCCCGCAACTCCGTGTGCCGAAAATTGTTTATCGTGCAGGAACCGCACATTTTTTCGGGACAAAAAGTAATAATAATAATAATAATAATTTATTTCCTTATTTCACAATTTTGTTACATACACAAAAGAGATGAGATCCACCTAGTAAGTATCTTGAGACACTTGTGTCAGGTGGACTCGCCCTTCCATAACTATTACAGTGTTACAGTAGAAAGAAAGAGATAGATTTAGTAGTATACAGTATAGTATAGTAGTATCCTATGTTCTTTCCCAAGACTCAAAGTATCTCCATGCCAAATTTCAGCAAAATTGGTTAAGCGGCTTGGGAGTGAAGAGGTAACAGACAGACAGACAGACACACTTTCGCATTTATAATATTACTATGGAAGTATGGATGTAGCGTAATTACTGGTTTTAGAAATCACAAATTTTTAATTATTGCTATCGAGCAATATGTCTGTATAACTTGCGGAAGCTTTTCTGATTTCCTTTCTTATGTTATCTCAAATAATCACTTAACATTATCTGAGGGTTCGCCACAAACATCAATAATGATAGTAAAACCATTAGCTCGGTAAATACGCAATTTGTGAAGAAATAGGGCGAAGAGGGACGCAGGGGGGAAGTGAGGCTAGGGTTGCCAGGCATCCGGATAAAGCCGGACACAGCCAGGCTTCTTGATTACGTGTCCGGCCAAAGGGAGTCGACTCCCTTTAATTTTGGCCGGAATTATAGATTCAAAGCTCTAAAAAAGTAGAGCTTTGAATCTAGCTGGCAACTATTTCAAATCATTATTCCGGCCCTACAACTTCTAATTTATACTTATTTGCTTCTTCCACCATAACGTCTTCAATTGTTTGATGTATCTATATTACTTATTACTTATATTATAAATGCAAAAGTCAGTTTGTCCGTCTATCTGTCTGTTACCTCTTCACGCTCAAATCGCTGAACCGATTTTGCTGAAATTTGCATGGAGATACTTTGAATCCGGGGAAAGGATATAGGATATTTTTATCCCGGAACAATGTACGGTTCGTGCGATAAACGGGCGAGCGTCATCTAGTTGCTAATAAACGTTTAGAATCCAAGTATTTTCCGGCCAAACTACTTTGTCCGGTTTTCCAGCTGGCAACCCTAGGTGGGGTGACTATTGGGGTCACATCCGACCCTAGATAGTGAATGGAATCGCTCAATCATGCCCCATTGTGGTCGATAGCCTTAGGCTAAGTAATGAGCGAGTTACCAACGTCGGTGCGGTGTTCAGGCTAACGAGCGGGAAAGCGCGGAATTCCGACGAACTCTAAAGGAAAGTGAAAAACTTAGGACCAGCTGATTTTAATAAAAAATGTTCCTATATGTTTCGTTATCTTTTCAAATTGAAAGTCAAAATGACATTTAAACAATTTTTTTACTTCCAAAATTAAAACCACCACCAACCACGCGCCAACGCATAATAAATCGTGCTTTAATACTCGCAAGGCAGTTCCGTTAGACACGCAGCCTTTACGGTAGATACGTAGCGTACTTATTATAATAGTTGGTAGAAGACAGTAGTAGTACAGTTTTCAATAAACCGTACAATAAGATTAGTTAAAGGTTAAAGGAGTTCAATTACATTATACTTTAACAACTCTTGAAGAGTATACTTTGCGCAAATTATAGAGTATAAAATGCCAGTTTTTACTCAATTAAAAACCATACTCAAGAATATGCTGACAATTGTCACTCATGGACCATCATGATCCTACTTATTTTATGTAAGATAAAATAATTATTTTATCTTACATTTTGACGTCTCTCTTTGCTCTCACAAAAAGCCAACATATTTCCAATATCGTACACCGGAGGAGCATTTCAGTTAGCTGTGAAAACGCTGTAACGTATGCACGGTGAAGGCGCGCCAAAACGTCCAAGTGTAATTGAATTTCTGATTGCGACTGTTGCACCCGACTGTACGCGCGGGTGGTGCTGGGGGGGGCGGTGTAACAGGTGTCAATATTTGTGACGTGTACTGCCCAGGTACGGTTCGCAACAATAGTGTTATTCAGGTTATCAATCTGTTTTGGTTCATTTACTTTTTAATTGCAATAAAATATGTAAATAAAACTTTGTATGAGTGCCTACGCACAAAACGAATAATTACGACTGCATTCAGAGATATCATTTAATGATTAATAAATAACTTTAATTGCTTAAAGAGATCAACATATTAATCTATTAACATTTTTATCAAACTCTATATTAAATTAAATAATTTAAATTAAAGTTATTATTATGTCTCTCTTAATGCATCCGTTAGACTTCTGATTGAGATTAAAACCGAAAGTAATTACGCAAAAAGTCTGAAACCTATAGACCCTTTAGTCCAAATCACGAGGGGAGACACACCACGAAATAGGTAGATGATTTTACTGCCCCAAAGTCAAGAGAATTCAGTAAAAACACGAGCAATTTATAATAATAATTGCAGCTGTTACCAAAAAGGTCATTAAATATAATCAACAAAGATTGATTTAAAGTAATGTTTAAGCAGATATGCAAATATTTCGACGCTGACCGTACCGATATCAAATTAAGTATTTATGGAACCCATCTAAAAATACTTGGAGTTTTAGATTTCTAGTGCCAAATGCAATATTAATTTGATATTGGTGAAGTTTTGATACGGGTCACTTGGATACATCATTATCAGCAATATCGATTTAAATTATATTTATGGAATAATAATTAAAAATATTTGTTTTATTAGTTACGAGCCAAAAATACACTTTAATTTAATTATTAATATTGTTGTTAGTCATATTGACTTAGACTGTGAGGTCGTGGATGGATTAAATAAAAGAAAATCACTTTTATATTGCGCTTTATTTAGGTTAAGCGCATTCGGTAATGCACGTCTTTACTCCAAGGAGGAAAGGAGAGTAGTAGTATAATATTTAACATTAAAATAAACTGTGACCTGCAGAGTCAACAAAAACGTTCCCATGCCAAATGTGAGCCTGACCATTTAAACTGAAAGGTCCCAACAATAAATTATTGTTTTATAGCTTTGGTAACATTGACTACCCTTGTTTTAAGAATTAGAAGTCGTTTATTATACTTCATACAATATCTTGACAGCAAGGTTAACATGTGGCATGCGAGACCCAAATGGTACTTGAGTTTCTCAGATCCTAAATCTTTCAATTCATTAACAAAAGACAGGAATTTTTGTATTCGAATTTAAGTAAATTCGACACGCCCCCTCAAAAATTAATGTCTTTGGAATCAAACTCAAAAGTAACATAAACCTAAAATAAAATTTCCTAAATATCAAAACAAAAAAAATTAAATTAAGTACAATTAAAATTTACATTAAGTAATACCTAATTGACGTACCTTCCGTGCACTTTAACCTTCCGGGGAGATACAATATGATCCAACATTTGTTGCTAGGATGAGGGAAACCCCAGAAAAACCTCACCAGATCATTAAATAGTTAATTTCTACTAAGTATTTATTAAAACAATTTAAAATAAAAACATTATTCTTCTAAGTTCATTTTCTCTCGTAGCTCGCGGAACCTGGCTGCTGGCAGCGGCTTGGTCAGCATGTCCGCGATCTGGTTATCTGTTGAAATATATTTCAAAGTTATTGTCTTATTCACACATTGTTCTCGGGAGAAGTGATACTTAATGTCAATATGTTTGGATCTCTTGTGACTCGATGGATTATTTGCGATACTAATACAACCATTATTATCTTCATATATTAAGATAGGTTCTTTAATTTCAATATTAATACTAGTAGCTAAAGTCCTTAACCACAAAGCCTCTTTAACAGCTTCATACAGAGCCATATATTCGGCTTCTGTCGACGAGGCTGCTACTGAAACTTGCCTCTTAGAGTTCCAACATATTGTACATTTATCATACAACATAAATAAATAACCTGTTGTACTTTTTCTGTCGGAAGTATCACTTCCTCCCCAGTTTGAATCGACATATCCCGTAAATAAATTATCATAACTTCCCTGTACATATTTTAATTTCAAATTAATTGTACCTTTTAAATATCTAAGTACTCTTTTTAAACAAGTCCAAAGTTCTTTGTTATTCTTATTCATGTATCTACTCAAAATATTTACAGTTATGGATAAATCGGGTCTAGTACATACCATTAAGTACATAAGGCAGCCAATAAGACTTCGACATGGCGCATCATATATCTCATTAGATTCCAATGCCTCAAAATTTAGTTTAATTTCTAAAGGTGTGCTAATTGGATTACAATCCATCATATTAAACTTGTTTAATATTGCCTTTATGTATGTACTTTGATCTAATATAATAATATTGTTGTTTCGGGTTATTCTGATACCTAAGAAAAGTCTTATTTCTTTTAAGTCAACCATCGAAAATTTGTTCATCAAATATTGTTTAAAGGCGTTCATAGTATTTTTATTTGCAGTGCAAATAACTAAATCATCAACATACAAAATGACATAAATATTCTGGGACACATATCCCTTATTTAGTATGTACATACAACGATCTCCCATAGAATTTTTAAAACCTATTTCTAAAAGGGTGTTTTCAAATTTTTCGAACCAGCATCTAGCGGCTTGTTTTAGGCCATATAGAGCTTTATTAAGTTTACAGACTTCATTTTGCTTGCTCTGTACTCCCTCGGGAACTTTCATGAATATTTCTTCCTTTAAATCACCATTTAAAAATGCAGTTTTAACATCCATATGGTGAATCAATAAACTATGTTGATTTGCAAATGCTAATATGAATCTAAAAGTTGAAATTCTCGCCACCGGAGCATAGGTTTCATTATAGTCTTCAAGGTATTTTTGACTAAATCCCCTGGCAACTAATCGGGCTTTATATTTTAAAGGTTTCCCAAATTCGTCGTTTTTAATAGTAAATACCCATTTGCTATCTACGATATTTTTGCCTATTGGTCTAGGTACAAGTGTCCAAGTATTATTTATAGAAAGTGAATTTAATTCATCATTGATTGCCTTTTCCCATTGGCAAGAATCTAATCTGTCTTTTATTTCCTTATAAGAATTTGGAATAGACGATATAAAATATTGAGCTGATAACAAATAGTCACTAGGTAAATTTTCAGAATAAGAAATTGGATTTAGTTTTTTAATTCGTTCACTTCTCCTCAGTTTATTATTGTTGTTATTCTGAGGAGAAATATTACAATTATCAATTTGTTCACTATTTCTATTTAATTCTGTATCATAAAAGGTAAGTGACCGCTCCTGGATTGTATTGTTTTCCAAATTACAATTGTTTTCATTGTTATCATTAAAAGGGGCACTTGAAGAACTAGGGAGGGACGTTTCTTTACCTGAATGTACATTTATTGAATTTGATTTTAATGGCCTGGACTTAAGAAAGCTTTTTTCATCTACAATAATATCTCTCACTACCAAGTACTTGTAATTTTCCACATCATAAACTCTATACCCATTTGGTTCATACCCCAATAATATGGCTTTAGATGACTTTTCATCGAATTTATTTCTACCGGTTTTTACATGCACATATACTGTTGAACCAAACACTTTTAGGTATTTAATTTGGGGTTTCTTATTGTGCCACATTTCATAAGGTGTTTTATTTACCTTCAATGATTTTGTTGGTGTCATATTTATAAGATACGTTGCAGTTAACACAGCATCGCCCCAAAACACTTTATCTAATTGGGCACCAGATATCATTGTTCGCGCCTTTTCTGTAATGGTTCTTACCATTCTTTCAGATATGCCATTTAACTGTGGAGTTCGTGGTATTGTGAGATGATAACTTATACCCTTTGAAACACAATAACTTTTCATTTCATTCGATAATTAATATTCTCTACCATTATCGCAATATAAATTAACTATTTTGAAGTTAAATCTAGCTTCACCTTTTGCAACAAAATCTTTAAACATTGCAAACATATCTGATTTGTGTTTTATAAGATATGTTACACAATAATGAGTGAATTCATCTACAAATAGTACAAAATAATTATCGTTATTTACAGAAGGTGGTGTGATTGGCCCACAAATGTCTGAATGAATATTAAATAGCGGCCGGCTTAGATATTCTTTGTTTTTTAATTTGATTAAATGGTAGTCGGGCTTGTTTGCCATAAATGCATGCTTCACACATGTCATCATCAGGCATAATATTTTCTAATTGGTTTATGTCATCGACAAGTTGTTTATTTTTGAGTTCGATAAATTTTGATTTGCCCATATGACCTAATCGTTGATGCCATAATTTATAATCAAGATTAGAGGCATTAATAGCACAATAATTAAACATATTTTTACGTACCTTGAACTCCAAAGTAAACAGGTTGTTTACAGTCTTACCGGACATCACGGGCTTACCGTTATAGTACACCATTACCCCTTCTTCACCAAAGGTTATAGAGTATCCGGCTTGTTGCATCTTGATTACGGACAGCAAGTTGTACGGGACATCAGGACTGTACAGCACGTTTTCTATCTTCCCCTCGATGCCCAAGTTGCTCGTAACAGAGAATGATCCAATCTTCGACGCAGAGATAAATGTGCCATTTTTCGCCACTGATATTTGAATTGGTGTTTTCAGTGTGCGAAAACAGCTTGCTATATCCTCTCGATTCGTGATATGATCGGATGCTCCAGAGTCCAACAAGAATATAATCATATCTTGTTTATAATCTGTTTGTATTGTGGCTCCTGCCATGAAAGCAAAACTCGTCGTAGTCGGCGATGATTGAATTGTGTTAACGCTCGGTGTATAATAATTAGCAGTGTTGATAGTTTTGATCTTCTTATTGTTTAGTTTGTACTTCATACCCTCTAGATAATAGCGACATTCGTATCTGTAGTGTGAAGTGTCCTTTTCTTCCACAGTGATGACATTTTATATGATTTTTCTTATTGGATTTCTTGTTGTAGTTGGATTTCGGCTTCTTATTTATTCTTCGAGAATTCTTAATAAATGATGGTATTCGTTGGAAATTTTCGTGTTGCAGATGATTGTTTTTTACTTTCAGCATGAAGAATTTTTCCGCTTGTGTCTAGTTTCTCGTCGTTTAGTTTAACTTCGTGGTCGAGGAGTCGCATCTTCACGAAGTTCAGTGTAATATCGTCTTCTGAGAGTGTTTCGATTGCAGTGACAATACCGTCATAGGCAGGCGGCAGAGTCAGCAATAGTTGAGATACTTTATCTGCCTCCTTCACAGTTGCACCAGAAGTCGCTAGCTGGGATATTAAAATATCAAACTGCATAAAATGTTGATTCAAGGTGGTATCTCCTTGGAGTTTCATATTCAATAACTTCTTTCTGGTTGCGAGCTGTTTAGCCGTACTTTTTCTCTCGAAAATGTTGTCTAGCGCAGAAAGTATTTCCTGCGATGTTGACTCTGGTCCCACGTGACTGATATAAGCATCAGACAGGTATTCTATGATTACGTTTTTAGTTGTTTGTTCGGCTTTCTTCCACTTGTTGTCAGGTATTACCGGAACTGGCTTCTCAATAACGTGAATCACATCTAGTTCACTTAAAAGGCTTCGGATTCTGAATTTCCAGATGTTGTAGTTTTCTCCCATGAAAATCGGAATATTTCTCTTGGTCTTCTGTTTCTCCATATTGTTATTTTAAAAGTTCAAATTTTTACAATCACTTTGAGTTCAAAAACTATTTTAACTTTTATTTAATCACTGCGTTGACTGGGCCACCATAACCTGTTAGTCATATTGACTTAGACTGTGAGGTCGTGGATGGATTAAATAAAAGAAAATCACTTTTATATTGCGCTTTATTTAGGTTAAGCGCATTCGGTAATGCACGTCTTTACTCCAAGGAGGAAAGGAGAGTAGTAGTATAATATTTAACATTAAAATAAACTGTGACCTGCAGAGTCAACAAAAACGTTCCCATGCCAAATGTGAGCCTGACCATTTAAACTGAAAGGTCCCAACAATAAATTATTGTTTTATAGCTTTGGTAACATTGACTACCCTTGTTTTAAGAATTAGAAGTCGTTTATTATACTTCATACAATATCTTGACAGCAAGGTTAACATGTGGCATGCGAGACCCAAATGGTACTTGAGTTTCTCAGATCCTAAATCTTTCAATACATTAACAAAAGACAGGAATTTTTGTATTCGAATTTAAGTAAATTCGACAATTGTCAAGTAATCTAGTAAACGTTTCACAATTGATACCTCTAGTATTTATTTATGAACTCGTTTGAGTTCTTAGTAGAGGCTCAATTTGGTTACACCCGCAATAGCACTTGAAACCTGTTCGTAGCTCTGCATACATTTAATTATGGTTTTCATTTCTGGTTAATATGTATCCCTTCAAAGGATTATTTATTAATAGATATTATTTTGCTGAAGAAAGCTTTAAGTGCGTCAATACGTTGCATCCGCGATATTGGAATCGTCCAAATAATATCTACAGCCAAAAATTCACCATTATCAATTAATTTAATGAACAACCAGCCAACAGTATTTACATAAACTCACACTGTTTCAAACATATAATACGAAGTTCACGGGGTCACGACAGGTCAGGTCAAGTACAAAGCGCCTTAGAATTTTAGACCTTAGCACACAAACTGATATGTTTTGACCTGTTTCTAAGGTTTTTTTTGATAGAAATACTCCTCTCAAAAAACTATTAAATAACAAAATGATCTATTCACGTTAATTGGTTAATGTCTTGACATTAGCCAATAAAAACATATAAACCATTAGTACCTATTACTATTATAACTTAGTAGTGATTAATAACTAAAAAAAATTAAAAAAATTAAAAATTAACGTTATAGGCACAACAATAATTTTTGGGGATAATTAAATAAGTACATAATATGCAATTTATATTTTAATAATAGGTATTATATGTTTTTCAATATAATAATTAATAAGCCAAACTAAATTAAAATGAATATATTTTATTTAAAACTAAAACTACAGTCTATGATGCCTTGCTTGCTTATTGAGATTCAAAAGATAAAGTTGAAATGATAACAAACTATTAGGGTAATCTAATAGGTTTTATAGCCAAACATGGCTATTAAAACAGTGGATATATCTAATAAACTCGTTATAACAGCAGTTCGGCTGGAGGTTGTTTGTTTGGCAGTATAAATCAGAGCTAGACAGTCGCTAAGCCTTGCCCGACTCTCAATTTTAAGTACGATAAAAAAGTAAGGGATGCCAGCTCTGTTACGGAAGTTTTGTGTATTGGTTTGTTCTGATATAGTGGAGTTTAGATACACTTTGGTATTTTTATGAAAAAAAAAGAAATAGCAACCTTTAATGTTTATTATAAAAACCATTAAACATAAAATTATTCAACAGATTTAAGAGTGACATCAATGCTGACATAATTTCAATGGACATAATATGATTTCTAAGCTATTAGTAAATATTTATATTATTATCGAAACAGTTTTCACGCATAGGAAACAAGAGCTTGACAATTACCTAAAATCGAAAACTAAATATAAATATATCATATCACCATTAAAATAAGGCCAGCCTACAGACTCGTAAGAACCCAAAATCAACGCTGATCGTTAAACAGTTAATGAAAAACCACAATAAGTCCAATAAAGCGCACGTGCGGCAGCCCTGACCGGCGGCCATTACATAAATAATGCCGCCATGTTTATTGCCGCCATTTTGAAGACAAATGGATAGTTATTACGGCGCGCTACGCTCCTCGCTGAAAATTAAAATATTGTTTACTTATTTTATCTGTGTAACTGCGTGTGAGTCGATTTAGTGGTTATATTCGGGCTTATGGTCGCGAGTTAATGAATACGGCATATATCTTTTAAATTACTAAGTGTAAAGCTTACAGAGCATTTTTGAATGTAAATTACAGCTATTATAGCGATGTTTTAAGGGTTTTAAGTTTCCCAAATTTTTTTATTTTATTTAAATAAACGTTATACTTTTAGACCACAAATTTTAATGCGAATGTAAACTTACAAGGCTTAGAGCCTGTTTCAACATTTTCTGATAAGTGCCGGATAGACTATCCACCACTTAACTTGACAGATAGACAATGGGGAATCTGTCAAAAAAGTTGTGGATAGCCTATCCGGCACTTTATTAGGAAGTGGTGAAACAGGCCCTTAGTCAAGCAGTCTGTCGTTTGTAATGATGAAAAAACAATCAGCTTCGAATTCTTTTTTCACAACGTGAGTTTTATATTGTTAAAATTATGTTATTCATGGTTTGTAACATGATGAAAAAACAAACAATCAGCTTCGAATTCTTTTTCGACAGCAAGTACGACTTTTATTGTTAAAATAATTATGTTATACAAGTTTTTTTCATCGCAAATGATCAGTTGAAATGTTAAAATTCTATAACCACTGGCTCCACAGAATCCCGACATCGTACTCGTCCACTATCTGAACGTGCCCTACCCTGATGACAACAAGCTGGCGACGGTGGCGCCGAGCCTCGCGCTGTGGGCAGACAAGAAGGAGTGGACGAAGGATGAGCTCGTCAGCCAGTTGAAGCCTATGTGTGAGTATCTGAATGTGCTGATATACTAATATTAAAAATGCGAAAGTGTGTCTGTTTGTCTGTCTGTTACCTCTTCACGCCCAAACCACAGAACTGATTTTGCTGGAAGGTATGGAGATACTTTGAGTCCCGAGAAAGGACAAGGGATACTTTTTATCCCAGAGAAGAGAGAATGTACGGTACTTTAGGGTGTGTATGGGTGCCCTTTGTAGGGAATATAGACTTCGCTGTGAAAGTTGCAGCACTGAAAGAGTAACTTTTTTCACCTTTCTATCAAAAAATTCATCACGGGGGCTTGCCCATACAAATTACAAAAAAATTGCTCTTTCAGCGCTGCTACTTTCACAGCAAACTCTATATAGGGGACCCATACACACCCTAAAGTATTATCACTTAGTTTTGTTACACCTCATATTATACTTTAAGTGATGGTGCAACTAATGATACTCAGTTGTAATAATTATTGGACATAATGATAACTAGCTGTCCCGGCAACGTTGTTTTGCCATATAAAGTATTTCTACTTCATCAGTTGATACAAAATCTTACCCCCTCTTTTGACCCTAAGAGGGGTGGGGGAGGGGGCGGATTTTGTACACCAGATGTTAAGTTGGAAAACACAGTAAATAATATGAAGTAAGTCCAAGAAAAATGTTTGATACAAAATCTGACCCCCTTTTTGGTCCCCTTAGAGGGATGGGGGAGGGGAATTTTATACACCAGATGTTAAGTTGGAAGCAGACAAATATATCTGCGAAAACCGTATGCAAATCGGATCAGTAGTTTTCGTGTTATACCTATACAAAAGTTTGATACAAATTCTGACCCCTCTTTTGTCCCTTAGAGGGATGGGGGGAATTTTTTTTATACACCAGATGTTAAGTTGGAAGACAAATATATCTGCGAAAACCGCATTCAAAGCGGATCAGTAGTTTTCGTGTGATGCTGGAACAAACATACAGACAGACAAAAAACTAACCACAGTTTTGGCTTCTATAGCGATGTAGTAACACCCCCTGCTTATTATTTTTTGAATATCTTTAATGTACAGAATTTTCATTTTTACAGTTTTATTATATTATTTTATACACCAGATGTATAGATGTATAGATGATATAGCAATTAAAATAATATCTTCCATGCCTGAAACATACTAAAAGCATAATACTTGTATATTGTGTATTGCAAATATTAATAAAAATTATGTATATTACCCAAATTTTAAAAGTACTACGTCAGCCTAGAACCGCGAAAGTAGAAGGCAACAATTTATAAAGTCCTTCAGACTGAAAACCGGCTTGATTTTTGGACCAATAATATAATATTTAACAGAAAACCATTCGTATCTTGAAAGCAATTTTGATAAGAAGTTACATAAATACTAAGTGGAAAATTAAAAGGCAAAGTTTTTCTGTTGAATATAATATTTTATGAAGTAGAAGATGTTAAAGTACTCTTATATAATTATTACTTCAGTCTATTACAAGTTCAAGTGTTGTTAATAAAAGCAGTCTCCTAAGTTGCTTGCTTTAGATCTTTGAATTATTTAGTTACACAGTTCACTTCTTGAAATAATTTTCTACTTTTAATAACAGTTCAAAAAGTCAATCTACCTTTCAATTTATTTTGTTTCAGAACGTAAGATATAATAATTACTTTCTTTTGTCATTTTCGTCTGAAATTAATTCAACTTTTCGTATGAAGTAAATTCTACTTTCTTTTGTTTTCAGTTTTCAGTGAAGATGAGCCTGACGTCAACAGCGACTTGGAAATATCTGTAAGTATTAATATAAACCTGATAACCATTTACAAGAAAATAGTATTGCCCTACAGAGTACTCACATTAAAGTCCAGGGGAAAATGTTTCAGACGGCGGAGACGGTTGAGGCGATAGTTGGGCAGCTCATGGAGAAACAGCGAGCAGCGAGGGCAGCGGCGCTAGCGCGGCAGCTCGAGTGCGGCTGTCCGGACTCCACCTGCCAGGACTCCAGGACGTGTGTTCACCCCCTGCGCCGGATCCAAACGGCCAAGCCGCCCGCATCCGATCACCACGTATCTTCCACCACAGGCCCATCGCCTCGACCCATGAATCACCCTCCCAGGCAGTACACCAGAGATCATCGGACGTCGACGCAATCATCACCCCTCCTTCTCTCGCTTGGTCAGATTCAGGGCGGAGGTGGTCTTCTCATACTGAATGGCACCAGCAACTCAGCACAACAGCATTCGTCTCTAGTCTCCCCTCTATCGGTTACGTCATTCGTATGTGAGGAACCACGGGACAGGTACCGGCAGCAGTACAAACCAACTTTTGTGCTAAAACGAGAGATACCCGATAGCCAACAGACGCATATAAACAACTCAGAAACTACATTCAAAGTAGAGGCTCGTATAGAGGAAAAGGTAGAAATTGAAAACTTCGATAGAAAAATTAAAATGGAGCCGAAGAGTAGAAATCACATAATTGCAAGTGCACCAGCGACGCCTTCGCGGTATCCCGATTTAGTTGAGCGATTAGAAAGTAAAATACAGACAGAGCACAGCGATGATACGTTAGTACTTTTAGGAACAGATGGTCACTTAGATACTTCTAGTGGATTTTTTGACGAAACGCTCGAGTTGTCGCATGAAGACATACAGAAAACTTTATCTGCAAATATGCCAACGTGTGAATTAAGTAGGAGCGTTGTACGGTCAACAGAAACGGCTAACGTAATGGTATCAGGAATAGATACCATGGACTTTATAGAGAGCTGTGAAGCAGTCGCGTCACCGACGCACGTAGTAGATGATAACGTATTTGTCAATTTAGATGCATTTGATATGCTTGGTGATTTTCCCGAACTAGAAGTTTTAGATCCTAGCACAATTTCAACTAATCCTCTGGTAAGTTTAATTAAGAAACAATATGTAAAAAATTAATTTGATGGAGATTTTACGGAAGTTAAATTTTTAGCGTATTACGTTTCAGACTTTATGCAACAGTTCACCGCCGGCTCAAGAGAATAATGAAAAGATGCAAACTGATTGCCCTGCAGAAGTGGCTTTGAACATAACTGATTATTCCCCTGAATGGGCATATCCTGAGGGAGGAGCTAAGGTGTTGGTGGCTGGACCTTGGACAGACACATCCGATCAGTATACGGTTTTGTTTGATAATTTTCCCGTACCTTCTATTCTAGTACAGAATGGCCTGTTGAGATGTTACTGCCCAGGTTGGTAATATCTATTTTTACCCTTAAAATATTTACGAGCTAGATCTTTTCATTATTTTGTAAAACTATTTTTTTTTGTTTCCAAAAAATATTAACGAAGAATCTTTATTTTTTTCAGCTCACGAAGCGGGTCTAGCAGCGCTTCAAGTAGCTCGAGGTGGCCGTGTGGTATCAGATACCGTTGTGTTCGAGTATAAACCAGGACCGACGCTAGTGCCATCATCACCAGCCTCCGCGCCACTACCGTCTCTGGATTTTAGGAGGTTCTCACTGTTGCATCGATTTCAAAGGCTCCACGGTCGCTTACAGTTGAAAACTGAGCCGATGGACGACAACAATCAGGTGATAGCTTAAAATATTATTGAAACTTGTTTTCAGAGGGTGGCATTTTCTCTGCTCTAACTTTTTTATGTGTTGTAAATATTAATTTATTAGGTTCTAAAGATGCAACTTACAAATTTCAGATCGAGGATGTTCAATTGTACTCAAATCCAAAATTTGAAGACCGGCTTGTTACATACTGTAAATCACTAAGCAGTCGGTCATTTGGGAATTCTGAAGGCTTTACTACAGAACCCGGAGAAGATAATTCGACGATTCTACATCTTGCAGCGGCTTTAGGATACACAAAGCTTACCACTGTGTTGCTGAGGTGGAAGCAAGATGATAATAGTTTGGCATTAGAAAAAGAAGTAAATCTTGGTGCAAGAGACAGTGAGAATTGTACGCCTTTGGTAAGTAAATGCCGAAAACCAATGCATACGAAAAATAACAGTATGTTAAAAAATTTATACTAACAAAAAATCTGATTGAAGTGTATTTCATCACAATATATTGTCTCATAATTGAAAGAGAGATAAAAGAGATATTTAATCAATTCCAGATGGTAGCGAGCGCGGCTGGTCATGTTGAAACAGCGGTGGTACTAGCACGATGGAGTGCGGGTACACGACGTGAGGCGGGCGCCCGCGCT
The DNA here is from genome assembly GCA_905404155.3 of Plebejus argus. Taxonomy (NCBI): domain Eukaryota; kingdom Metazoa; phylum Arthropoda; class Insecta; order Lepidoptera; family Lycaenidae; genus Plebejus; species Plebejus argus. Next base: position 12,386,486 of record FR989942.1, on the reverse strand, counting down.
GCCGCCGCCGCAGCTCGTAGAGCCGGACATAACAGACTAGCTGCTTTACTGGACCGCATACACCCGCCTACGACTAAAAGTCGGGACAGCGTGTTTAGGAGACCGCAAAGGTAGGTTCAATAAAAGCTTTATTTAATATTGAAAATATTAAATAAGGTATTATACCTATAGGTGGCATACGCTAAAGACATCCCTAAATTTTTGGCATCACACAGCATTATAATATTATAATTAATGTAACTAGATCTTAATAACTGGTCCACTGAATACTGTTTAATGATTATGATGTTTCGTGTGATGCTGGAAATAAAAGTATTCTTATTCTTATTCTTAAGTGTTAACAATAGCTGTAAAAATATTAACATGTAAAATAATTCTGGTCTGATTATATAATAGTTTTGATAAACTTGATTTAAGTTGGGATATACCTACGTATATCCCAACTCAACGCATCACGGTGTGACATAATGAAAAATAAAATTTTTACTCGTACTATTGAATATTATACTATAGCAGTAGTTGACTATAGTAATTAGTAACTCTATAACCTGACAGTAAGTGAACTTTAAGTCGGGCAGGAGGCAAATTCATAAAATTTGATACTAAATTTGTTTCATCTCAATTTCAGTTTGTCGCAGAAAAGCCGTTCAGGCAGCCTGGAATGTAATCTTGTGAAACGTCCATCAATTGACAGTGGGATAAACATGGCAGACGCTTTTAGATCTAGTTCAGCTATAGATAAAACAGAGAGTGCTTCAGCTAGGTAAGGTTAATTTTAAGGTCAGCCTATCACTGGAAGTTTCTTCAATCTGTAACACAATTTCTGATTTAATGGTTTCAGATGGGAAAGGAGCATGTCTTTACCTTTAGATTCTGATAATTCTGAGGACAGTCTCGGAGAAAGTAAGATCGGACGACGAATGGACCTGGCCCTTTGTAAGTCCTAGACGTTTAGTCACACTATAGATATAGATAATTCAGTTTTGATTTGCAAATAATTATTTATTTTACATCGGCACGGTGCGTAATTTTTTAAATAATCAAAATTTTCTATTCGGTCCTATCACGGATACTCGTTGCGTTCACGGCGGTCACTATGACTTGGTCAGCGGTTTAGTTGTTTTTTTTCTCGTTATCAAAATTAACTTTACTTCATTGATTTAACGCTTCAAAATGCTTCCGAGCTTCAGTCGGCGCACATTTATTTTTTGGATAGCACTGGTAGATAACAGAATATGATATTGTTGTAGTTGGCAAAAATGTCATTATCGTTATAAAGAAGTCGAGCGAAACTTAAACCGTTGACGAAGTCGTTTGTTTGGACGGTCGCTGACAGTCGCGCCACTTCCCGCCAGGCGAGACGGCGCGGCGCGCGGCCAGCCCGCTCATAGACGTGGAGGCGCTGTCCCCCGCCTCCCCCGCCTCCCCCGCGCCGCCGCCCGCCCCCGCCCCCGCAGGTACACCCGCAAACGAGAAACGGTATAGGCTGTGTCGCTGGTAGTCTATTCCACAGCATAGCGTCTGTGTAAGCATAATATATTTGGTCTCCATAAAAATGGCTATAACATTTTAGTAATTTTAATAAAAATTAAATCTACTGAAAGTGCATTCGATGAAAAATAAAAGATTACTTACTGCAAGAAAATAAAAAGTGATGTCGTTATTACTCGATCTCACCGATAAATAAAGGGTAGCTGAGGATAATACCTACCTTCATCTAAGTGATTGGGTAATTCTTGTTTACATTGAACGTATAAGCTGTTGGAATGGACTCAAAAATAAGTGTTGTAGGAGATAAAAGAAATGGTAGGGCTGGCAAAGCGGGTGCGATGAAAGAAGTTGACAAACTGCGTATTGGCATCAAAAAGTGTGCGTTAAATTGGCTGTCGAAATTTAACTTAGTATGAAAGAAAATGTTTTTAATTTTTAAGTGCTACTTGGCGAAAAAAAAATAAAATTAATATTATAGAAGGAATAACAAAATATGACGACAGCTCTATACCATTTCGAGTCGCAGCCTCTCCTCCGCTCGATTTGTCTGTCGATGTTGTATTTGTCGTAGTTGCATGGCCGACTCGGCCCATTCTTCCTGTCGTCTGTTTTACTATGCCCTTCTTGCCAATGTAGCCCTGTATTGCTATTGGTAGACTCTTGTAGTTTCTTCTCTATCTTCTTCAACCTCGAGCGGAGATGTCCCGGTGTTGTCAGTAGATACTTGTTAAGGTTGGACCAAATTCTCAAATTAGAATTCAATAAATTTTGATTATTCGGTTCAACTAATCGATGTTGTAAATCAATGTCGCTTTCAATGGTTCGTACTGGTCTCCACTATCACTATACCTTTAAACACAACAAAGCTAATGGAAGAAAATCAAGCCACCGTTTGTATAACAAACTCTGGGATTCAAGTAAACCTACCACGAAATCACAATATGACAATGCATGACGCTATATTGCTTGCATGAATTGATATTTATGTAACTGCTTTTTATGTGTAGAAGTAGATAGTAGTATTGGTAAAGTCTTACGAGAAACTTCTTACAAAGATAAGGCACAAACAAAGGTCACTTTAGAGAAAATGTTATCAATGAATATGATCGTAAAAAGAATATTATAACAGAAGATGCTTTTGAAAGAGGTAAATAACGTGCCAGTCGTTTTAACATAGATAAAATTGTTATCACAATATGAAAATATAAGAAATATAGAGCAATAATAAAAAATATAAACCAAGACAACATTTTAATAATTATTATACATAATTATTATAAGCTGGTCAATAGCAAGCAAAAATTATGTAGTACATTTTTTTCAAAAGCAAGACGTTTTATTGAATGGAATGAAAATAAATTAAACAACTTAGTTTTAGATTCTCCTAAGCATTTGTTTCAATAAATGTTATGGAATACCTGAATGGAATTAAACACTTTCTTATAACCCTACACTTCTTTGTTTGTTTTGATGTATTAGTAGCACATGCTCTATCCGAATTAGTTGTTATTGATGTGTCTTCACTGGTAAAGCTATTTTGATGTTGCGATGTTATTTATACTTCAGATTTTCCACTTTACGAAACCATTTCAGGGGAACAGGACGATCGCGTGTTTACATTAGCTGAACAAATAATAGCTGCCATGCCAGAAAGGATAAAGGTAAGGCTCATTTAAACAGGAAGTTGAAGTTAAAATATTTCTTAAAGTAGCATATTAATAAGATGATCCGTAACTAAATTCAATACGATAAAGACAAATTAACTAAAATATTTAAAAAATTTACAGCCTTGTTTACTTTAAATCTAATATGAATACATTGTACTGAAACGAAATTATTCAATAATAATTAACTGATCCTTATTCTTTTTGTAAGTATCACTTAATAAAGGTTATCTTCACAGAATGAGAGCTCGTTGCTCAATTCCTGTGACTTGGATGGAGGAACGAATGGCAGTGAAGATGTGCTTATGGCTCCATTGTTGGATGACACGTCCACTTTCAGTAGCGAGTTTAGCTTTGAATTTTCTGATAATACGTACAGGTATGTATGCTTTTTACCGTACTTACTTTTTTGTTATCAAAGGTCTTATTTCAAGTGTAGGTTTTTTTATTTTTCGATTGTAATAATCAGTTTTGTTCTGCTTAAATCAAAACCATGAATTTTCTATCTCATCTATCAACTATAATTATTCTACATATTTTGAGAATGTATGTCTATGTAATTCATTAAGAGTTTAGAGGACAACAAGCACTATACAAATCACCATTATGTTATTGAACTCATAACAAACCATCACAATATATATTTTCTGCTTCCAGATACTGCGGCGGATCCACTCCTTGTTCTTCAGGTTCAGTATCCCCGGGTTCGGCTCTGTCCCCCCCGCCCGCGTCCCCGCGCGCCCCCCTCCCCTCAACTTCGTCCGCCACACTGCAGGAGTTCCTGAATACCACTACACACTTCTCCAGCCTTACGTTGAATGGTAAGACATTTTTGAAACACAATTATGCAAGCAGCACCTAAGCTATCACTATTTTAATTTTTACACCTCACAGGTGTGTTAAAAATTTAAAAGATGACATTTCTGATATCTGCTCTGACTTGAAAATACACAATCAGACAGGATACAGCATTGATACGCTGGTTCTTATACAAAACATGTATTAGCTTTAATAAAGGATTAATATTATTATTAATGAATTACTATAGGTATCATCAAGTTAACTGAGTGAATACAAGTATTCCTATCAGAGAAGTTGATTCGCAGATCGCGGACCTACGCTATCTGCTCGCGACGTGTCAGACCCAACAGACAGAACACGATTAACATTGAACTGACATATTCTGACCAAGTGACGTAGGTCCGTCATCTGCATATGAATCAATTTCTTCGATAGTACTTTTGAATTCAATAATTTTCTCAGATCGCGAACAACGTGAGCTCTACTCAGCGGCCATCACCATCCAGAAGGCGTATCGCCAATACCGCGGTCGGCAGCTACAGCGCCGCGCCGCCGCCGCCGCTATCACCATACAGAACTGCTACAGGCGGTACAAGCAGGTACCTAGAACCTGTCATTCCGTAAACAAATATTGTATTTTCTAGGAACTCTATTTAATATAAAGTGCGGGAGTATTGAAAGTTGAAACCGCTTATTAGTTGTAACTTGTAAGTCGCCTTGTGTAAGAACCTTTTCCTACACAAGACGAATTTCATTTTAGTAGTTTCTGGAATTAAATGAAGATGGCGTTAAATTCTGTCTACTCCGGCGCTAGTAACCACAACTAGATGGAGTTAATAAGACTGTTCATAGCAGTGCAAAACAATTTTGTTAGATAGCGCTTTTATTTTATCTAACCTTGTAGATTTCAAAAGCCTATTGTTTTAAAATCATAACCTACTTGAGTAAAGAAATCCATAGGCCATTTATATTTTGTTTTCCAAGTTGTATAATTATTTTATTATATTATTATCTGTGTGTATAAAAACTTGTCTGCTACGTAGATATTTATTATTTATTAATACTAAGGGTACCTAGGTTGCACCAACTTACTTTAACTATAACAAAATGTCAAATAAACTGTCAAGTCAATAATGGACGCCATATTTGACGATAACCTTAACCTTAGCTATAACAACGCCTTTGGTGCATCCCTTCCTAAGGGTGAATTGCACCAGAAGCGTAGTTAAAGTTAAGGTTAAGGTTATCGTCAAATATTGCGACTTTTGCTAGGGATTTGACAGTTGATTTCACATTTTGTTACAGTTAAAGTTAAAGTTATAGTTAAAGTAGGTTGATGCAATTCACTCTAGGAATTCATAAATTTAACAGTTCGCGTACTTGAAACAAATGCACGCGGCAGCGACGGTGATCCAACGTAGCTTCCGCTCGCTGCGCGAGAGGCGCATGAACTCCAACACAACGACGACCACCATCAAGTAAGTGGCAGTTATCATCAGCCTCATAACCACTCACATCAAATCAACGTCATTGCTCGCATCATCATTCCCCTTGTAATATAAGCAGTGTATTAGCTATATGAAATAAAATTTTCTCTGCTTGTGTTTTATAAAAGTAAAGCAGAATTTACCAATATTATTTATGATTTATCCCTTCATTTGAAATATTTGAATTTGAATTCATTCCATAATATATGAAAAAAATAAAATAAGATGCCAATCAGCAAAGCTGAGGAACCTGCCAAATAGCATGTTATCTTTATTAAAAAATTCAATATAACAAGAAGTAAATTATCCTACTATTGGCATATTATCTTTCTAACCCCATTCCCATCATTGGATCATTCACAAAATTTTAAAAAATACATTTGCTTATAGACGGACATATTCGCAACGACGTCAGAATCAGGCCGCAAGGAAAATTCAACAATTCATGAGGCAGTCCAAAATTAAGTATGTTTAATTACCTATTTCATAACCTATAAAATTACACCTAAATTCTGTTAGAAGAGCAACTGCGAATTCTATTTATTCAAGATTTTCATCTGTTACTTTATACTTTAGATTATATTAATTCGTTTCTTCGGATTTCATTTCTACAATTATTTATAATCCCCCAATTTCTAATTTTAGCATTTTATTGTGTGTGTTAAATCTTTAAAATTTTGCACAACTGTGAATTCTGATTGTCTGAATGTGAGTTTATAGTAAAACCTTTATTAGTTATTTTTTCGCATACCACATGGTATTATTACGTTGTGGTAGGTTCAAGGTATATTGTCAACTCTTAATCCGCCGGAATGCCAAAGTATTTCCTTGACTTATTTAAGTTTTTCATACTTTTCACACGTTTAATGTTCATAATCTATTTTGATGATACTATAACTATTCCTAGCAGTCAAAGCCTAGAAAGCCTATCAACTTCACTGATAATATTTTACATATTATAAAAGTAGAGACAAAAGCGACCATACAAAATTATTAATTTTTTTTCACAAATAATCAAAAATAATACAAACACGTTCCTTCAAGATTAATGAACGATTCAAATGAGAAATGTTGCTCTTGTGTTTGTTCCCATTAATTCACCCTTTTGATTGAAAGGGTTCGATAGGGTTGGGATGTCTAAGCCAAATATTCGACAAATATTATCATTAGTCCTATTATAACAGTATTTACATTTCCCGTGCGTCTATATTTGCGCTGAATTGGAGTTATTGGAATTTCAGTTTACATTCTTGGCTGTTTAATTTGATCATCAGCTCCACTTCATAAATTAAAGGAATGTCTAATAATACTGAAGGATGAATAAGAATGGAAAAGTATTTAAAACATAGTGGCAGTTTGCAGATAATAATAATATATTCATGTGTATAAGAGTGAAGCTGCAATTAACTCCCACAATCTTCATTTAAATACATTGTATAAAATTATCTCTGGGTCGATCTCAATTTAAAATTTCGCATATTACAATGACGATAAGATTAACATTTTAAGTGCGAGATAAAAACTTTGCAAATTAAACTAAATTGATCTGATATACGGACCCTTGTAACGTCCTTAATACACGATAAAACTGAAAAAGAACAAAACTTTGATAGGATAAAAATTGTTTCATCAACTTTTCGAGGATTTTAATATAAAGTTGTGGATTATCGCGAAGTTGATGTAGTTAAATGACTGAACGAAATTGTATTTGACTTAAAAAGCTCCTCTCTCGCAAACTCAATAATAATAATCTTATTCGGCTACACTTTGTTCATCGGAATTACCTTTTACTACGTTTCACAATGTGTTACTTTGTAATTATCTCATGAGATTATCTTCTAATTTTCACGCTGTCTTAGCACTTGGGAGGAGTTTACGACAAATGTAAGTTGAGTGACCATATTAGAATATTCAAAAGGGCAAGAATGATGATCGTTGTACTGTGTTAAGTGTTTGTAGAAAATATAGGGTTTGTTTTTAGTTATTTTTGTTAAATAAGTAGTATTACTTCGTTTTATATAATTTAGAGCTTTGAAGTTAAATTTTACGTAGACTGTTGAAATGTCTTGGTGCTTTCCATTATTTGCATTGAAAATTTTATTTTGTACAATAGTTTTACTATGTCTTATTTAATACGAACGCCATAATATGGCTGCATTTGGAATTATTTTATTGTTTAAAATATATTCTTCTATGTACCAGTTCGTAGAAGGAAAGCTTGCAAATTTTGTTATTTTCCTCTAGTTCAGAAGCTTAACTGTTTCAATGCTTCTTTTTTAAAACCGCAACATACTAATTGTTTAGTGGCATTAGTAATTTAAGAGCATCCATCAAGTGAGTACTCTACATGCGAGCTCCGAAAAAATATTTTTTATGGTCAGGCCCCTCAGCCAACGATTTTTTCAAGCTCGCGTGCAAAGTATACGTACATGAGTGTTAATAAACGAACACCACCTAACAGATTGCAGAGCGTTCGAGCCGAAAGCGCGAGGGAGGACCTGCTGTCCCAGGCTGCCCGCCCAAGCTCGTCGCAGCCCATCACCAGTACACCGCCCACGCCCAATAGGTAAGTCGAAAACTCACACTCCTATTTCATCGTTCAAATCTCTCAAATTTTTCTATTGGATTTCACTGTCATCTGTTAGTTGTGGATTAATAATAATATATATGGAGGCTTCACATCACGTCAGTCTGGCCCCGTGGTAAGTACCTGAAGGACTTGTGTTACGGATACCAGACAACGGAAATATAATAATATTTAATACTTTTATACTATACATATATTTAAGATTTTTTATTATTTGATACACAAATCTAATACAGATCCATGACCCAAGAACTTTGAAAACTTTTTGTTCCGTCGGCGGGATTCGCACCTGCGACCTACGGTTTGAGCTACCAACAGCCCACCAACTGAGCCACAGAGGTCGTCATATTCAATGGATTGTTTGTTACAGAATCATCGACTACTTGGCACCCGAATCACCGATGAATGCCGACGACGACCTGCTGATCGAGCTTCTGTTCAAGATGTGACCTGACGTAACAAAACATTATTTCTACGATGCTTCCTGCGTTTTCATTTCGGTAATATTGTTCCTTTATTCGACTTTAGGAATTCTTCAAATTGGTTACTCAAATCGACTGTAAGGTCACAATCGCTCATCGAGAGTTGATGCATACTACCTTTCTTTCCATTTGAATGTTAAGCGAGATTTATTAGAGTTGTAGACTCAGGCCTGAGGGGTTAGTGCGAGTTTTATTCGATCATACGCATCGAGCACGTTAACGCGAATTTGTATGGGATCAAAGCGGTAACCACGTTAGCCAGTAGATGGCGCTGCTTTGATCCCATACAAATTCGCGTTAACGTGTTCGATGCGTATGATCGATTAAAACTCGCACTACACCCCCTGGTCATTACTCTAGTGTTCGTAGTTTGCTAATGCTGTTTCGAGTTAACTCCTCTTTCACTGTTTGTTTTGTCGTTCTTAGATGCCTTCGATGTTGTCTTCGTTTTGTCTTTTTTTAACTCTTCAGGTCATAGACAGGGTTATATTTAGTATAAATTTTATCGTATTTGTATTATATTTTCATAATGTATTTTTGAGAGATTTGTTTATGGCGTTTATCGGAATTATATTTTTGAAGACTAAATTAAATGTCGTGTAATTTTCTTAGAACATCTGTAATGTTGGCAACGTATTACGAGAAATTTTTAAATTCACCGACGGCACTACTGAATTTGCGAGAGTAAAATTTTTGAGCGGTTGCGATAATATTAAGAATGATTAATTTTTGTTTTTCGCTTTTGCAAAATTTTGAGATTTTGGAAAAAGAAACGAAATTTCTCATTTATTTTCATGGTGGAGTTAAAAAGTAAGTAGGTTAAGTACAAATTCAAATTATTAAAAAGCCACTGTTCTAATAAAGTAGATGCACCTAGCGTATAATACAATAAACCCGACGAGCTGTGAGTATTTTGAGATTTTATCGTATTTAAGAAAAAAATACTTAGTTTTACTATTGGTCTAACGTTTACCGTATAGGTTTCATTCCAGCCTAAATAGAATAAAATCTTTTTAGTCTCTGACTACAGATAGCAAACCGACATCTGAAGATTCAATTAACCCTTTCTCGTCAATGGTTTTCGGTTGTTTAGACTGTTTTTCATTATCCTTGTTGATTACTTTTAAATTATAATGTATCGTTGTTTATTATTAAATCTTTCAATTTCCCCACCCCTAGTTCCTATTACAACAGCTATTAAATATTTAAAGTATCGATTAAACTTAGTTCATTAGATATTATATTATAATTTCGGTTTTAGACTCTTAATAAAGCTAAATGCCATACTACTCTAGCGTTCATGAAAAAAATGGTTGTGCACCACCTAATATAGAAATAAATACCTAAATATTCCCTTTTTCTGAATTCTCTGATATTTTAATGTAGTTATAGATACTCGATTAAGATAGAAGTAATCATAGCTTAACCATAAGACGACGTGCAGCCGTCGAGATATTTTCGATTCGTATTTTTATAAAGCAAAATTTACGAATGAATATGGTTGCTTTGCTTGTGCAGGGCCATTGAACACATTCCTTACTTACTTTATCGACACCACAATCTTTCATTTCTTCTTCTTTAACGAATTTCGTTACAGTAATTACTGTTCCTTTGTATTCAGAAAATTGAAATGATTTAACTTTAGGAATTTTAGCCATAATTATGTTAATTGAGACACGAAAGGCCCGGAGTTGTATCGTGAGTGTGAAGTATATTATTAACAATATTCACAGTTTTTACAATCGTTTACGATTCATCAAATCTATTTTCCTCTCTTTAATCGTTGTATCGTGGAATAGATTTTTGAAAATCGTTAATAGTATACTGGTGAATGTAATTTATGAGAGTAACGCGACGCAGTTCGAAAATAACCGTCCAGATGTGGCGGCTTTTGGCACCCTCTGGTGGCGAAGAAGCAAAAGTCGTAGAGCCGAGAAACAAACTTGACGAATATCGATATGACGCGAGTTGCTCGCAACGCACTGGGCACCCGAGGGCGCACGAATGCAACATGTACATTTTCTATTTTTGGATTGCTAACTTTAAGATGTTATATTTATATATGTATACGTAGGAGCGGCGGATACGAACAGTATTTCGATGTGTATTTCGCCAAAAGTTTTGATGTATTAATTTTCCATGAAATTTTCTCGTTTTAGTTTTCAAATAAAATATAGTAAGTTTAGCTCGTGGTCATGTATATATTTTTGGAGGGCGTGCACGATTGCTTCTGGAATGTCGCAGGACGAAACTAATATTTTTAACTCACTTCCTTCGAAAGCAATAATATTTTTGGGATCGTCTCCGATATAGATAAAGTATTTTTTAAATGCGATCGTCACCGACAATCGAACTTTAGAACGCTTTTTAGTGACACCGCGGGATGAGCTCCGATTTGTTAGGACGTTGAGTTTCTTAGATTACTTTGCGACGAATAAAGCCCAGTATTTCTGTAGTCATTTATAAATATTGTAGTGCTACTTACGGTAGTCGGCAGATTGCAAAACCCGGGGAGCTCATTTCCACGGTGGTTGATTGACCACAGCTAAAACATAGAGCACTAGAAGTAGATCTAGTTAGATAAATTACTACTTATATAAATGAAATAAAGAAAATCTTGAAATCTATACATAGATTTTAAAATTAAAAGTTTAACTAATACTTTTTATTATTATATTATATAAGAAGCTTGTTCACACATTTTAAAATCGTATTTAGAATAAAGTTAAGGTAAAAGCGAGTATTGAGGAGATCGAGTGGAGAGATTTTGGATATAAGATTGAGTTTTCATTTTCGTGGGTTGTTCCTATTTGAGTGCTTACGTAAATATATTTCATTAATTTAAACGGTTTAACATTTTATCATAATATTTAAAATTTGCCTTTTATTTTATAATTATTTAAAACAATAAGCATCGTTGTTATTATTGTGGCAAGATGTACATTTATTGTTTTCTCTTTTGCAATGTTTGTTCTTAATAGATTATTTTATGATCTATTTTATTCTTTTTCATAAGCTAGTTCTTCCCAATGCTATCGTTCAGTTTTGTTTTTTCATCATTAAAATATACAAATAATCTTAGTATCTTTACGAAAGGAGTGAAGTTAGTTAGGAGCAACCATGGTTGCATTGTTGGATCGAAATTATCAGACTGATTGGATGTTAGCATTTTGTAAATCGTGTTTTCCCATGTAATATCTATTTCATTTTTCATATAAGATTTAAGTAACAATTTGTAGTTCTTTAGGTTTCTTTGTTAACTGTTATTTGGTTATTGACGTAAACACTCAAGTAAATTATATAATATTTTGTGTACAATGTTAAGCCAAAGGCGACTTATTTTGAAATTGTGATAATATAGCGGTTGGTTTGGCGCGTTTAAAGTATATAATTTAGGATAGACTAGGCGATACGTTGTTTTATAGCTTCTAGTACTACGGTAGCTTGCTTGTGTTGTTCAGGTTGATATTTTATTTGTATTGTCTCAAATAGTTACTTTAACTTTTGGTGTTTTTTAATATTTTACAGCTCTACTTTTATACATATATATATAATCTTTTATAATATATATAATCTTCCTACTCCTCCTATTTTTCTTCTGATTAAATTCGTTGCGGGTCCCAAGACAGTTTAGCATGTCCCTCGGGCTCCCTGAGATCATATCAAAGGGTTTTCGTGGTTGGATACCGCTGTCGATCCTGGCGACACAGGAGATACAGTGGTGGGAATGTGTGGTGGGCCAAAGCCCTTAAAAAAAAAAAAAAGCTCTACTTTTATCAACATAAATTTTATTTAGTCTCGCTGGAACTATGAAAACCCCAATTTTTAACCCTTTGTAGTCAAAATTGAGATTCTTTGAGGTGAAAATAGCAAAAAATTCATTACAATCTAATTTATCATTCAAATTAACAAACTAAAATACTCGTAATAAAACTTTGATTATGAGATAAATTTTACTTCCAATCGCATACAGTATCAACCTGTTCAACTATTTTAGTCAAAAGCCTGCCTAACTATAACATTGCATATCACTTTATATTGTTTAACGTACATCGCGATTATGTTTGACTTGATTTTATGTTAAGATTGTTTTTTTTTGGTCGAGGGATATAATTATATTTTGCATTTCAAAAGTCTAAAGTTATTTAACAAATTTGAAGCTCGTTGTTTGTTTTTGCCGTTGATATACAAATAAACAAAATTTAAATCATTTTAATAATTGAACATGCTTGATTATGTCCCTTTACTAAAATACACTATGGCTCACTTTCTGATGTTACAACAAGTTTCAACAAATTCTTTTTTCCCAGTGTTGGATTTATGATAAACTAAAATAGCTGCCATTGACTTGAATTTGCAGCTAAGATTTTTGTTGATACTGTTGTAATAATCTAATGAGCAATATTATTTAGATGCCAATTGAGTTTTTGTAAATATTTATACGAACTTTTAGTGAATCTGTTGATTTTAATGTAAAACATTCCATAAGCAATAACTTAAAAGATATAATGAAATATAATAATTTGTTTTTAGTTTACGATGTAAAAATATTTTTGTTTGATAAAGTTTAATTAGTGTAAGGGTTGATTCATAGGAGCAGCAGCAAAGAGACGAAAGTTTCATGTCAGTCATCAATTTTAAACTTTATCTGCATTCATTTAAAGTTAAAAAATACTTGTTTCATGCAATCGACTCTGCAATTGACGAATTCGGCAAACAAAACTGTATTTTATAGAAATAAAGGTAAAGTTCAAAATAATTTTCCTCGTCATTTAGCTGCCGTTCTGATGCGTTCGCCCGACTTGTTGCTTCGATATTTTACATTGTAGCGCAATATTTGATAGCGAATTTTTATGAAGTTATTTTTAATATAAGATTTGTTTGTATGTAATCGTTGAATTAGTTTCTCTTGAAGTAAAAATTGTTATGTACTGCCAGTTAGGAGTTAACATCAAGACGTAAACGAAATTGTACTGTGTTCAGGACTTTTATTGATTTAAAATTGTTTTATTCATTAAGTATTAAAAGTATATTGTACTTACTATTTAATCTACGTAACATTAATTATTTTATTGTAATTTAAATGATCTATGTTCGACATGATTTTTGTTACGCTTGTATCAAAAAACCTTTCGCCTATCAGAATACGTAATTTTGAAAATATATTGAATATACCTACGATCATTTCGTGTACTGAAATATTTTTAAAATAAAACCTAGCTGTTAATTTTAATGAGAAATTTAATGAAATTATTTTCTTTGCATTATAATCAAAAATATATTTTCATATTGATGTTACATTAACCTTTTTTTAATGGAATGATTAAATGTGTATCACGAATTGAAATTTAATTTTTATTCTATTCGATCAACGCTTTAAGTTAAATTTTGCAGGCTTTAATTTTAAACATTTAATTTTTTTTAATTTTATGGTTTCTTATAATTTACAGTCGTTCTTATACTTATAAACTCAACTTTATGATTTTTTTATAACTATGGTAACATTTAATCATTTCAAAAGGGGAAGTTATTGTAAAGTGCCACGACTTGATACATAGTACTGAAATGTGGGGTGAGAATTTTGACGGGATAATGATGATGTGTACTTTGGAGAAATAATCTTCCTTTGTAATTATTATAATCTATAAACACTACAAATTGTGATTCAAAGCAATTTAAAATATTACTGCTGATTATATTACGTTTTGTTTTATTTATATCCCTTTTAAACTATTTTGTGGACTATGCTACTTTGCAGTAAATAATCTGTACTTATAATGTTTTTTCTTTTGCCAAGTAGGCGTCGAAAATTGCTCAGAAGAAAAAAATCTGAACAGCTTTTGCACCTCCCTGTATTTGGGAGCCTCTAGAAATAAATTATATTTGTTTCCAGAAATCAAGATCATAGTTTTCATCTTACCCGTTTTCTATCAAACCATATAACGTAGTACTTTCATATTAATATTACATAATTATATTAAGTGCATGTTTCACCACTTCCTGATAAGTGCCGAATAGGCTATCCACCACTTAACTTGACAGATGAAGGGAGGCCTATCGCAAAACTGTATTCCTATATTTTGCTTTGTTTGATTCGGTCAATTCGGTCAAAACAACTTTTTTGACAGATTCTCCAATCTGTCAAAAAAGTTGTGAATAGTCTATCCGGCACTTTATCAGAAAGTGGTGAAACAGGCCCTAAGTCAAATATCAAAGAAATTGACCGAATCAAACAAAGCAAAATATAGGAATACAGTTTTGCGATAGGCCTCCCTTATAAAGGGCTATCAGCCTATCGATCCCGGCAATAAAGTTTTACGGCGGATATTTTCTGGACAAGTCTATCAAGGTTGTAACGGATATTGCTCTGGTCAACAGTTCGTGAAGCGATGCCGTCGAGGGACCCTGTTCCCATATGTCGCTTGTGTGGCACAAGAGATGTACTGAAGCGAATTGAATACTGGACAGTTCCAACGATTCTGTTACATGCCAATAATACCGTAGGCAACATTTTTCTTGTGTAAAAATCTGCGTATATCCTTACATGTAGTCTTCATTGTAGGTATTATATAAGTAAAACACCCATACAGGTATTTCAAGAGTTTGTACTACAGAAAATCATATTTGCACTCTATCTTCATCCCATTCAGGATGACTGCAAAACATGGGGTATCAATAATATGATCAAAGTTAGTTCAGTAGTTTTGTCTATTTGATGCAAAGAAACAAATCTTTATTCCTAACAATATTAGTATACAACAACGAATTCGAAATCAAATATTCGAAACAATAATATTATTATTGCAACGTGGTAATTTAAAATTGAAAGCAAAGACTGTGGGCGGCAAGTTAGTCAAATAAAATATATTGTGTAATGTGTATCTTATTGTTACAATATATTTAGTTCAATTTTAATAATAATAATAATAAAACTCTTTATTGCACACCAAAATACATAAACAATATGAATGATAAATTACTAAATATTATACTATAGGTCTACCAGAATCTGATGGCAATTTTTGACAGCAAATTTTCAAAAAATATCCTTGATCATTGGATAAATTTTTATGTTTGCATGTTTCACACACAAAATAAGCAGCTAAAGGAATAAAAAAGGATGAAAATGTTTTATTCCTATTACCCCGGCATTGCTAGAGTAGAGTCAATTTATTTTCTCACTTTTTGCCATCAGATTCTGGTAGACCTATATATTTTACTTATTGATGTACAAAAGGCGAACTTATTGCAACTAAGCAATCTCTACCAGTCAACCTTTTGTAGACAAGATTTAAAATAGGGATAAAAGAAAATCGTGTAGGTGCACAAACTAAACTAATCTTAGTGTTTATACTAAAACTAGACTTAAATAACGCATTGAATGGTACTCTTTTGTAACGTATATGAACCTTTTTTTTATTTTACAATGACAGCTATATTATTATTATTTATTTTTCCGCTACAGCCTCCAACTTGGGCTACATCCAAAAGGCTTTGAAGCGAAATATCAACGGGACCCTTCAGAATCGTTCATTAGAACTGACTTTATGCATATGGGACCTGACTTATAGGCCGTAAAAGAAATGTTTTTATATAACGTCTGGCGTTTTAACGTTGTTTTCATTGACTTAACTGGCCTTTCATGTCACTAAAGTGACCCTTTTAGTATTCGATAGTTATTATTTTGTGTTTAGAAAAAATAAATACTTATATTGCTGTTTATTTAAGATATAGAGGCTCTATGATATAAAGACGATATATTTTATTATTTCTTCGTAAAATTATTATGCATGTGTAAAGCATGTGTCCAACAATAATAATTAATAAGTAATAACAGTTATTACTTACTAATTATTATTGTTGGACATGTTTTATATTAAAAAAAAACCAAAAATACAGTGTAGTGACTATTTTGATCATAAGAAAAAGATCTTTCACAAATTATATTCCATTATTATTCTGAAAGATATTTTCTTTATAAGTAGTAATAGCTACAGAAAAAATTTTTTAAAAAACAATTTAGGTATCTATTACCCGTTCGCGCTAAGTTTGCCGCTGTCATCGATTTATATGTATCGATGACAGTGGCAAACTTAGCGCGAACGGGTTGTACTATCTCTATCTTCATCTTATTGTAATGCTTCATATTTAAAATTCACACTCATTTAAAATTATTCAGAACATCATCAAAACTTCTATGCAAGTTGAACAATGGGTGAATAAGCTCAGGAAGACTGGAACTAAATCGAAATTCGCCCAAAATTGGATAGAATACTCTTCACCCTCTCAGGTACTTTAAAAAAAGTTAAATCCTCCGCCGCTTCCGCCAAAACCATTTCGAAATTGAAACTAGCACACCTTCTAAGCGGATTTTCCTGACAAAGTTGTTCTTGCAGTATCATTCTCCTTATGGTTAAACAATAAAGGCTACTTTGGCTTGACCGCATCGAACGATATAATTGTTTTAAGTTTTAGCTTGCGCATAGAACACAGATTTCAAATAAGGAACGCCAGATCATCCTACTCAATCTTTTGGTTCACCTACCCTACAAATGCCTGTTTTATTTATAGCTAGGGTGTCCCTTGAAACTTTTGTGACAAAAATACATTCAAATAATGTCTAACATTGTCTGAACGTATTTTCGTCACAGGTCAGTTAGATATACTTATTATTTAAAAGAACAAAATACTTGATATTATAAATGTTTTGTTAAAATTAAAAACAGAAATTGGACATGTTTTACATAATATGTAAGTAAAGTTACACACGTTACATCTATGATCATTAAAGAACTTTTTATTAAGAAAGAATAAAAATAATAATATAAAACAAGACGTTCCGTGCGGCTACGCCCGCGTAAATTAAGAATTTCACGGAAACCGTACATTTTTCGCAAATCGTAGTGTCCTTCCATGCGTTATAGCGCAGTCAACAGCGAACGTGAGGCATGCCCGTGACGCGCGTTGTAATCGTAGCACTCGCTATGACACTTTTCTTTCAACGCGGGTGGATTTTGACGCATACAATTATTGAATATGCCAATCGTAAGTTGAATAAAAAGAAGATGACGAAAATTGAAGATGAAATTGCATAATGTGGACATAGCTAATTAGCTATGTCCACATTGTGCCCTTTCATCTTAAATTTTCATAATCTTTTGACATTTCGAATGTCAAAAGATTATGAAAATAATTGAAGATGAAAGGGCACAATGTGGACATAGCTATTCGCGAACTAGCCGAGTGAGAAGAACGAAGAAGAAACTCGTTACGCTACGTAAGATAAGTAGTTTTAAAGTTACGAGGGAACAGATGAATATCCATACATACATATTATTATATAATATGTTACCGGCCGAACCCGATTTTAGGCCAAACTAGTTTTGCCTAGGCTAAACTAGTTCTTCCTATACACGATAGGATAAACTAGTATAGCCTAGTCCAAACTAATTTGTCCTAAGCCTGATAGGATAAACCAGTTTCGCCTAGGCCATATTAAAGCTGAAGGTCATATTAAAGTTATTGACGCGTAGATCTCACGGTTGAGTAGGTTTTTTCTAACATTTTTTCCGGAAATCAGATTTTTTTGTGTGTTTAGGCTTTCGACAAGATTGGGGGTAAATGAAATTACTAGGGCCAACAGTACCCTGGGTACCTTCGGGTAAATTGAGGACATGCGTGGATGATCTGGGTAACTAATGATTTGAAAACTGTTGATGAAAAGTTGACGTTTCTTGCACGGGAGCCCTTAAATATTAATTTTATTTTGTTTTTAGTGTTTATTGTTATCGCGGCAACAGAAATACACAGTAGTTCTTGACATACAGCCTGGAGACAGACAGAAAGACAGACGGACAAATGGACAATGAAGTCCCCTTAACCCTTTTGGATACGGAACCCTAAAATGTGGATTCTATGTATTGGTATAATGTTATAATATTGTATGGAAAAATCTCCAATAGTGACTACTAAGTAAAACACGCGGAGATTCTGCTCTCATGATAACTTTATTCCAATTCAAAATACAATTGAATTGCACTCGCCTAACGCCTGGCCGTCAATACAGTCAAACACACAGTCAAAGCTAAGAACATGACTTTCGAATTTAAACATTTACAACAATAGATCATAAAAATGTGCGGCTAGTATTAGAAATTACATAAAAATAAGGTTAAATAAGTACTGGCCACTATGAACGGCTTAGATATTGTTACGAATGCGGACACGTAGTGTCATCTAGCGGCAACCTTAGCACGTAACAATATTAATCCATACTATACTATATACTTACTATAATATTATAAATGTGAAAGTGTGTCTGTCTGTCTGTCTGTTACCTCCTCACGCCCAAACCGCTGAACTGATTTTGCTGAAATTTGGCATGGAGATACTTTGAGTCCCGGGAAAGGACATAGGATACTTTTTGTCCCGGAAAAATGTACAGTTCCTGAGCGATAAACGAGTTTTGGTGCAACGGGGTTGTGGGCGTCATCTAGTAACTAAGTAATATTACAAAATTGTACTATATCTATACATTAATATGTATAGATAATATTACTAGTTACTACCTATACTATCAACTAATGTTAGAATAATATGATCAAGTGGGTAAACTACAAGGTTCGTTCAAATTATCTGAGAAAAAATGAGAAGTTACAGCTCTTATCTTGTAAAATGTAAGTTACCGACTCCAACCACTCGTGTCGTAAATTGTGAGAATTGCCTCTCCCGCTGTGATGAGGGTTTGCATATTTAAAAAGGCGCCAAAATAGGGTTTTTCTACTCGTGTAGCTAATTACGCAGGCAGTTTGTTTTATGAACGCGGGTTGACCACAAAATACGGCCGCCGGTACGCAGCTTTTCCGAAGTATATTATAAATTCACCGAGTTATATTATGATACATATTTAATACACATCCATGACCCAGGAACATAGAAAACTTTTTATTTCGTCGGCGGGATTCGAACCCGCGACCCCCGGCTTGAGCGCTGACAACACGCTCAAACATTAAGCCACAGAGGTCGTCTATTGTTAGACAGGAACTGCATCGAAATTGTACTAATGTTGGATTGAAGGAGCGGAATTATTGGAGTACTGATTTGGCCACTTCTGTAGGCTTAGCATAGTCACTATAGAAATTATTTCTTTTTACGGAAGAATAGATACAGTAACAGACAATGCAACGGAAAACCGCCATTTTGTCGGTAAAATAATATGTCAGCATGTCGATTCTTTCCATTTCTACTGTTGTTATGCTAGGCCTGCAGGGCTCTGGCCATTCTACACCGAGCCAAAAGTCTCCACTTAGTACGAACATCCTGCTGATATTAGAGGTAAGGTATAAATGAGAAAGTTTGATAAATCTGGCTCTAAGTAAAACTTTTCCGAATATCAAATTTGGAACTTCGTAGACATTGTAATGAACTCGATTTGATCTAGAAACTTTCCTATCACTGTTGACAACATCATTAAAAAATCAATTAAGGCCGACCAGACTTAGCTATAATATATATTATTATACCGTACTAAACACATTGAGACCAGAAATATTTATTATAGCTAAGTGTGTGGTCACGCGAAAATTGTATAGAAAATATATAGTAATATTATGCCTAGCTATAAACATATTAATATATATTATAGCTAAGTCTGTGACGGCCTTTAGTGCGAACTGTGAAATAAAAAAAAACCTAACTGGTTCAGAAGTTATAAATTATGTGGCAATAACAACGACTTACATTGTCATACAACATCCAGCCAATTGCGTGTCATGTCAACTCAGATAGAATAGTAACTTCTAACGAAGTTTTATAACTGAGATTACACACAATCACCTTACTCATGTCTAGAAGCATGGTTCGACATAGACCAGTTGTTTAATTTTTTAAAGTAGAGAAACGCTCTTGAAACTGAAAGATGGATAGTCTATATAACGAAACGGTTCCGCCGTATCTAACTAAGGAACCCTAAAAAAACTCAAAAGAGACAGCATGACGTGCTGCAATAATATTTACACCGCGGTTTTTGTAAAAGCGGCACATTGTAGCGGAATTGAAATTCTATAAATATTTTTTATATAAAATAAGGGGCAACAATCAACTGGTGATCTGCCTGCATTGCTAAATTTAAAAAGCGATCATGTTCTTCCAACTCGGAAATCGAAACCACGAACAAGACAAGAACTACCTTCCAAGCCACTGAAACACGGAGATGTCAATTCAGATCATAATAATTCAATTTTTTTAAATTATTATAGTATAATTAGAACTATTACATGACGTATTATGTATTACATTGGTAAAAAAAATAAAATACATTGTTCTATTTAAAATATTTACAAAACGAATAACTGTAGCCGGCGGAAAATACCGGCCAAGCACAACTAAAAAGATTTATTACCTAGCAAGTATCTTGTATCAGATTAAGAATGGGATTATTTTGTTGACTTTAACCAGGCTCGTGTGAGGGGGACATAAATTGTTACGGGTCGCTTACACCGTATTAAACGGGGCACTTTACGTCGGCCCTAAATAATTAGCCCCTTTTTACTGTTAATTGAATTTTTTACACCCGCCCTTAAGTGCACGCTACGAGCGTTTTTACACAATGCGGATGTTCTTTGATATATAAAATACTGTTAAATTATTATTGGGAGGTCGATTGTACGAAATGCAATGTTACATTCTGGTCCTATGGACTTTCATCAAGGATAAAATATATGAGGCTAAAGGTTAGCTTACATTGTAACGTGGCAAGGCGATGTTGACTTTGGAACAAAGGTAATATTTTCAGGTCTATTTTATCACTTTTTTTATATTAGACTAGCTGTCCCGGCAAAGTTGTTTTGCCATATTAAGTATTTCTACTTCATCAGTTGATACAAAATCTTTTGTCCCCTAAGGGGGGGAGGGGGGGGGGGGTTATACACCGAATATTGAGTTGGAAAATACAGTAAATAATATGAAGTAAGTCCATTAAAGAAAAAAGTTTGATACAAAATCTTACCCCCTCTTTGGTCCCCTTAGAGGGGTGGGGGGTAAAATTTTATATACCAGATGTTGAGTTTAAAGAAAATAAATATATCTGCGAAAACCGTTTGCAAATCGGATTAGTAGTTTTTGTATTAAAGAAAAAAGTATGAAAAAATCTGACCCCCTCTTTTGTCCCCTTAGAGGGTGGGGGGAAAAATTTTTATACACCAGATGTTAAGTTGGAAAAAGACCAATATATCTGCGAAAACCGCATTCAAATCGGATCAGTAGTTTTCGTGTGATGCTGGAACAAACATATAGACAGACAGACAGACAGACAGACAAAAAACTAAGCACATTTTTGGCTTCTATAGCGATTTAGATAAGTGACACCCTCCGCTTATTATTTTTTGAATATTTTAAATGTACAGAATTCACATTTCTACAGTTTCATTATATGTATAGATGATGTTGTGATGTCAGTATTTTAAAAAATAAATTAATCAATTTCAAAATTGTATTGTATTATAGAAATTCCCTATCTCAAAATTTACTGAACCGATTTTGATGGAACTTGCAGTGTTTCCTAAGTTCAATAATACCTAGTACAACAAAAACATAATTTCTGAAATCGGACTTGTAGTTTTGGAGATGTGCGTACACAAACATAAAACGTACATACATTATACAATGTACTGTATACACACATACACTTTTGAAAGGGACATTTATTCACGCTGATATAAACTAACATAAACAAAAATTAGGCAATTCTGGAAATATTACCTACATATTATCATACATAATATTGTATGTCGAATCGATAACCTCCTTTATTGAAGTCGTTTAAAAAATATAGCATCACAATATTTGGGAGAAGAAATAGTGCTACTAATGTAGGTTATCGATTACGTTTTACAGAAATACAATGACCAAATTTCATTACGTTTATTATTTACTATTTAGTTCAAAACGAATCGGAATGTACACCAATCAACTTATTAAAATTCTATCAGACCGAGCACTGGTCTGAGCACTAGCGAAGCCAGTCAGTATATGTATTGAAATGAAAAATTCATTACAGAAACCACGCCGTAAATTCTGCGGTGCTGATAAAATTCCAGGCACGCTCCAACTGGAAGCTGCTAGGGCTACCGATTTTACATAGTTTTTCCCCTGGAAATGTGAGAACAAGCCACGCGAATGCCAACCCTGAGAACTTAAGGTACCTACTATTTAGATCAAGGCGGCAAGCGACCGCAACCGAAAAAAATTCAAATAAAATGCCATTTTTAAGCTAGGCTATAGGTTAAATGTTCGATTAGTACTAGCGATCCATGCCGCCGCTGATTTGTAGAGCAGAATGTTAAAGATGTCATAAAGTAATAATGGTAATATTAATAACTAGCTGTTGCCCGCGACTTCGTCCGCGTTAGTATAGTAGATCACGTCCCAAGTATTATTTTTCAAAAATATTCAATGTACAGAATTGACTTTCCTACGATTTTATTATATGTATAGATAGATGACTTAGTTTGTTCCTACAAAGGATAATTAAGACGCAATACAAACTCCACGATACCTTTTAATTATGAACAAAAGTTTCATGAGGAATAAGGGGGGGGGGGGGGGGTTTGGGGGGGCTGCGCCCCCCCAAAACAAACGACACTGGAAAACCGTATGTGTAGTTTAGTTTTTAACTTTGTTCTTAAAAAAGATGTATAACGCCGCAACACCGCTTTGTTTGAAGCAAAATTTGGGGAGGTGGGGGGGGGGGGGGTTTGGGGGGGCGAAGCCCCCCCCCCAAGAAAAGACCGATGCCAAAGCTCCCAGCATGTTAATCAAACGACACTCGAAATTTGTATAGAAAAGATAGACAGAAGCTCATAGCATGGCAAGGAGTGAAGATAGATACAAAGTGTGAAGGAGAAATTTGTAGGAAATTTTATGGGCTTTCGTTACGTACCGGACATTTTTTCTCTACAACGCACCGTTTTAGCGATATGAGCAAAAAACTAAAAATATTGAAACTTGAGCCCCTCCCCCGCCCTAGGTGATATCGTCATAATATATAGCCTATGTGTTGACCCGACCTCTATATAATATTCGTGCAAAATTTGAAGTAAATCCATTCAGTACTTTCTGAGTTTATCCCGGACATACATACAGACAAACAGACAATCAGACAAACAGACAAACAGACAAAAATTCTAAAAACTATATTTTTGGCTTCCATATCGATTGTAGATCACGTCCCAAGTATTATTTTTCAAAAATATTCAATGTACAGAATTGACTTTCCTACGATTTTATTATATGTATAGATAGATGACTTAGTTTGTTCCTACAAAGGATAATTAAGACGCAATACAAACTCCACGATACCTTTTAATTATGAACAAAAGTTTCATGAGGAATAAGGGGGGGGGGTTTGGGGGGGCTGCGCCCCCCCAAAACAAACGACACTGGAAAACCGTATGTGTAGTTTAGTTTTTAACTTTGTTCTTAAAAAAGATGTATAACGCCGCAACACCGCTTTGTTTGAAGCAAAATTTGGGGAGGTGGGGGGGGGGGTTTGGGGGGAGAAGCCCCCCCCCCAAGAAAAGACCGATGCCAAAGCTCCCAGCATGTTAATCAAACGACACTCGAAATTTGTATAGAAAAGATAGACAAAAGCTCATAGCATGGCAAGGAGTGAAGATAGATACAAAGTGTGAAGGAGAAATTTGTAGGAAATTTTATGGGCTTTCGTTACGTACCGGACATTTTTTCTCTACAACGCACCGTTTTAGCGATATGAGCAAAAAACTAAAAATATTGAAACTTGAGCCCCTCCCCCCGCCCTAGGTGATATCGTCATAATATATAGCCTATGTGTTGACCCGACCTCTATATAATATTCGTGCAAAATTTGAAGTAAATCCATTCAGTACTTTCTGAGTTTATCCCGGACATACATACAGACAAACAGACAAACAGACAAAAATTCTAAAAACTATATTTTTGGCTTCCATATCGATTGTAGATCACGTCCCAAGTATAATTTTTCAAAAATATTCAATGTACAGAATTGACTTTCCTACGATTTTATTATATGTATAGATAATTATTGTCTCAGTAAAAACATAATAAGCAAAATGATACAAAAACAAAACATAGACACAGGAAGTTACAACTATAAGGTGCACAACCACTACACTAAGGCCGGTATAAATAGTCAGTACTCAAGATGCATCTCAGTCTCAAGACATGGTTCAGGCTCTGTGATTGGTTGGCTGTCAAAATTTGGACCAATCACAGAGCCGAACCGCGTCTTGAGACCGGGTCGCATCTTAAGTACTGACTATTTATACGGGCCTAATATTCTTGTGCTGTAGGGGTTGACTAAATTCGATGTACATAATACTTGTGGATAATATTATAAATATGACAGAGAGAGGGCTTAAGCCTTAAGGTAAGTATTTATTATATAATTTTAATATTTGTATTTTGTTTGTGTGTGTGTGTGTGTGTGTGTGTGTGTGTGTGTGTGTGTGTGTGTGTGTGTGTGTTTTTGTGAGTATGCGAGTGGATCTTATTCTATTATTTGTACCATTTTTTCAGTATCCTCGTAGTTAAGACTACCAAGCCAACGGATGACTGCTATCTTGGCCTGTGATTTATTCATGATGGTGAGTTTTTCCATTTTTTTATATGCTTTGTTAAACAATAGCGATCCTAGGAACAGCTGTTGATGTTGTGCGGTTGTTGTGTATGTTTTGGGTATTGTAAATATTTTTGGTTTTCTCCATAATTTGCTGTCAGTAAGATTTAGATTATTATTTGCACGCTGTTGTACTAGTATTATGTTTTTAATATACAGTAGTCTGACTGTCAGTAATTGTGTATCTTCATAAAGAGCATCTGATGGAAATAGGTATGGCTTAAATGTAGCTACTTTAATAACTGCCCTTTGCCCCTTACGTATTTAATGTTAAATCCACGTGTTTGAAGAAATCTTTGGCCAGTCTTATGGTTTATTATTTAGCGGAACCACAAAACTCAACAACATTTTATGCTAGATAAAATGTTCACTAAAAATCGTTATTACCACTTTTATTACATGAAATATGCAGACCGACTCCTTTGTTATGTCCTACTAAGTAGGACATAACATTACACGCTTTTGACGCTTGTACACCGATATAAGGTTCTCTCCCCTACTATAGTATCTAAATGATTGAATATGCCAAACGAAAGTTGAATAAAAAGAAGATGACGAAAATTGAAGATGAAATTGCATAATATGGACATAGCTATTCACGTTGTTTATTGATATGATTCAAACACATTCACTGTAACAAAACAACATTTGCCGGATCAGCTAGCTATCTCATATTCTTTCTCATTTAATTTAACTTTAAACTGACCATAATGATTCACAATTAATAATTGTTTTCCAAAATTGCTAAAATATAACAAATTAGTCTGTACATTATACTTAAACTAAATGAGCCGGTGAACTTCTTAGTCACATCACATTCCTCTTAGTATGAACGTGGACTTTAAGATTTAAACTAGCCAAATTGGTAAAGCCGTTCTCAATATTCAGCGAGACTAACAAAATTAATTTTTATTCATACGAATTGGTGCATCTTACATAACCCCATCTCTGTATTAAGGCAGTAACAGGTTCGCGTTGTATCGCTTGCCGTGTGATATCACGAAAGCCTATTGTGACGAAATTTGTAATTTTTCCGCGACACAACTTATTTTATGTTACATTTTGTGTCTATTAAGAGTCGTGCAAATGACTATATATTGTGTAATAATTTATTATTAGCTGTTTAAACAACGAATAAGTAGTCCCTCAAAAATAATAATTAAAGTAACGTTATAAGGACCCCAAAAACGTGTCAGAAAATTGAAGATTCGATTCCCTCGTCACTATATTATAATCAGGGTAAGGGCTACTGGTGCCTATGTGCAAAAAAGGATTTTGGCACCCATTTAGGCAAATGTTTTGGGTTCTTGGTTTTGGCGCCCCTAAAGATGACGATTTGGCAATTGGCGCTCCTAAAATATGGTGTGAACCGGTGGTAGGCATCATGTAGACTTTCAGAAAATATTTGCAAAAATTTATTCTGAATTGAAAATTTTGAGTTTGAGTTTTATGGCGCCCGTGTGCATTGCACACATTGCACATATTATCGTAGCGGGGGCCCTGATTATAATTGTATAGGTACTGACCTTTGCCTAATAAAGGAACTACTATATAGGATCGTAAGTCCTTTTCTAACCCTTGTCAAGTACGTAAAGGTAGGCATCTACGAAGATGCAAGACACATAACCCTCCTTTCAGCGCACTCGGGTAAGCCTTACGAAATCTCCGTCATGATCAAACTTCGTCATCGTAGGAAAAGATATTGAACCTAAAGTTTGAAATATTGGATTACTTATGAGGAGATTTAGGGTAGGTCCACACTATCGCTTTGTATGTATGTGGGCAATGGATACATTAGTTATACTAAGGGGCTCTTTTACCACTCCCTGATAAGTGCCGGATAGGCTATCCATTACTTAAGACAGAGTATGGAGAATCTGTCAAAATAAGTTGTAGATAGGCTATCCACAACTTTTTTGACAGATCTGTCAAGTTAAGTGGTGGCCATACGCTATCCGGCACTTATCAGGAAGTGGTGAAACAGGCCCTGAGTATTTGCTAATAATGTACTATCAGAAGACTTACGTTTTTTTGGTCAGGTGATGCCTAAATGTCGTAGGTCTAGTCCTGTTTCACCACTTCCTGATAAGTGCGAATAGGCTGTCCATCAATTAACTTGACAGATGAAGTATGGAGAATCTGTCAAAATAGTTGTGAATAGCCTATCCAGCACTTTATCAGGAAGTGGTGAAACAAGCCCTAAGCCTAGTTCATGACTAACATTGACAGCTCGATCGAGTATGTCTATCTTGCACATAATAATATACGTTTAAGAGGCCGGGGTACCCTCGAAATTTTCATACATTCTTAATACCAAAATCATTTTCTCATACGAAAATATTTAACATGTTTGAGTTATTTTTCAGCTTAAGATAGTAAATACCTAGGGTCCTGAACAATTTTTTTTTACAAAATATTTAAATACTAAAAGAAAAAAAAATTGTGTTTAAATATTTTTTAGTAAATTTACTACTAAATATTTAAACACCAAAAAATAGACAAAAATACTAAAAAATATATAAATAAATAGTAAATTTACTACGAAATATTTAAAATTTAAAAAATATTTTTTATTATTTAAATATTTTGTAGTAAATTTACTATTTATTTATATATTTTTTTGTGTTTTTGTCTATTTTTTGGTGTTTAAATATTTAGTAGTAAATTATTAAAAAATATTTAAACACAAAATTTTTTTTTAGTATTTAAATATTTTGTAAAAAAAAATTGTTCAGGACCCTAGGTAATTACTATCTTAAGCTGAAAAATAACTCAAACATGTTAAATATTTTCGTATGAGAAAATGATTTTGGTATTAAGAATGTATGAAAATTTCGAGGGTACCCCGGGCCCTTAAGTTTTTGTAGATACAAGTTTTTGTAGATAATATAAGTTGTTGTAGATACAAGTGTGAACGAAGCCTAAGGTTCCACTCACTCAATATTATACGAAACTATTTTTCGCCGTAAAAGCCTGTCGATTTAAATTATTTTCTCCACTCAGTCCAGCTCTCGATATAAAAAACTATGATTTTATCTGGGGATTTTCTTATAAAAACGCAACAGATGTTTTCTTTTGGAGGTCGAGAAAACTATAGAAAATAATAATATTAGGTGTTTAGCCCGAGATGTATGAAATTCAATGAAGCGGTTTGCGTTGATATTTTCCCTATTAACGACCTCTGTGGCTCAGTTGGTGGGCTGTTGGTAGCTCAAGCCGGGGGTCGCGGGTTCGAATCCCGCCGACGGAACAAAAAGTTTTCTAAGTTCCTGGGTCATGGATGTGTATTAAATACATGTACCTATCGTAAAATAAAAATCTTAAATATATGTATTATTATAAAAAGTATTAAATATATTTCCGTTTTCTGGTAACTGTAACACAAGTCCTTTAGGTACTTAGCGCGGGGCCAGACTGACGTGGTGTGAAGCGTCCATAGATATCATTATTATTATTAAAATGCTGGTAATATACCTCCAGCTCTTTTGATGTTGTAAGTGTCCATAGATGACGGTAGTTGCTTTCCATCAGGTGATCCGTTTGCTCGATTGGCCTCTTTTTTATAAAAAAAAAAAATATTTCGGTGTTAGCACCGACTTTCAGCGCCGACGGTCATCGTAAAATGAGCCTAACACCCTATGTTTTTTAAATATCGTATTAATTGCATAAGATTGCTCCGAAACGAAATAAATCGTAACAATTTATTGGAAAATAAATTCAATTAAATTTCAGACATCAAAGTTACAAACATATAAGTGATAAAGGTTCAGTTACACTCATACTAAAATCGCTTATGGAAAAAATACTATAAAATGTGAATTAACACTAAAATATTACCTACCCCAAATTAATGTACCCTATTAGTATTCGTACTGGCTTGGTGCCTGTCTTTGACATCTTGATGCCTAAACCACTAAATGGTTTTCGATGTGATAAAAATAATTGTGCTTTTAATCCTTGAAAAGGAATTAGGACAGTTTTGTATCGTGGCACATTGTAAAATTTCTTAGTGAACGAGGTTTCTGTACAGGACAAGATATATATTAAATACCTTACCTGAAAACTGCCAGATGAATGAAATCTTTAAGCCACAAGAAATTGGTAATTTGATGGCACTGGAAGACCTCTTGCAGTTATTTTTTCCAAATTTTCACGTATCTGTTGTAAAAGTATACAACGTGAAAACAACCATTAAAATTTCACACTGTAGAAACATAGTGTCGGTTTTCTAATGATGGGGTACCATCATTAGAAAACCGACACTATGCGTTGTGTAATATAGCTAGCTGGCTACTTTATCTGTGCGTTCCTTGGAAAGGACATGAAAGAAGGAAATGTCTATGAATAGGCTTTTGGGATACTATGCGTCCGCTCGTAAGTGTGAGACCTCATAGTAATGTTTGTGAATAATGTTAATTAATTATTGATGTCGTATGAGCTCTTAATCTCCATCTGACAAGCACATTATTTACATTAATAAATGTTTTAATTAAATAAAATAAGACTATAAAGGATGAACAAGTAACAGTTGAAAATTACGTTCGCACGGTCCTACCGTAGCGTATTTATGATTTAAGCGCCATGAATTGCAGGAATAATTATTTTCTATCACTCAATATTTCAACTAAATATTGCTAAGTACACTCTTGCAATAAAATCACATGAGTATAGTTGAGTCTTTTAGCTGGTAATAATTTATTTATCCGCTGAAATGTATCGCGGCGCGGATACTTGAATTATTTATATTTAATAGATACATACTTTATTCAATCACCACCATCATCATCATTATTATCAGGGCGAGCGAAGCAAGCCCTAGTATATCTTACAACCTGTACATTTTGTGGTGTACACTTTAAGGATTCTAGCTAGTTTTTAAAAATCTATATATTTTACATAGTGTGCACTGTGCAATGTGCATCCTTTGTCTGATTGCCATAACACAAGTTTTTACTTAGCATGGGATCAGACGACGTGATGTACACCGCCTAGTTTATACTAATTTGCATAGATTTAATATGAAAAACTCAAAGCAGATATGTCACTACCGCGCGCGTTCTGAAGATTCAAATACAGTCCAATTGTACCGTCTTATAATTAGTCTGCATCCAGCCAGCGAACGTGCCGCGTCTTGTCAAGTACACAAATAAATTGAAAATGCCGTCGTGTGTATTTCGAAAATGTACCAATTATCACTCGAAAGTAAACAAAACAATTGGAATCTCTTACCACATGTAATTGTATGCAATAAATACCTCGATTAATTACATTTTCAATTATTTTTTCCAACAATCTGGAAAAATCTAATTTTCGTCATAGCTCAGGCAAGGAAAGAGACAGCGATACGGTTTTGACGCAAGAACGATAAGGATGGTTGCAAATAAAAAATTTGAATTTTAAATTTTAGAATGGTTGCGCTGCAGACATCTAAGAGTAGTTAGTGCAGACTCCCCATATGACTGTTAGATTGTGACTTTAAGGCGCTACCAGGCAATTTCGACTAAGTTCAACCTGTATAAAGTCTGATAGAACTTAAAGCACAATACCGAAAAAAATATATATTGTAGACTGGTCTTTGATCTTTAATTGCTCGCGAGGACTTTTTTCTGAAGTTAATATATTTTTAGAAAAAAAATATACCATGGTCATCGATTTTTCTGCAAATACTCTATTAACTTCGTAACCTGCTGACTTAGAGCACTGAAAATTTTATATTCAATAAATTATCAGTTACACAACAGTTCCACAAGAGGATTTTTTGGTTGACTAATTAGTATTTTTTTAAATGTAAAATTTCTGTCACGTAGAATTTTGTAAAACGCGGGGATCTGCGCGGGCGACGGGCGACAGTCGGTCGCCAGCCTTCGGACGGGGAACCTGTGTTCGTTTGTTGTCGATCGCTCCGCTCTGCTCGCGTGTTTTGACAATTGAAGTGGTGTTGTTTAAAAATCAGTATTACAGTGGCTAAAATTATAAAAAGGACTCAAGTGAGAAAAACAGCGGAAGGACGCTTTTTTAAACGTTGTGAAAAGATAATATTTTGGTAGCTTTGTAAATGTTATTATAATATATAGACGAATACCTTTAAAATTGTCGATACTTCTGGAGTCTGGACAGTGTATTTTATTGTAAAAATGCCTAAAGTTTCGAAAAGAAAGCGATATCTAAGAGAATCAATTGAAAAAAGAAGAGACATCTTGTAAGTACCATAATATTTTTATTAGTAATTTGAAGTACGATACGGTCAAATTAACTAGACGCACGGTTTGATGACGTCATTATGGAGCTCGCATGTTATTTAATATCTATACTTTCGATTATTTACTTATTTCGATGCGTCAAGCTAATTTGACCGTGTTGTAAGTAGTAGGTATGGATCGGTAAGCTTCGGAAATTTTAATATTAGGTATATATTTATATTTTCTATTCTATTTTCAGAATCCAAAGAAGGTGGACTTGTCATAAAAATCAAGTAAATACCGACGAGTCCAATCAGTATCAAACTCAACATTTGCCCGTCACAATGTAAGTAATATAGACTAAGAGACCACGCACATTTCTGACAAAATATTTCATCGACGCGATCTTATTGTTATATTTGTTTTTATTGTATAGTGCAGCTCGTAGTCAAACCGAAACACACACACACTTCGTCATACTTTTTGAAAAGCAGAAACTGCGTTACATGATGTGATGTCTACTTTTCGAAGTCTTCTTTAATTTTATACTGTTGATAGTCAGACAAGTGACCAGTCTGACTAACCTTTTAAAATGATTTTAATAAAATGATAAATAATATTCCTATTTTATTAAAATGCATTGTAATATTGTATTTGTGTTCTATTGTTATAGATCGGGGGATAAAAACATTTTTACAGAAGATACAAGTAGTACAGTTGAAATAAATTCCAAAGATGTTGAATTTTCGACATCTTTACAGGTAAGTAGTCGCAGTCAAGTACATTAGACAGTGTATGACTGGAAAGTCTTTACCAAGAAATTTATGAAGCAGATTTCTTAAATAGCATTAACTTATACTTATAATTCAATTTTCATTTGGTATTTTGTATTTATTTACTATTCCTAGTAAATTATATTGTGTAAGTAGGAAATCAGCCCACTAGCGGTGACTACAGAATAAAAATGTTGTACAAAGATAAAAAAACACTCACAAAAATTTTGTCGATGGAAAGGACATTGCTGGTACTAACAGCAAAGATCGCGGGTTCGAATCCCGCCCGCGACGAAATTTTTGTGAGTGTTTTTTCATCTTTGTACAGTTTAGAGGACTAACATTGTAAAATGTTTAACACATTCAGTGCCTTTAACACGCCTAGCATCTCCACACTAATCTCTATCTCTATGCCGGGAGCACGCCGGGCGTGCTCTCCGTTTTCCATCAATATCTCAAAGATAAGACAGTGTTTTTCACCGAAATGCTCAGAGCATAAACTTTGTGCCGTAAGCTAATAAATTCTTAAGTGGTTCCATGAGAGCCGAGAGCACACCTAGCATGTTTGCGTTTTTTGTATGGCGGCATCGCTGGGAACTACTAGAAAATTGTGGTGAGCATTGAATGTGTTAAAAAACTCTTTACAAATTTAAAAAATAATAAAATGTTAGTGCAATAAATCAATACATTTTATTTTTGTGTAAATAATTGTCAGCTTATAAAGATAAACATTTTGATTTCAGGTTGAAATTATAAAAGAACAACCTGAAAGCCCACCTGCCTTCGAAGGACGAAGAATTATCAACCTGATGAAAGTGTACGAAAAACTTCAAGACATATCTACTCATGGTCCTTTCAATTGTAATTTAAAATGTGTGGATATAATTTATATTATTAATTGATAGTTTATTTGTTATAAAATAAATGTTTTTTTTTTTAATATAGATTAGGTACCTACTTGACTTTTATTTTTCATTTTATCTGCCTTTGAGTTATCGCTGAATGTACATTGTTCTCAAAATAGATTTCATCGTAGAGGGTGTAAATAGCCTGATAAATATTGAAATAATGAATTTACAATACAAACGCCAGTGACGACCTCTGTAGCTCAGTTGGTGGGCGACTTGGTAGCTCAAGCTGAGGGTCGCGGGTTCGAATCCCGACGACGGAAAAAAAAGTTTTCAATGTTCCTGGGTCTCGGATGTGTATTAAATATATGTATAATATAATAAATATCTTAACACATTCAATGCCACCACGATTTTCTAGTTAAGATATGTTATATGATACATATATTATAATATTTAATACACATCCAAGACCCAGGAGCATTGAAAACTTTTTTTGTTCCGTCGACGGGATTCGAACCTGCGACCCCCAGCTTGAGCTACCAAGTTCCCAGCGATGCCGCCCTATAAAAAACGCAAACATGCTAGGTGTGCTCTCGGCACTGCAGGATGAAATTACGTAGCACGCTAGGCGTGTTCACTGGCACTGTAGAGTAAAAAAACTGTGGTAAAATCATAAAAAGCCTTTTTTCTTAGTTAAAAATAGTTAAAAAATAGTCCTTGAGTTACTGCAGAGATATTTTGTTTTTAGCAGTGTTTGTGGTTTTGAAGGTTCAATTTTGGCAATTATGACATGGTGGATTAGTGATGGATTGTAAATCATTCGGTACCTATTGGTACCTACTTTATGATATACCTTATAGATAGCACATTGTATTGTCAATATTTACATATTTCAGCTTTTTAAAGCATCACGGCAGGCATGATAACGTACCCAGTGTTGTGCTGTTTTATGTAGTTTATTATATATTTTTTGTTCAAATTATAAAAAATACACTATATATATTTTATTATTCGCATTATAAATTTAGTAATTGGACCAAACAATATAAAAGGTTGAGAACTCGTGTAGATGAACACGCCTGGCATGTTCGCGGCATTACCGCATTACATAATAAATTATTTTCGATAACATAAAAAAAATAAGATCATGGAACCACTTAAGAATTCATTAGCTTACGGCAAAAAGTTTATGCTCTGAGCGTTTCGGTGAAAAACACTGTCTTATCTTTGAGATATTGATGAAAAACGGAGAGCACGCCCGGCGTGCTCGCGGCATGGAGATAAAGATTAGTGTGGACACGCTAGGCGTGTTAGTGGCACTGAATGTGTTAAATATTATGTATATGTAGTATATAAAAGTATTAAATATATTTGCTGTTGTCTGTATAGTTGTCTGGTATGGTACCCGTTACACAAGTCCTTCAGGTACTTAGCACGGGGCCGGACTGACGTGGTGTGAAGCGTCCATAGATATTGTATTATTATTACTGTACAAGAACTACTGAGTTGAAATGTTGATAATTTTTTTGTATGTCAAATCGTACGTTACTATAAATAACACTATCTCTTAGGCTATACTGATTCACGATTACTCCGTAGTACAACTATAGATTGAGAGATGGCGTAATTAGGTCATTGACCTCACAGTGCTAATCCTAGTACCGACGGTTGTCGGCAGATGGCAACTTTTACGTAAATATATTGCGGGGAAAAAGTAGGTGCAGGGGGAGAGGTTTGAAACTCCGCCCATATCTTCAAGGTTGTTAGCGCATGTACAAGCCTTAATGCCTACAATTGCAGTTTATTTGTATTCTATTTTATACGCTACGCGATATCATATGCAACTGTACTGTATACTGTTTTTTTAGGTTAAAAATACTGTTTTTTTTTAGGTTAGGTAAGAAACACAAAAAAATTCAAAGAGAAAGAAAAGAAACAAATGAAATATTTTTAAAGGTAGGTACATAAAATGTGTATTCTATTTATGTACTATATTTCGTTATTAATTATTTCGATGTTATAATTTTCAATAAATAAAATTAATTCTTACATTAAACAAACAAACAAATAAATATACTTTATTGTGCCCAAAAATCACAGTAAAATTTACATTCATATTTAGTAAATGACATATGTACACAAGGGCGGCCTTATTACTTGAAAGCAATTTCTTTCACATTATGTTGTTTCATTTTGTACCTACTAATACTTTTGCATCAAGTGTCCACTCTACGGCTATAATTATGTTACTCTCTACGCAAAAGAAACTTTGCAGTTCGACGTTTAAAAATAGAAGCAATAGAACTGTCTCTTTTATGTAACTGGCATTTCGTATCTTTTGTTTCACTTATCTTCTAATTGGTCAATGTTTGCAATTTTGAATTTGAAAACTGTTCGGATTAGTATGAACGTGTCATATCTGTATATGTAAAACATCATAGCTAATTTGTCTATTATTATATTGTGTGTTTAGTAAAGAATTTAAAGAATTTGAAATTTCAATTTTTACTTAACATTATATTTAAAACTTAGGTGGGATTTCACCAAACACACATAAAACTTAGTTTTATAAAACTTAGTTCCCATTGAACGCGTTCATGCTGCGACGTAAATCTCGTTTTGTTTCGATTGGATTTCACAAACTTCTTTTGATCGCGATTATATAATTTAAGTTTACGTGACGTCGCACGATTATTTTACATGTTTTCATCATTTTAAAGTCTTTTCACGTTAATTTAACTACAAAATAGCAAGAAACAATACATAAACTAACAAACGCATGTGTTAAAACTGTCATCTTGACATTTCTTTTGTCTATGTTTTTCGTTCCGCCATGACAGGGCTTGAACGGGTTTTATGACGTTGAACTTCGGACTTTGGGCGTTCAGAAGATAAAACTCGGATTTGCTGTGAACGCGTTCAGTTTATGCTGGTGAAATGCATTTCGATGTTATAATCGCGTTTTTACGTTTTGAACCGGTTCAGAGTGCTTTGAACGCGTTCCATTTCTTTGGTAAAATCGCCCCTTAATAACTATGAAAATATTAAAATAATGGTGCATATAAAAATTATATGCACAATGCACACATAATACAAAAAAATGCACAACAGGAAAAATTCTGTTTTAATATAATATTATAACTTCAAGAAGAAAAATATTATTTGTATAAATTATTAGGATAAATTATTCAAAGATACTTGCTTGGTAACGTGAAGCAGCTGTGAACTCACTTCGATCACTTGAAACACATTTCAAGTGAGAGTTTAGGGTCATTTCAGATCGCGTAGATGCATTTTAAGTACGGATTTGACAAACTTCAACCTGTGTGAGACGTCATGCAAGTCTGTCAATTCAATACGAATTTAGAAATGCCTATACGCGCTGCGCGGTCTGAATTGACCCCCACAAGATGGTGGAGCTACGTCAGCGATCCTTGTAAATCTGTAACCTTAAATTACAATCATCTCTCCTTCGATTAAACGTACGAGTTACGATATAATTATTTATCACTCAGATTCAAATCCAAGAATTTTAGTCCCGTTCCATAATTTGCGAAATTGAAATTTAAAATCGAATATTTTTTTGCAAGTCTTCAAAACACCGTAATCGAGCAATCGCCAACGATAAAGCGCAGTAGATGCGCCACAAAAGCAAACTCGCTAATGCGTCAAGTCCGCACAAACAGAAATTCATTTGCCTCCGATCCCGCTTAAATCCCATTGGTTTGTATGCGAATTTAGTGGACTGTATAGGTTCAAAGCTAAGATTATGAATTGTTCCTGTACCATTAATTCACCATCAATCACTGTAAAAATACACATGCAATGATACAAAGGAAAGATCTTACCTTGGATTAGTGGATTTTTGCTTCACACGTGTGGGGGGCCCCCTCAAAATAAGCGGATTAAAGAAAACGCGTGACCTTTGTAGCGGTGGCCAAAAAACTCAATGTACCAGCGTCCAGCGAAAAACTTCACTCTCTTGAAGCGCGGTTAACTTTGCAGCGGTAAAACGCGGGCGAACTTCACGATTGACGAAGGTGGCGCCAATCTCGCGTAGTGGGAAATTTGGGAAAGACAGGATTATGTGATAGGTTCAATAAGACCTCATCCAATGCCACAACAGTGCACAAATACAATAACAGACGGTGCATTAAATTACAGAAAACAATTCATAGATGGCGCTTACATCCTCCCCCCCTTGAAAGGGATAATCTGATCCACTTTCAAATAAATAGCTAAGGTTTAAATGCGTTAAAATTCAAGCGGTTATTAACTCAGATGAAAAACAGATTAAATCACGCGAGTTCACCCGAGTGAGATAGTTAACTAAATAACTTAAATAATACTTATAGACTACGAATAGAGAAAATATTACATTTACTGGGTAGGTAAAGGGCAAAGTTTAGTAACGGAGCGACGAAAAACACCGGTTTTCGTTTTAACATCTACTACGCGCACAACTCCGTCAGTGCCGGGATAAGTTTTGACGATAATACCGATCGGCCACTGCAATGGCGGAATATTATTTGTATTAATCAAGACAATTGTACCAGTACATATTGACTTGGATTTATGTATCCACTTTTGTCTACTTTGTAGCGTGTTTAGGTATTCTACTCTCCATCTATTCCAAAAGGATTGAACAATTTTATCTATCAGCTGATACTTTTGTAGCAAGGTTTCGCGATCATTAGTATAATCCGTATGTTGCAATGATTTAAGCGGCGTTAAAGTCAAAAAATGACCTGGAGTTAATGGTTGTGGGTCATTAGGATCCGAACTGAGTAAGGAAAGCGGTCGCGAATTGAGTAAAGCTTCAATCTGAGTAAGTACGGTTGACATCTCTTCATATGTTAATAATTGATTGCCTATAATTTTATTTAAGTGCGATTTGATACATTTTATATTACTTTCCCAAATACCACCGTGATGCGGCGACTGCGGCGGGTTAAATTTCCAATCTATACGGTTTTCAACTAAAACTTTGGAATATTCCTTATTGTATGCCGGCGAGTTAATTAAATCATATAGAGCGTTAAGATGAGATCTAGCACCAATAAAGTTAGTACCACAGTCAGAATAGATAACACTGACTGGTCCTCGGCGGGACAAAAACCGTTTTAAAGCGTTTAAAAACGTAGCCGTAGATAAGTCGGATACAAGTTCAATATGAACAGCGTGCGTTACTAAGCAAATAAACAGACAAATATATGCCTTACAGGAGCGGATTCCACGCTTACGATAAGGGATGATCTGGACCGGGCCAGCGAAATCCGTGCCTGTATACGAGTATACTTTAGATTCGCGAACACGACAGGCAGGCAAATCGCCCATTATCGGAAACTGTGGTCGCGGATTAACTTTAAAACATAGGTTACATTTACTAAGTCGCTTTCTAATAACGTTGCGAGCACCAAAAATCCAATATTTCTGTCTTATTATTGAAAGTAGAAGACCAGGTCCGGTATGTAGATTGCGCGTATGCTCGTAATCAATAATTAGATCAACAACATGATCCTTTCCTGGCAATAATATTGGATGTTTGCTATCGTAATCAAGATTTGCGTTCGTAAGCCTTCCGCCTACGCGAAACAGACCGTCCTTAACAAATGCGTTTAACTTAGCGAAAGATTTAGGTAAATTACTATTTGAAGAAATGAGTTTAAATTCCTCGGAAAAATGAACATTTTGTACGTCGCGTAAAACTGCTAATTCGGCATAATTTAAATGTTGAATTTCAAATTTACGAGGGAGCTTCTTTATAAAACGAAAAACTAGAATGACTATGCGAAGGAGTTTTGGCCACGAGGAAACGCGTCTAGCCAACTCGTATAAAGGCGGGTATATACGTTCGACTACATTAGTATTTAATACGTTAATTTTAATTTCAGGCGGGTCAACACAACTGCGAGAATCGAATTTTTTAAGCGGCCATTCCGTAACAGGTAAATGAGAAAAAGGCGGGCCACTATAATATAGCGGATGTCTGACTAACTGACTTGGGGTTAAGCCTCGGCTCAGACAGTCGGCGGAATTCTCAGTACC
Source organism: Plebejus argus (assembly GCA_905404155.3). Taxonomy (NCBI): domain Eukaryota; kingdom Metazoa; phylum Arthropoda; class Insecta; order Lepidoptera; family Lycaenidae; genus Plebejus; species Plebejus argus. The sequence goes on along the minus strand of FR989942.1, from coordinate 12,347,448 downwards.
TTTAATATGATAAAAAATTTGCGGGCTTACATTTTCTTGAAGCTGTGCCACTCTGTTTGCTACATACGTTTGCCAACGTGCGGGAGTTGAATTAATCCATGCTAACGTGACCATACTATCAGAAAAGGCGAATGTATTGTGTACGTTACAACGACTGCGATATGTATCTTGGACAGTACTTATTAATTTAGATAACATTAAAGCGGCATTTAATTCTAATCTAGCGAGCGTGATTTTCGTTTTAGACGGTGCTACTCGTGATTTGGCACACAGTAAGCTAACCATAGATTGGCGGGTTTCCTTACAATAAACATGAAGATAAACTATTCCACCGTAAGCGCGCTCGCTTGCGTCGGCGCAACCGAAAATGGTGAGAATTACATGCGGTTGAATACCTACAAATCGCGGAATCATAATTTTCTCTAAAAACGGCAGCTCATTTACGAAAGTGTTCCATAAAGAAATTATATTTGCGGGAGGCGGGTCATCCCATTCTACATGACTTTCCCACAGCGATTTAATAATTAATTTTGCTAAAAGAGTGACAGGAGCTACGAATCCCATCAAGTCCCAGATCCTAGCAACAAATGAAAGAATGTTACGTTTAGTACATTTACGGTCATCTTCCGTAACGCGAAAACAAAAACTATCTGAAGCGGGTGACCACTGTAGGCCTAATATTTTAAGGTTTCCGTCTGACCCTATATCAACTAAATCGGTTACTCGAACCTCAGAAGGCATAGCGTTAAGAAATTCTGATGAATTACTAGCGAATTTGACTAAGTCAAATCCGCCGGCGGCGAACAAATCAATCAGCTGTTTTGACGCGGTTATAGCTTCAGCTGTATTTCTAAAACTCAAGGCAACATCATCCGTATATATTGCGTCCTTTTCCAATGCGGCAACGGCAACAGGAAATCGTGAACGCTCGTCGTTCATAAGTTGACGTATCACGCGCATGGCTAAGTACGGACTACATGTCATACCGAAGGTTACTCTATTAAACTGATACAATTGAATAGGCTCATTCGAGTCAAATCTATATAAAATTCTTTGATATTGTCGAAAGGATTCTTTAACTGTCACTTGTAAAAACATTTGTCGAATATCAGCGCTTACCGCGACCGGAAACAGGCGGAAATTTAAAATAATTCGAAACAAATCCGATTGTAAGTTTTTTCCCGTGTGTAAAATATCATTCAACGAAATACCAGAGGATGTTTTCATACTAGCGTTTAAAACCATTCGAACTTTAGTTGTTAATTTATCTCCTCTTACTACAGCGTGATGCGGAATTACATAATATTGATTTGAGTTATGCGTGTTGTTGTTTACAATTGAAATATAACCCTTTTCTATATACTCATTTATTATTTTATCATACTCACGTTTAACTAGCGGGTTTACTGACAAACGGCGTTCGAGAGACAAAAAGCGGCGCTCGGCGATATGCCTAGACTCTCCTAGCGACGCGGGATCAGCTCTAAAGGGAAGCGCAACCGAGTACCTACCATTACTATCTCGCGACGTAGTTTGTTCGAAAATATTTTCACACTCTTGTTCAGCGGGAGTTAAATAATTATCATTAGGTAATTCTTCCGTATCAAAAAAACGGGAAATACAATTTTCAAACGTACAATTAAAATTACAAAAGAAAGTTTGAGCATGATCGTCAGTTGACGCGGACGGAGCGTTACCTAAAATTAAATAACCGAGCGTGGTCTCTATAGCGATAGGTTCATTTGAACCGCGAGAAAACTTACGTTGTAACAATATGCGAGCGAATATTTCACAACCGAGTATCATATCAATCGTCCCGGGCTGGTAATAATAATTATCTGCGAGCGGCAAATCCTTTAAATAAGATAGCGAAGAAATGTCAACCTTACATGAGGGCAATTCACTAGTAATTCTATCAACCACGTAAGGCTGTACATCAAACCGAATCGTATCGTTTAAGCGGGAAATTAATTTTAAATTTGTTAACCCATGCGGTCTATTCACAATATCACCCAAACCAGAAACTTGAGCGTTTTGAGCGGAAAAAAGCGGCAAATTTAAGCGATCACAACATTCGCGCGTAATTATATCTTTCATAGAACCAGAGTCTATTAAAACACGAATAGGTATTAATTTTTTCGTATCAAATTGCTGTGCGTAACATACCGCTGTACCTAACAGTACGGTATGATTGTAAATGTTACGCGAAGGGTTGATGACCTCCGAGTGCGTATTCGTAACACAAAGCGAAATATTTTGATTTTTTCGTGCGGAAGAGAAATTATCTTGTTGCTTATCTTCTGTCATAGAAGTGCGTGCGGACGGGGAATGTGCGGGTGCGTCCGCAATATGCGGGTTTTGTGCGTATGCGCGGGGAGCGTGTTCTTCATAAGAAGCGGGAGCGGGGGGATATGCGGGAGGGCGAAGCCCTAAAGAGAGAATGTTGTTGCGTGTGTCTACGCGGGGATCAGAATTCTCGTTTGAACCGTATGCGGGAGAATAAGAGGAAAAGTTGCGTGCATCTACTCGGGAAGCGTGCGAGTAGGCACCTACGCTGGCGCGCGGGGGCGAGTGATAACGAGAAGCAGCGGGGAAGCGGGAAAACATTGCGATATGTTTATCATTGCGTGAGGGAATATTTAAGTTATTGTTATGACCTTCAGCGCGAGTCATTGTATTAGCGAAAGTTCGTTTTGTAGAATCCGAAAAATGTATAAGCGAGTGATGATTACGCGTACAGAAACGACAACGGCTAGTAGAATTGCAATCAGCTATAGAATGTCGGTGACTAAGACAATTAAAACATAATTTATTATTTTTCGCGTACGTGTAACGCTCAAAGGGATTTAATGACGTAAATTCAGGACATTGGTACAGCTGGTGTTTATCAACATTGCAACAAATACAATTTGATGATTTAGTTTCATTAAAGGCGGATAGAGACGACGAATTATATCTACTTTGAACGTTGACAAATGTTTTAAACGTTTTATTCTGTGTCGCGGCGCGAGTTCTGTATGAATTTGTATTATTATTATTTTGCGAGCTAGACAACTTTACAATATTATTTACATTGGTGCGACTTAGAACGCGATACTGGTCTCTAATAAATTTAATTAATTCAGATGAAGTTGGAAATTCTTTGTTTTCCCTAATATGCATTTCAAAACACTTAACAGTTTCTAAATCTAACGATCTCAATCCTAAGTGAACAAACATGAACTCTGCTAAATCTTTAATATTGATTTGTTTTAAAGCGGACACGATCGTTGAATATTTATCTACAAAACCCTCCAACGCGGCCGGAGTTGCGGTATTTATTACTGGTAATTTAAGAAGTTGATTGAAATAAGAAACTGCAAGTGAGCGTTGATCATTATATTTATCACAAAGCGCGGACCATAACAATGAATAGTTGTCGCCCGTAGGTAAAATACCTCTACTTAGATCAAGCGCGTGCCCCGTTAATCTACCAAGCAAATATTGCATTTTCTCTGAGTCGGACAAAATATTATTATCATGTACTATGTTGCGGAAATTTTCATAAAAAATAGGCCAATTTTGAATATCCCCATTAAATGTAGGCAACTCTAATCGCGGCAATCGAATTTTACTGTCGTTATCATGATTACAATTAGATTTTACATTGCTTTCTTTTGGTTCTATAGCGGAGCGGTTGGCTACTTCAATTTTCACTCGATTATACAAGTCATCAAATGCGAAAATTTCTTGAAAATCAGGCGATGCGTTGGGATTAAGAATTAAAGTTAATTCATTTTTATTATTGATTGCGGAAACAAATTCAGCGCGGATATTATCTATAGTTATGCATTTAGTTAAAAATTCTTGTGAACTTCTAGTGGGCGCGGTCGATATTGGAATCGAATCAAAAACTGATTGCATACGTTGAAAATACGCGGCGGCTTTAATTTCAGCGAGTTTTAAATTTCGTTCGTCGGCCATTTTTGCCGAAGAAGCGTCGGCGTGGCTACGCGTCGCCATTTTGTTTTACAAATTACACGAGAAAAAAGCGAGTTTGCGGATAAATTTAATTAAAATCGCGGTAAATAACACACAAATTAAGAATATTATGCGGCTCGTAATGGACCAAATTATGGTTTGTATGCGAATTTAGTGGACTGTATAGGTTCAAAGCTAAGATTATGAATTGTTCCTGTACCATTAATTCACCATCAATCACTGTAAAAATACACATGCAATGATACAAAGGAAAGATCTTACCTTGGATTAGTGGATTTTTGCTTCACACGTGTGGGGGGCCCCCTCAAAATAAGCGGATTAAAGAAAACGCGTGACCTTTGTAGCGGTGGCCAAAAAACTCAATGTACCAGCGTCCAGCGAAAAACTTCACTCTCTTGAAGCGCGGTTAACTTTGCAGCGGTAAAACGCGGGCGAACTTCACGATTGACGAAGGTGGCGCCAATCTCGCGTAGTGGGAAATTTGGGAAAGACAGGATTATGTGATAGGTTCAATAAGACCTCATCCAATGCCACAACAGTGCACAAATACAATAACAGACGGTGCATTAAATTACAGAAAACAATTCATAGATGGCGCTTACACCCATCCATACCAGCTTCTCATATAATCCTCCAGATCAGGCCACAGAGTGAGTGATATGGCGATCTGGCATATTAATGGTCATGAACGACATTCGTGTTGACATAAGAAACAAAATTAAGAAGGAAATAAAATTAATTCGGAGATTTCCATTGTTTTTTCTTTCTGATCGATTAACACAATCAAATAAAAATGGTCTTTTGAAGTTTGCGTTAAAATATTAATTGATGATAATTTCTGATCAATATGATTTAAAAGACTTATTGCGGGCATAAACTCTTTGGTCGGGTAGGGTTTGTCAAATGGAGCCGGTAGATCTCGACTAACATTGACATAACCCTCCCAGATAACGTAGGCCCGTCATCTACCTATATTTTTTCTTAATGTACTTATTTGTAAATTATTATTTTTGACTTGTCTAGATGTTTTGTATCTGTGGTCCTCATAAAGCCCCATTTAATTCCTCCGCAAATGTGATGGCAACACTCGGAATCATTATAAGTCGAATTGGTTTCGGCCATGGCCAACTTTTAATGAAACCGCATCCGGATTATTAATGTTTTATACCAAACTAGCTTTTGACCGTGACTTTGTTTACATAGATCATATTATATTATTAAGCTATTAGGATAAAATATGAAACATGAAATTATATTAAGCATATTAGTTTTTATCACGAGCTTTGGGCGCGGCAAAAGGCCAACCAAGAAATTCCGTAACGAAATAACCTAAACTCCGTGGAGCATTGTGTTGCCAGACTTCGGCAGGGTATATTTTATGTTCGTGCGACGAGATATTGTATGCAAATTATAATTGCGTTGATACTGTAATACTTATATGGTAGTCTATATTTATAGTATAAATAAAATTGGAGTGTCTGTTTATAATATTGACAGAACCGTTCGCTATTCATAGTACATGCATA